>LYUA01000107.1:60795-72266 GCA_002093875.1 Calopteryx splendens
ATATATATATA
The DNA here is from genome assembly GCA_002093875.1 of Calopteryx splendens. Classification (NCBI taxonomy): domain Eukaryota; kingdom Metazoa; phylum Arthropoda; class Insecta; order Odonata; family Calopterygidae; genus Calopteryx; species Calopteryx splendens. Next base: position 60,807 of record LYUA01000107.1, read on the forward strand.
TATATATATATATATATATATATATATATATATACATGCCAATACAAATATCTAAAGAAAAAACAAATAAATATTTAAAGTAAGACCAACAGAATAAATATTAAAAATGGAAAGAAGTAAGGGCAAAGAAGCAAATAAAGTATAAAAAAAACAAATAAATATCAGCCTGAACACGCTCAGGCTGGTAGCCTCAGCCAAGAACAAGGAAAAAGGTAGGAATAAGAGAAATTTCAAAAAAACACGTAAAACATTAAAAAATTAACACTAGAAAAAGTCAAAACTAAAAAATAACAAAAGAAATTTATTAATTTATAAAAATAAGGGATAATAACAAGAGGTCAAATAAACAGATCCACTAGCAAGCAATATCAAGCCACAAATCCAAAATCCAATAACATTACATGGTTCTTCATTAGCAAACTACATGTACTAGCAGCTTTGAGAAATATGTCAATGGTGTCGTACCTTGGTCAGGACCTAGGAATCATGATATTGCAACCAGGAGTTATGTATTGTCATCTTTTTTTTAAGATGTTCAAGGGATAGTACCTCTTAAAGATACCTAGTTAGTAATATCAGAATAAGATTACAGTGACCAATGAACGCTTTCAAACACTTTGGAGAACTTATTTAAATGACCTGGATCAAGATGCAGGAAATACACAATAACAGGATAAGAAGCAATCCATCCATTCCCAAATCTGATTAATCCAAGCAGGTTTTAAGTATGTAAGTATTTACATTCCACGCGTGCATTTTAAGACCAGAAAAAGAATTACTAGACGGCAATTTCATTCATTCAACAAAAGTAGAAAATAAATTCTTCTTGAGACAAGGTAAAACATGAAGTGGATGAATTCCTAAAACCTCCACCCACACTCACTTCGGGTCTTTTGAAGGAAAGGTTTAAATTAATTTCGGCCTCCCGCTTGCGTACCGCCTTTCAATTTGGAAACAAATAAAAGCTCAAATTCCTTCCCTCGACTGGCTCTTGGGAAATTCCTAAGTTCACCCCTGTCGTAAAACCCGCAGTGCGAAAGGATGCTGACCTCAAGCAGGCAATTGACCACCTCTTTTCACAAAACCCAGAGTCGCTTAGTCAATCGCACCCAAAGGAGAAAAGCTCTTGTTTCGCGGGATTAAGTACAGGGAACAATATAATAAATCCACTCCGCTCTACTCAAAAAAACCTTTTCCCAGAAAAACCTACGGACTCCCTCCTCCTGGGCTGCCACCCTCTTCCCCAATACACTCCCCCTGACATCTTCTCCGCGACAAGTGTCCTCGCAAGGGCGCTGAACCCTTATCTCGCCTCAAAAATCCTTTTGGACCCGCAGAGGAAAAAGGAGAAAACGGAGTGTGGGAGACGTGGGAGGTGGCAGTCCTCGAGCGGGCGAAGGGAGCATGATGGGGGTGGAAGGGAAAATGCGGTGAAGGGGGCATTCCGATGCTAGGATTAACTGATGGCAATGACCCTGAGACACAAAAACCTTTTTCGGCTACTGCTATAGGTTACTCGACCGATTGCATGTAATATTTTGGACTCTCTCCAAAAATCTATGACGTCGCTTGGTTTTCTAAAGCACCTCTTCGCAGCACAAACATTATTAGTGCTATTCCTCTTGTTTCCTTCTTCATTTTGTTACTCTGAAAAAAACATCCTTTATCCTTTACCGAGAGCATCAGTCTTTTAGAAATAATTCGCTGTGACGGCCCCGTAACTGTGGAATGCTCTTTCTAAAAATAGAAAAAAATCGACAGACATTCTCTCTAATAATGGACAATTTTACCGTATCCGGATGTACGAATCCTAGCAATGAATTTCAGAACCCCATGACATTGATAAAAGGATGATTCAAGTAATTTACTTTCATTTCACCGCAGGAATACGCATAACGATGCAGATAGTATGAGAGGACTTAATACCGACCACCTAAGACAAAATTACGTCCCAGTTGAAATCGTCATACCAATGAAAACTACTCATCGTACAATATTTTAAAAAAGTTTTCTAGAGAACTGGTTACCTCTTTGGACAATGTCGCGGCTCATCTGTACAAGCCTGAATGAAAAACGACTGCGCATGGTATCGTTGAAAACCTGCCGAAAAGGTCAACTACAATATACAAAGAATATTTATGAAGTTATTTGACCTGAAGATTTTGAAAATTGTTTTATTTTGATCCGATCATCACTTCTGGTAATTTAATTGAAAAATTTTGCTTATAAAATGTGACGAACAAACAATTTTCGAAGTCTAAAAATAAGATAGCAAAATGTCTATTTACCATATTCAGTTTTCGGAAATGAGTATCAAATCGCAGTAATCAACCCGAAGGTCGGTTTGGTAGGTAAGGGTGAAGCCCATCTAGTATTATACACGGCCAACGGCGTGTGAAATTCACATATCAATACTTTACCTCTTAAGCTACCAATTTAAGAGTATCAATGCTCTGATATGTCTAAGTCGAAATGAAAATGTTTCACGCGATGAAGAATATTATTCAGAGTCATCAATCAATTGAAAGACAAAGTTCGTTCACACATATTAAATGTTTGTTCGTTGTCGCAATAATGGAAAGGGACACTTAATAAGCCAATGTGACTTTACAAACATAATCCATAACTGTACATACACCCACATAGATTTTAAAACATCCACTTGGAGCTAAAATAATTGAAAAAAGAGGAATTATGCTTTAAATACTCTTTCCCATATAGTGAGGCAGGCGATAATGCAAAACCCTGTTGTGGTAGAGGGCAGTGGGAATAGGAGATTACGTGGCTTGAGAGACCGACAGCATGGGAGGGGGATGATGAAGGTTGCCATGGAAATCGGCGGGTTGATAACAGGGACACCAGTGTGAGTTTGGAGGGGCTGGTGGGTGGTTATGACGATTGGGCTTAAATGTGAAAATGCATTAGGGTGAAGGTCTCTCGGAGATGACTGGACGTTATGATTAACGACACCAATGAGCCTGGCATTGTCGAGGTTTTGACACGTTAACCACTTGTGTTTCCAAAAACACCACGTTTATGAATTTATGATAGGATGTTTTGGAACGAAACGATAATCCCTCTAAGTCCTGCGCTGGATTAAAAAAACTATAGTTTTCCTTGAGTTTTTTTTTTTAAATAAGACAAATCATCAAATTCAAGTTTAACAAAACTTTTTCTCACATACGATATGGGCATGGTGGTAGTCCCTGAAGTCATCTTCGCAAATTCGAATACCTGCGATTTAATAGTTTCCCATACTGAGCGTGACAGGCGATTGTCGTGATCGGATGCCTTCAGTTTCAAAATCTTCGCCGTATAATACCCTATAACTAACGCTTCAATAATTTCCACTTTTATTCCATATCACCTTCAAAAATCCTAGAATGTTTCCTAGAACGAATCCTAGAACGTTTCCGATCTCGTTCTATGCAGGCCGCGAAGGTGGTAGGGGAAGTTACTGTCCATCCATGTCCTTATAATGTGAACTTCACGCTCCGTGAGGCGTAGGTATAGACGTTAAGCTCTATTTTAAACGACCTGCATGAACGTTAGTGTTAAATTCTGTGATAGCGATCGTAGATATGTTAGTACAATCCATCCAGATTCCGTTAGAACCATGGAAACGCTATAATTGATGTATATACCAACACTTTTCCCTCAACGGTTGTCACGGATACTAAACCGCTAGGATTGAGACAATCCTAGTGGTTTTTGTAGGAGTTTTTTTTAACATTTACAGTTAAGACATAGTTAAGTTTAGCTGGACCTCTAGCTATCAAAGCAGGTCTTTATTTCACCTTGTAAATAAAAATTTAAGAAATGAAAAAAACGGAATCCTACAATTGACTCCTGGAATGAAACATTTATTTTACGTATATTTTACGTATTTACACGTATATGGCCTCATTTCAACGAGAAAATCCTTATATCCTTTGGGCTAATATGGTTTGACCTCTGGTATGTATAACATGATCTCATTCTCATAACAGCTTGAGCAGGTTCAACGAGGATTTCGATTTAAAAATTTGTAAGATTGGATTTAAGACTACATTTTATTCTTTTTTCTATATAGTTCCATTTCCATAGGGAGGAAGAGTTATTCTGATTAACCACTAGCAAAAAGTATTTGTGAAGGGTTACCAGCGTCACAAATGACAACGAACTATTGAAAGAAGAAACTAATACAAACTTCGTCAAAAACTGTTTGAGAACTTATGGTTAGTGAACTATTTGGTAGACGGTTTCTAACATGAACAATACATTATGTTCCAAAACATTCTTTTGGAAAATTATTTTAAATAGACGTTGAAAATATTATTTTTAATTAAATTGAATGCACGTTAGTCACCTTTCCCATAACATAAGAATAAAAATAACCCTTCCAAGACTCTTAACAGTAACAGATTGCTGATCTTTGCACAGAATTCTTAGTTTTTAAAAATAAACGAATAGATGTACATCTATGCCTGAGAAAGCTAAAGCACAAAAGGCATACAAGAGAAGATATCGTAATTATAGGGTAACGTATTGATTTATTCTTTCCTCGAGAGCGAAATGATTGTCCTACGGCTAGCCTACCTTCATAATAACGTGGTCAACTTGTTGCTTTCCATCTCATTTTGGCCCAACCACAACGACCTGCAGTTCGAAGAGGCGACATGTTGGTCACTCTTAATTGAACCACGGATCTACCGCAGTTTGATTTTTTTTAAGTCTCCACCACGTTGAATCGAGGTAGAAAACGCAAAGTTATTCAGCGTGGAAGCTGGGGAAGGGTTTCTGGCCATCGAAATCTAATGGAGGTTAAAACGGTCGAGGGCGTGTAGGAGGGGAGGGGGGCTGTCTAGAGTAAAATAACGAAAAAAAAATAAGATCACAGAGAGAGAAGACCAGAGAGCGAGGAAGAGGAACTTCCTTATTGTTAAGAGTTTTCCGACAATCTTTTTTCTTCACTCGCCGGGCAGACGAAGCGCTTTTTAAGCGGAAGGGCACTGCCACTGCTTGGGGAGGCGGCGAAGGGGTGGAAGGGGAAGGAGAGAGGGATGGGATGGTCGGGAAAATAAAATTCGGAATCAAATTTCGCTTTGCATCTTTGATTTTTACTTCCCATCGGAGTTGTTGTTTTTTCTGGACGAAGAGAGTGGAGGGCGAACGGCTTGAAGGATGAGGTAACGAAAAGAGTGACAATCGATCGGAAAATTCTCGTGACTCGGAAGCGGAGAGTACCTACGTGCCTCGAAGAGAAAGCAATCGGAAGACCTTGAGGGGAGGAAAAGTGTATGGAATTGAAAAGGAGAGAAAAGAACGGGCTGGATACGAAGGAGATCATGAAAGAAAAAAAATTACGTATTTATAAAAATGGCAAAAAGGTACGATCACAGAATAATTGGTCCCTAAAAGACAGGTGCGTTTACGGGCAATCTGAACCACATAATATCCTTTATCTAGTGTCTTAAAAAAGGGCTTTTTAACCATGTTCATGTTTAGTTGTTAGGGGTCATATAGATTAAGGTAAAACTTAATGGTTCCATTTGAGTTTATATTGCTTTCCTTAAATACCGTGGCACATTACTATTATCCCAGTATTCAGGAAATTTTACTGACCGTACTTCATCATCATTATTTGTGTGAGCTAGCAATCTCAAGATTAGTTTGCGGAATTTCTCCATTATAACCAGTTTTCTTCCCATCTCTTCATTCCCTAATAACTTCTTTCACGTCATGCATAACTTGTTTCTCGTAATTCACCCGTCACCTTCAATTGTAATGCATTCCATCAATTGCTCCTTCATTACGGTTAACATATCTTTCATAAATTTTTCGTTTCTTTCTCTCTCCAGGCTAATTTCCTAACCACTCTTTTTTCCCATGAAAGTTTAGCTACGAGTAAGTATACAGTCCGTAAACCGTAACATGCGTATTCGTATCGCCACGTATTCGTACAGTCTTTTACCTCTTCCTTATTATCGTGAATCTTTTTCGTTTATGCGTGTTCAAGGTTAACAAACGACCTTCTAATCCCTGAATTTTGCGTGAACTTTCGCTGGATAGCCTGGGACAAAGATGCCTACTATGATAATTCCGAAAGACGCGAACTAAAGGTTGACAAACTTGATATGTGTATACTCCATTCGGTTTTACGACCACCTCTTAACCTCACCGCATTATATAAATTAAAATTTCTTTCATCCAATTTATTTCATCGAATAAAATAAAATTTGATAATTTTAAATAATACTTTCTCGAAAGGACGTTTTTTTTCTTGCTTTCAAGTTTCCAAACACGCGGCAGAAGAATGGAGTCGAATTTGGGCTTAGCTTTAATCGTGTGAATAAGCGTAATTACAGCTTGAAGTATGCTCTGAGGAAAATTAGAATTACGGCGTTGAGGAATTTTGAACGTCTTTAAAGAAAATGCTCACCTTCGGTGAATATTTGTCCTGTGGATTTTTATCAGCAATATGCCCTCAACTTTTGCGGTGATCCTAATAAATCATTTTAACACTGATCAAGACGTCTGCCGTGATAATAATGTCAGGTAGCCACCCATCTCATATTTCTGGGATAAGGCTTGATAACCTTCGGCTGCAATGCCACTGGATCGCAACGAGCGTGAGCCACTCGTCTGACGGCAATCGTTCAAGTCCAAGGCAAGAAAAATAGAGCGGGCCTTAAATAAATGAAGGATGCTCCTCGTCTCTTCGTGAATTCTCCGTACTTTCACCTCTCCCGGATCCTCATTCCTTTTTTTCCCAGCCATTTCTCTCCCGCTTCCTCTCACGGGCACACCGAAGAGAAGATAGGTGGCGAACTTCAGCCCACCCCCACTTACAAATCGCTTTCTTATCCACCCCCACCCCTCCCCTCTCCCGAAAGATCCCTCAAAAGAACATCAATCTCAAGGACCAACCTCCCAACTCCCTTCTTTATATCTCTCCCTCTCTATCTCCACAGGCTCTTCCTGTAGCACTCCACCACTCGCAGCCGCCTATCTCGCAGTGTTCTTCCTCTCTTTCTCTCTCTCCCAATGTTAAAACGTAACCGTAGAAAGTCTTCGCATCCATTCCAGCACCATTTATTTCCTGTCTACTCTATCGATCTCCTCGCTTCGCCTTCCCAGGGAAAAAAGAGAGGGAAGAAATTGAAGTGTTATCCCCTTTTGTTCACTTTTCTTCAACAGTCCTGCGAGTGCTTCAGAGTTCATCTCCATTTTTATATTCCTCTCTCCCTCACGCTCCAATTCCTCGCTAAACTTTCGTGGGGCACTTTAAAAAATGAATGCAAGAAACAGATGCCCGGCTGGTATAGCGACTGAAACGAAAGTCAACACTACATTTATTCCAATATTTTCGTTCCAGGGAGCGAAATCTAGGAAAGACATTAACGCCAGGTTTATAATGCTTCGTTAAATCAAATTGTTAGTTATAGTAGAGGTTACGGATAGGTTCGATTTTACGCACAGTTCTGACTGCTCATTAGTTAACATAAACACGCTATATTTCTAGTTAACATGAACCTAGCTGTGAATTCATTCGTAATTTCCATATGGTAATCGGGAAACAAGTGATTCCTTGTCGTACAGGTGACTTTCACTCCGAATGTCGTACTAAAAAGAGAAGACGAAAACGTGTTATTTTCTTCACTCTGCAGAGTTTGAAACATTTTCATTATTCTCTCAATGAGAATATGTATATGATTGCATTTACGCGGTCAAGGATTTAAAAAAAGTTAGGTAGGTATAGTTTAAAATGATAATAGTGAATGAGTCAAAGAGTCATTTGCAGGTAAGTTAACGACGCACGGAATATCATTTCCCGTTCAGAGTAATATTTGAGTACTCGTTTGCAGTAATATAAAAACAGTATGACAGCTCCCGATTCATTTATCAGAGTGTATAACCCTCAAACGCTTCGACTTCGGCTCTCGACGCGGATATGTCCCCTTTGCATTTATGCTTCATTGCGCTGATTACGACATCAATATTATTTTATCAGCCAACATAAATGATTCTTACAGAAAGCAAAATGAAACACTCGTTTAACGGTTATTTATGACTTGACCCGCAGGAAATAGCAGGCTGGAAGCAGATAATCCTGAGAGAATTACCCACATCTGGGTTAAAAAAGTACATTTTTTTCCCAAAACAGGGACGAACTAATTCATGGGAAACAATCATTTTAATGTCTGATTAAATATTTAATTATTAAAATGCTTCAAAAAATAAAAAGTCTGTTTTTTATAACATTGATCTAACGTAATGCGATGCGAACCTACGATTCACTGACGTGTCAACGTCTACGTTATGCATCACTAAGCCCGACAGTTTTAAGAACGACTTCTTTTTCCAATGCTGCGTGTTACAGCTGCGGTATAAATAAGTGTTTCCGACATCTCTCTTCCTATTAGGACTCTTCTTTTCACTTAGAAAGACTGCTCCTCTTTCCCGCTTCGCTCCCATAAGGCCAACTCATTCATCTTCCCCACCCAGCAAGCCTTTGAACTGCTGCCACTCTTACGGGGCCCTCAAAGTCCTTACCACCCAACCCATCCAAAGTCTCTCCCGTCTCCAGGAAACACTCCAGAGCTAATCAACTCCCTTGCCTCTCTCTCTCGTCCCATCCTCTCGAATCCGAAGGGAGAAGGTAACCGATTCCCGAGTGTTTCGATCCTTAATTAGCCTCCCTTCTCCTCATCTTATTTTTCACTCTCATCTCAGGAATATATCCGTCTTTTGCTTCCCCCTCGTAAAAGTTCATCTTGCAATGTAATACCTAGAGAAATCAATCGCTGCGGTCAGAAAAAAACGATATCTCCACGAAAATATTAGTGGGAATGTATAACAACCCACTGTCAAAACACAGGGATATTGTTCTAGGATTATCTTCATGAGCATTCTGCTGCCTAGATGTAACTTTTCGACGGTCTCTGGAAACTATTTTTCTCACTTAAAGACTTTTTGGACACTTATAAACAATCCCTTCCCCCTGTAGACATTATTGACTTCTTCAGATCCTCATGGTTTTCACCCCACTTCGCTAAGCCCGAAGTATTAATTCTATTCCTTCGAATTCCGACCTTATTAACGATTCTCACCACTGTAAGCACGGATATTCCAGAGCTTTTATCTAAATCCACTCCATCCACTTCATTTTCCAACTTATAATTTTCCCTAAAATCTTTCTCCAATCAATAAAACTCTGTCGGTTGGTTGTATTATTCGTGATTATTGAAGATTAAGAATAATAAAATAATATATTGACGCCTTCAGGAACGCAAGCAGTTTTAAATCATCAATTCCATAAATAAGCCATAGCCACCTATGCCGGATAGGGTTTGAATAATATATTAAAATTACCGAACAGTGCATAAACGGATAAGGTTTACTAATACCGCACGAAGTCTTTATATAGCCTCCAATGGAAGAATTAAAAAAATCGCAATTCAAGACGCAACAACTACGAGGTTTCTCTTTTCTGTGGTCAAACGATCGCCAATTTTTCTTCTCTTTTTAAATAATTTTCGTCAAACATAAGTAGATATAATGGGAGGTAGAAAGTATGGGGAGCTGAAATATGTTTTATTGTAACGTGAGTTTTTCCTAAGGACTTGTTACCGTGTGAAAGCGGGGCTCAGAGTTGCAGTGAGATATCTACTTCATTAAATTGGTGCCAGCTATTTTTCGTCGTCTGATATGGGAAGGAAATGGTAAATAGGTTACCCCAAAAGAACTGTCCTATCACTAACTAAATAAAACTGATTCATCACCTATAAAGCGTCCGAAACATTGGGGTAGAACGGCGAACAAATGTGTCCCTATGTAAAGTCCCTTATGTTATCATGTGGGTTATAGGTTCGAAGATTTTATAAATATGATAGTTTTTTACATAATTAACACAATTTTTTACATCAGGATGTGCGGAGCAGACTAGACAACTGAAGAGGCCAGCAATAAGTTCTAGGGGACAACCCCAATCGTTTAGGCTCAGTAATTTTTTTTTCAAGAAATAGGTCTTTACATTCCAATATGTTTGGTAACATATTAAATATGGTTTGGTCCTTCAGTTTTAAATTACTGGCAGGAATGTAAATTATAACTTTTGATTGATGCAATAATTTCTTAATATTACGTTCTGAGAGATACAAAATTACCTCCGCGTCGACGCTTCCTAAAATGTAAATCTACTCTGAATTATTTTTTAACTATCAATTCCCGCATATTTTAATTAACTAAGCTAAATATGATAGATTTCTGAGCAATTTCACTCATCATAGTTTTCCACCGGATAACAACTAAAGTTAAAGCCATTGTTTTTTTATCCTTTGTTCTTTCTCTCCAAAAGAATCCACTCATTTTTTTTCGTATCATCCGCTTCATTCCTCCTTTATCCACTCCACCCGTCCTTGCTTTCTAACTCTGGAAAGATCCCAAGTCAATTTAAGCACTCAACATGAAGTCCCTCTCTCGCAGCCACTAATTTGAGAACTCCCAGTTCCAATCCGATAAAAGAAAGCACGAGGGAATTGAGAGAATGACGGAGGCTGATAATGCAATCAAGTCGTGAGTAAAAGGTGTGATCAGCATACGGTTATTTAGAAGAATATATTGTAAATGATACTCCAAAAGAAATATCGGCAATCAGCCATTTAAGCCTCTTGTGCTCGCACTGTATCATAAGATCTACGATCACTCCACTCTATCGTTCGCGCTGGAGTGCGTCTTCTGAACTTCAGAAAAAAGTATCTTCGATTCATCAAGGTAAGCTGCTAGCGCAGAGTGACATATTTAATTAAGTTTTGATTGTCCAGCCATGGCAAAAACCATTTAACGCGGATTTTTAAGTCCCAACGAAGAAAAGTTATGAAAGAAAATAAGGGACGCGACGGTTTTATTTTAATCAACACAACTTAAATCATTTAAGCACCGAGAGGGCACGTGACTACGTGGCAGACAGTTGGGTAAAATTTTTCGTTTACTATGGCTGGCTTTAAGTCTAGGTGACATCTCTTGAAATCCTAGCTGTCTGATTTGTTTCGCCCCAAGAAATGAAATGGTGGCGCTGCTCCCCGAAACCTGAATTTGTGACCTTCACGAGGCATAGGAATCAGGACGAGATGAGCTAGCTCTCTCTACCTATCAGGTTAAACTTCGGGTTGATTACCTTGACGTTAAAAATGTATTAAAATGTTTTAAAATTTCTTTTTTGTGGTGATAAGTGATTATGTAATAAAATTTTAAATATCATTCGAGCATCAGTAACACTCCTCCACACCACTCCTCCGATAATTTTTGTCGGGCTGAAATGAAGGATTTGGAGGGCGGGGACCCTTCGTGGCATGGTTTGACGGGGCTCACAATTTATATTAGGTTACGATGGAATTGCGTAGTAAATATAAAGATGATTATACATTGAAGGGAAAGGAAAACGAACGAAGAAGTTTTGGGAATGGTAGGGGAGGAGAG
>LYUA01000107.1:126943-139386 GCA_002093875.1 Calopteryx splendens
TAGTGAAAAATAAAAATTTGTGGAAAAACCAAGTGTGTCATTTATCTTACCTAAAACATTATATTTTCAATAATTATAATAAAAATTTTGTGGGAAACTAAACTGAGGCAATAACCATATCAGTCTAAATTAACGTCAGTTAAAGAACATATAGCCACAATTACAAGTAAGAAAATAGGAAAAGGAAAAGAAACTAATAGTATCTCTTGATTTGTACGTACTCCTCGTTCAACTCCTTTTCATGACGTTGGACGAAAGGTCAATTATAGTAAAAGGTCTCCTTTTTTATTTTTCTTACCAATGAAAATCTCCGGGTGGCAGATGACTTTGAGGTGTCAACCATACTCGTCCCGTGCGAGATGGAAAATGGCCTGTCGCAGAAAGAAAAACCCTACCTCTGAGAGAAATAAAATTCTCGTGCGTTTTTCATTCGGGAAAAAGGAAAGAAAAAGAATAAAATCGAGAGGAGAAAAAGTTAAAAATAAAAACGTTGACTTCGAAAGATAAGAGACAGACTGAAATATGCCATACACACTATTCTTTTTAAAAGTCGTTTAAACTGGCAAAAAACCTATATGCATACTCATTTTAAATCTATATCATTAGTGCAAAAATTGACTAAATAATTATCGTATATTATTTTTGGCTGGTGTTTAAAAATCAATAATAGAATAATGAACCCTTACGGCAGGATTACCTTAGACAAGCAGGGACATTAATTAAAATATTACAAAAAATTGGGGTTCTTCAAACTTTAGAGAACCACAGAATTCTTTTTGTGCTACGGCTTTGTACTATGCAAATGAGTATGTACCAATGTACTAAGATTCGATCGGAATTCGGTTGTGAAAGAAAGAATGCCAATCAGGAACAAAAGAAACCTGCGCTTCTAAATTAAAAATGCAACTTTACTAATTTTATAATACATATAGTAGTATATTTATGGTACGAGTATGTATTTATAGTACGAGCATACTACAAGCAGCAATACGTCGAGTTACGAGGAATATGCTTTAAACCTGAATTATAATACGCATGTGTTATACTTTGTGAAATAAATAGAGCTAATTGAAATGTATATTTTCCTATGACATTTGATTGATGGAATATGCGATTCACCTCTCCCAAACCTAATTTTTTTTCTCAAGGTGAAAAACTCAATTCCTCTGGTTATACACCAATGGTCTCGAAGGTGGCAAAAAATAAGAATTACAGAGAGATATTTCATGCGAAAAACTTCAATATCTTTATAGATAGCAGAGCCATGCAATGGTATTGTAGTATACCGTTATTTTATGAATAAATATTTTCTTGAAACAAGCAACGGAAATATTTTCTCAATACCCCGACCCTTCCACCTTAAAGCTGTTTATAACGAGGGGCAATGTGTGAGAGAACTCCCATGCACACAAAGGATGTGGTGGTAGCCCAAAACACACATTCGTGAGAAAGGGTGGGCTGCAAGGGGTAAGAGAGAGAGAGAGGTGCCATGGCATTATGCGTCTCGCATGTGGGGACCAGCGGATTACGGGGGCGTCGGGGGAGAAGCAGCAGTCGCCGCCAAGGGCTCGACGGTCCTGGAGGGAGGATGGGATCCGGAGGGGGAATTGGGAAGCTGCGGAAGTTGGGGGGGTGGCTAGTGAGTAATGTTAAGGTCGAGCATTGAGAAAGCAGGTGGAAAGTCGGAGGAAAGGGGGAACTTAAACTCCCGTAGTAGGGACAAGGTGAGAGGGAAGGAATTTAGAGACAGTACCTAAGCCTGAGAAGGTACTGATTAAACCCCCAAGGAGTTCATGTTCCTAAAACTAGAAATAATATTAAATCTGACATGACCATGAGGATGAAGTATGATGAAAGATAATGATGTCGCAACCCATTTGTTCATAATCTGTGTAAATCAGTGTAATTTTTACTTTCAATCCCATAAAATGGAGAAATAATCTACGAAATTTAAAAAAACGTACAGGAAATGTTAATGAGCGAAAAATTATGATTTAGAAAATTATCTAAATTCCAAGGTATTCATCGCTTTGTAAGGTTTTGCTTTTCAATGGTCGCTAATTGTAATTTGTGACTCAATATATCTTGTAAAATAGATGAGATGGAGATATATTTCCAAATCCAATAATTTAAAAAAAATATTTTTATGGCATGTATTTCATTCGGAGTCATACCTTTTTAGCCACGTATGTTAACTTAAGAAACAAAGATAATCTTCACAACACTTTTGCTGGGCGATATGGCCATGATGGTAAACCAAAAATTAGAAATTGCACTACAGTACAGATAGATAAATAGCATTGACTCGATTGCATGTGCACAGAAACACATGATGCCATAGTTTAATCACATATTAAGTTTCAAAGCTTCGTAAATGTAGCCGACAAATGTTGATAAAATAAAAATAGTGAGCAGCGTCTTTTTTGAACGGCATTAAAAATAATACGAAGGAAAGCATCGAGTAGCAACTTCCCGATGAAAATAATTATATAGAGGTGGGTTTGGCGGCATAGTAGCCGCTAGGGCCAGAGTCCGGAATTAAAAACCGCAGGTGGCACTGAGAGAAGGACTGGCCCCTTACCTTGAATATGTCAATTCCAAACTCTGTTGGGATTAGTATTAAGTGAGCTAACTCATAAAATCATCCTTTGAGTTGATCATGGGATTGGTTGTTACTGTATTGATTCAATAAAAATTAATGATTCAATAAAAATGTAATAGATGGCATCCCACTGAAGTCGAATCTTATACTTTATAACTGCAGTTTCGTCAGGCGAAATAAAAAGGTCGTAAAAAATTGACTACGCAGGCTTCGGGCTTTGAATGTGGCTTTTCTCCCTCAGTCATTATTTTTTTCCCCGATAACCAAATACAAAACAGTTCCTAACCACTTGATATGCGTTGCGAGAAGGCGAGAATAAATTCAACGCGACATATCCGATTATATACAGAAACTCGGAAACGGGAAAAACATTTCGAGGGAAACTCCTACCCAAAATCTCGGATCACTGCCATCTCACCCTAGAGGCAGATGATAGAGCAAGCCAAGAGATGGATGGATCACGAAGCGGGGAGTTGAGAGGGGAAGCACAAAAAGAGAAGCAGTGCGAGAGAGAGAGAGAGAGAAGGGGAAAGCGAGGGTAAGGGAGGCTTTGAGGGAGGGGGAGTGTCGGAGGGTACGCGCGAGTTGTGAGGTTACCCTGCAGGGATAGAGGCCGAGGGGAAGTTCTGAGGCGGGCCGCATCAGGGAGGTGGAATGTACGGCGGCATCGGGGAATGGGTATTGGGTCTACACGCGCTCCCCAGGTGGATAGGGACGTAAAGAAAGGCTGCGGGAGAGGAGAGAGGCAGAGGGGGAAAAGTAGGGGTTCTGAGGGGTGTGGAGTAGGAAAATATTTTTTCCAGGGTTCACTTCTGTGGCGACCGAGCACACGAACGGCGTTTCCTCGCCGCAAGGGCTCGCGCCAAAGGGGTGGGGGGGGGTTGGAGAAATAGGAGAGGGGGCGAGGAGGGATGGGACGTGAGGGGAGGGAAGATGGGGATTTTAGGGTTACGAAAAGCTTTCGCTTCACTCCATAGTTTGGCGGTTGTTCGTTAGGGTGAGTGCGGGTGGCCGTTAAAAAGGCTTTGGGAGGCGTTTGCCGTGGGCAACGGGTCACCTAAGGTCAGTTTAGAGTCCAGCTAAAGGGATGTTGAGGTATGTTTGGAGGTTGAGCGAGGGAGAAGGTTGGGGTTAAGGGGTAAAGGAGATGAATGGGTATGGAAAGCCGAAAGGTTTACAGAACAAATGTACATCAAGCCTTGCTAGTAGTTATTTTGCCGGTAAAAATCTTTGAGATACCCAGGTAGTTGAGTTTACCAGGATGATAATTCCGTATAGATAAATATCCGTGCCAAGTAAGATTACATTCTGAAAACTATTTACCTACCATATAATATATTTTAAAGAAAATTATACGGAACATGTGTAACAATATAATTCAGGTATGACACTAATGAAGTACTAAATTTAATAAATAAACTGTATTCGTAGGGTCAATATTAACTTCGAATATTAAAAATAACTTGATGTTTTAAAGAGTAAGTTTTTGAAATTATATTCTTAGAAAATTAAAGCATTGGAAACATTTTAGTTTCATTTCCATTCATCATTCATGTTTCAAAACATGAACCATGTGGCAGAAAAGAAATCACACAGCAGGTAGAGATAATATTTTAAATAATTAGGGCCGATGCATGTTACACAACCAGAAGACATCTATATTTCATTGATTTTTCCTAAAATTAAACCATGATTTAAACTGTTAATCCATAGCAAAGTTTTACTAAATAACAAGTAAAAACTAAAACTACTCTTTTGTAAATACAGTAATGAAAACTACTGGACTTTGGTGAAAGCACACTAAAATGTCGTTATCAATTTCTCTTAACTTATGACGATAATAGTCTCTTATATATTAATCCTATGTGACTTCCTGCTTTAACGGCAGATACTGTAATATCCACAAAACTTTAAGGATATCGTCATAGAATTTCCCATAGCATTGAGACATTTTTAAAATGGTAGCATTTTGACCACATTTTCTTTTCCCGGAGGAAGGGTATAGTTAGTTCGAGTGGCGTGCCCAACAATTTACATAACAAGGTCAAAGTTGATATGTCAAACAGCCACACGTAACGGGAACACCGCCTTCATTCTTACTATCGAGCCTTAAGCAATGCTGGATAAGCAAGGGGCGCGACGCGAAAGGATTTTTCGCAGGATTACAACTGGAGTGAGTCGATTTACCCCGACAAAGACACTGGAGATTACGGAGGAAAGGAGCAGCGGATCATTGGACGAGTTTCGAGGTAAGACTCACCGCGAGGGATTGGCACTTAAGACGCGGCGTTAGTAAAGCAAGGATCTCTCCCTCCGTTCATTGGACCTCTGGAATTGGGGACAGTAAATTTTCATTTATCTCTCTCCTTCCTTGGGTTGCGGTAAGCGTGGTGCGCGTGACGTGAGATACAGCTAATCATGGCCGCTTTTAATGAAGGAAAGCTCGATCGACGCTTCTCTGTTTACGCTTCTCGGGCAATAGGCGTCTGTAACCCAGCGGGCTTCTCTTCTCGAGAACCCCATTACCCGAGCATCCGCGTTCAAGGGGCAATATCTCCTTCCCGTGTTTGGCTCACTTTCATTTTATCCGTGTACTTAATACACCAAACAGAGAGAGTTAAAAGAGAGATTAGGGTAAGGATTGTTAAATAATTCTGGAACTGAAGTAACCAAAGAGTACGGCACTAATTCAAAGTAAAAAAACTTGATAATGCATAATCAGTAGTGCCAATTCAATTTATACAGTCATCTTCTATGGCAAAATAATCTTGAGCTGATTAATCAGCTGTGAAAAGGATATATCTGTAACAAAAAATGTATCCATTAATTTATCGCGAAGGATTCAATAGAATTTATATTTATTTAAGAATTGGTCAAGATGTTCACTTCGAGGAGATGTAGACGGGTCAGGTAATTTTTATTAAGATAAAATTCCCTAAGTAATGACATATGGAGGTTTTAATAATGTTTCCAGAAAAGCATAACTTGAGATAATAAAATTAGATATGTGGATTAAAAACATCAAAAGACGCATGAAGTCTACACACGATTTCTTAAGCTTCCACTTAGACTCCTGAAATCAACTCCAGCTGCAAAAAAAACTAGCATGGTACATTTTACTTAAATCTATCTGTTTCTACGATGCGCAATATCAAGATTCAAGCCAAAAGCGAAGAGACTATGCAATACACTGATCCTAGTAACTATACTCGTGACGTAATATCTTCCATTGACACCCATTAATAGGAAACCCTAAGATATTACATAATATTAAAACGAGGACTGATTACCGGAGAGAGCAGAAATAGAATCGCTTGAAACCAGCAACGAATTTTTTTGTGCTCCGAAAAAATAATTCCATTTATGCATCCTTAATTGTGTTTAACAAACAAAACCTAGCGAAACATTACATTTCCTCGAGTCACCTTTAGCGTGAAATCACTTTAAGTACTCGGGTTACTAACTAGTTTGGAAATCTTTAAGGGTAGGTGCATTGGTGTATCACAGAACCTCCACGCCCGGGAGGGAAATGCAGCGGTGTTTGTGGAGGAGGGAGTGTTTGGGTGTGGAGGGAGGAAGGGAACATATATCCTTTCCCCCGTCAAGCATTCGAAATAAAAAGTTCCAGCGTCCGGAGAATTTCCGTTCCCATTCGCGTTGAATTGCGTTTAAAGTATTGGACCCGGAATCGAATCTCTATCGGTGAAACACCCTTTCCCCTCACTTTCCATCCTCCCGCCCATGTCCCAGCACGTACGCACAGCCAATCGTAAACTAATAAACGCATACCCTTCCACGAGCCCTCTCCCGTATCCCCTGGAAACTCGCCTTCCTAGCCCTCGATTTCAGCACCCTACTGTGCCCACCCTCCCTGACACCTCACACAAAACTCCCCCTGTCGAAACCCAGAAAACCCACGCTACCCCCTTCATGTACAAAGTCCTGCATATTCGACCTCCCTTTCGCCCCTCACACACGTCCCCTCCAACTCCCCCGAAACTCTACCTCTCTCTCTCGTTACCCCTCCGCATTCCCTTCCCCTGCCCACCACATCCTTCAAAAAGCGCTTCACGCTATCCACTCAATTTTCCCTCTCTTCGACGCCCGCACACGTGCCACGCGGGGACACCGCCCAAAGGCAAGCGGGAAGTAGCAGGCTAACCGTATAAGCTCAGGGAAAGGGAGCCTTCCCTCCTTCCATTTACGTGTGACTTCGTCCACTGATTTATAATCTACGAGGTCAGCTCATCCCTACCATCCCGACATACGCCGAGGAAATCTCTTTCGGAAAAAATAATGTCCTTTAGAGAGGGAGAGATGGGAGAATGAAAGAGCGGTAGCCAAGCTGCGCGCACGCGACGCTGATTCCGTCGCCCCGCCGGTTCTGTGACGAGTTGGGATGACGGAGTCTGTTTCGGGAATGACCCTTTTGAAGCGCGAAGCAATTACCGAGACTTTTTCTGCAACTAAAAGTTACATTTTTATAAACAGCCCAACAATAAATCAACACAGAATAAAGTATACAATAAATAAAGACAGAATTCTCTTTAATGCTCTTTAATTTTACTGGACTGTTTTTGCACACTGAGAAACGATAATTAAATATACATTTATGCGTGAGTAATTTACCGATTCACAAAATTGATTACACAAAGAGACGTGAAATAAACCGGATCCCTTTCAAAAATGTAAAATTCGAACTGCATTTTTTACCTTGGTTAATTAAATATTTTATTTTACGGCGCTTTAAACGATAATAATAGATTACTATAAACACTAAGGACAGGATTGTACGAATCATCATATGCTGGAGAGGTATCGTCACGCGAAAAGCAGAATCGCTGATTAATGAGGAAGACACACCCAATGATTGACGAACTCGATTCTGGTACCATAAAATTATTTTTTAATGTTCCTCCTTCCCACGATGAAAGTATCTATAAGACGACGTAAAAATAGTGTATTAGGGAAAAATGTTGCCACAGAATATAATACGCCAAATATCTTCGTAAGAAAATTAAAGTAATAGATCTTGTATCTACTATTCATCAATATGCGAGCATAACTATCTGGCAACGTTATTCACATGGCCCTGCAAGGCGCTTGACAAGGGTCCGACTGTAATCTGATCGGAATCACTGACACATCGCACCACGCGCTGGAGCAAGAACTTCAATAATCAAGTGACCCCCAGGAACCCTGCGTTAACAGGCGTTATAAATTCAGCGATCGAATTAATCGATTGTATAAGGTTAGAGGGTACAGCCGACAGCCGGTAAACATTTTTCCGGAATAAAAATTAACCCCATATAGTTTTTAGTGATAATATTGGACAATGAAAATGAAATGCATCATCGTCTTAGAGCCGATCGTAGAAACATTTCATTCTCAATAGCGTGTACGTACATTGGATTTCAAATACAAGTCTCCATGGCCATCATGACTTTCATATTAATTCAGGCGACGATTGAGAACACTTGGATTACATTCTTCCATTAGACTTAACAAATTAAGTTATACCTCACGCTATCAGCCTTAATTAAGTCAATAATCCCGATTTTGAATTAATATTGCGATATATTTTTTAAATAATTAATATGCATGGTCAAATGTAATCATGCTCAGCAGTGGGGATATTACAACGGATTCTAAAAATGATCCCATCGACATTTTGAGGTGATCAATCTACTTCATATATCCTAGAAATTAAATCCTGCGACCAATATATATATAGAATCTTCAATTTAATTTAGATGATATGAGCATTGATAGTGGAAATAATAGCTCTTAAGGTGACACGACGACTTTTTTGCTGTAAGTTGAACTTCTGAAAGTGAATTTCCATGACAGCACAAAATTCAAAGGATTTGAATCCCCACCGTCGGACGGAGAGCTCGTTTCCCCCTGAGCCACCCGCGTTGGCTCAAGTGTTCAAGTCATTAGATTCGATACAAATCAAAGGATAGCTCATCCATATCATTGAGTGAGTGAATGAGTCGTTGTATTGAAGTTTCCATCAAACAGCGGGCAAACGATTCGAGAGGGGTTGGAGAGATTGTTCCACACAACCACCACCTCATCCAGTGAATTCAACCGTTTTTCTACCACAAACGACCACCGAGACGAAGAGCATATTTTATTTCACGACTTGGTTATGAAACGCTCTGAAGCATTATTCGAATCGTAATTTAGAAGTCAATAATTAGGGAAAAAAGCTACACGAGTACCCAATAACAAGATTATACTTACCGCTCTGATACTTAACTATATTTAGGCTTAATATTCTCATTGTAATTTGTATCTTAACGTTGTTAGATTCATTTGAGTTGGACTTGTTTCAGTTTCTCATCGAAACTCAGCTTGATAAACTCGGTTTCAGTTTCTGATCGATATGGCAGGTAACTGGGATAGTAACGGTTCAACCCACACCCAAAACTATGACACTAGTGACTGGCGTTCAATTAATAGCATGTGTTTTTTTTAATATTTTAAAGAAAATAAGGTTCATTTTATGAAGCATAGAAATATGATACCTATCTTCGTTGACTTATACGAAGTCGGTCACTACGTTGTTTCATATTTAATAAATATTCATAAGTTAATACGAACTAATTTATTAATAAATCAGTCGTTTTGAATGAATCCTTCGTAAACGGCATATGGTTGCATTCTTAAGCTCTCTGATCTTTGGCCCATCCAACATTCGAGAGCCTTGCTACTCCTACTCCTCAGAAATCTCCATCCGTTCCAACGCCCTCCCGCCGCCCCCCCCCCTTCCATTCGAACCATGAACATTGCCATCTCCAGGGCCTTCCGATTCCATTTCCGCCTGATAAATGCGTCCTCCACGACTCCCGCCCTGCTCCCACATATATTCCTCCCCTCACCCGCCGGTGACCCGTGCGAGCATCNCACATATATTCCTCCCCTCACCCGCCGGTGGCCCGTGCGAGCATCCAAACCTCCCCCCAAAAAAATAATAGTGTGCCACTGCGTACGTACGTCCCCACAAACCCCCCTCCCCTCTCCCAGTCCCCCGCTCCACTCTCTCACCCCAACCTCTCTCCTCTCAACGGCAGCTCTTCACACGCGCCACGCTCGAACACGCCCCCTTTTCGTCGGAGGCCCGAAGTTCAAACTCAAACGCGCAAGTCCTCTTCCTCACCTCCGCTTCTTCCCCCTTCCCATTCATGCCTCCATGCGTTCTCCCATTACCCTCCCCACATTCCATCCACTCTTCCTTCATCTCTGCTACCCTTAACTCCCTTTCCCCCTACGGATCAAATGGAAGAGGGCTTACGATCGTGATCCGACACCGAAGAAGTAAATGCCGTAGTTATGTGCCTATTAATCTCTCCCTCTTCTCTCAATATGATGCGCCCATCATATCAAACTCGATTGACAATAAAAGTAAACTATACCGTCTCGCTCAGGGACGATTCGTAGAGCTGACGTCCAGTGGGTCTGCGCTTATAAGCGCATTCCAATTTTTAATGGACACTGAGTGTCGCCACTACATCATTTTTATGGCGCCCGCTAAAGAAAACCCACACTGCTCCTTATCGAATTTAATTTGGGAACTGAGATTGCTTATAATAATTGGACTTGCTGTGTTTATGACCTCTTGATCAGAATGCTTTAATTAGATTTGATTTCTCGATAGCGGAACCTATCTGCAGTCCCTCTCCATTCATAAAATTGAAAATCACAAAGACTATTTTTGCTCAAACTCAATTGCAAAACACTATGTTGAAGGTCGACTCAGATATTGCTGCGGCCTGGGCCGTAACTGTTGACATACCTCGCCATGCCGCTTCTTAAGCTATTGCAGCCAGAGACTGCTGATAAAATGAATGCCAGTATTTAAAATAAAAAAGTTAAAATTACGTACATGGTACGTAGGGCAGCTATTGTTCAATTTTATTTTACTGTCTTTGTTTCTAGTTTATTACAAGCCCTCAACCTCTTAGTCACAAGTTTTGGACGGTCCTTGAGAAATAGTACATTCACGGATATGCACTGCAGAACACTGCAGAAAACATTGTTTTCTCCACAGCGAATGTCCTCTTTAGCTCCCCATACTTGCGGACCCCATGCATACTACCCAAAATACCCATTCTCCCTATCACTATCTCTCCAGTTAGCATTGTCAGTTCAATGATATCCTTCAACTCCCCCCCACACCTACGTCTCAAAATCTCCAACTTTTCTACTTCAAACTTCCCTCACCAACTTCCACGCTTCCCCAGAGACACTTCACACTCCGTTCCCTTCCCACTCTATTCACCTCTCTTCTCCATCCTTCTTCGTTTCCACACATGAAATGCTTTCAAATTAGACTCGTCCTCGAACCCACTCATTTCTCAAATTCGTTTCCCTCAGCTAAATATGAATCGCCCAAAGAACGTTTACCAGTCAACTGATGTTTCCATTCGTACATAGATTATTTCATAATATCACTATCGAGAATTATTATTCATTTTTCATCCTGACGCTGAAACAAACACCTACTTAAGATAGATCCTATATAATACTTCCATCTAGGGCTAAGTTTCCATTGCTAATAGTCGATATTCTCCAAAAAAAAGGTCTCTCTCGTCTTATTTCACTCATTTCTATTTTATTTACTAATTTATTTCTTCGATCTATTGCATGGCAAGCCGAAAAAATCTGCACAAAAAACAGTTTTTTTTAATGAATTTCCCTCCAAATTCTCAATCGCGCAGTTAGAAATAATTCCGCAGAGAATATGCTGCCTGAAATTTTATGAAAACTTCGATTACGTAACGAAAATGAGACAGTTAAAACCGTCATTTTGACAGTGAGATTAAACGAGGAGCTCCTCTCAGCTTCCAAGAAAATAGACTTCCAATAGTGAAGTTGCAACGGAATTTTTTCAAAGCAATATATGTAAATAACACAGTGCATTCAATAGTGCACTGTTATCGATTGGTAACGAGTAAATATGAAAATTTAACTTCAATAAACCAAGCACCAAAATTATCAAGAAATACAACTATAATAATGAAGACGAGATGATTCTTATTCATAAATTTGATGTAACATTCAATGCGGCTACAAAGGACAGAAAACGTACCGAATTTAAAGTTCTGAAATTCAATATAAGTAAGAAATGTTCTTAAATATACCAATAAAACCTCTTAATTTTCGCTACACATACTACTTTATTATGGACACAGGACATTTTTTTAGCAGGTGAATGTTGCACACTTTGATAACGGAGAGAATGTTGGCTAAGCGAGGTAAACAGAAAAAAATATAAATCACGCTACCTAAATGGAATAAAGGGAAAGTGTGGCTTAGAGTTTAAAAAATGGTATATCGTAATGTTGGGTGTTATCGCATTATTTTCGTGTATGAATAGTCGTAGAAGTAGCTAGGTATAGCAGTGCTGAGTCTCTGGGTCCATCAATATCAGTAGACTACTGTTAATAATGAAACTACTCCTTTGCATAGAAATAGGGTAGATATGTAAGGCGAGATCAATTCAGAAAGCGTAAAATTTAACTTTGAAAAGTTGAACGCAACGTAACCCATACAAAGAATATTCAACGGACGTTAAATGAAACTATAAACTCTACATGACATAATAATCGTGATGAAGGGTTCACCTTCATTTGCGATCCACAACATCGTTAGTGCTATTTAGCTGTCGCACTCCAGCACATAGGTCTACTACGAGGTCGCCGCAACTTATCAGGGCTCGCTCCACTTTTAGGCCATGAATTACCAAGAGAGCCGACCCGTAACACAACCGAGACTCCTCATTCAATTAAGAGTATACTGGCGTAACTGGCGACCCGTTAATATGAACCAGCTG
>LYUA01000107.1:181461-191922 GCA_002093875.1 Calopteryx splendens
CAATAGGGCTGTATAATTTGATCAAATATACTATCGAAGAATAATACAAAGGCACCTAGTTCCACCAAAAATTTTATTTCCACATCCACGACCCAGGTTTCGACCAAGTTTGTCATCATCTGGTGATGATCAAATCATATGGTATGCGATGGTGAAAAAATGTACAAAAATATGAGTCGTGGATGTGGAAATGAGTTTCTTGGTGGGACTGCCTTTGTATTATGCTTCTGCATGGAGAAGTTCTACACACGCCTGACGTAGTTTGCTTCCTTAAGAATTACTTTTTTTGAAGAGTAATTATTCGTAATTTCTCTTCTAATTTCCCATTAGTTACAACATTTAATCACGAACCATAATCTAATAACATGATACATTCACTGTGAAAACCAGAATCGAGTCAGCGGCATGGTTTTTCCATTCGTGATCGAACTAAAGTGATTTCTTTTCCCCATGCCAGAAGGAGTATTTAAAGAACCCCTCAACTTGTTACGACTTTTATATTGTAAAAATTTACGCTTCATTTTTGGACGCAGACTAATAATCAAAGACTAATAATCAACTTAAGAAATCACCTCGATATTCATAATTACATATTTTACCACGATTCAAGATTTAAAAGAGATTCTTTATAGGATCCGACGTGCCGCAGCACGACCTGAGATAAGAGAGTGGTTTTTGGGAGTTAGAAAATTTCCATCTGTACGGATGGAACTAATTACACGAAGAGGACAAGAGGCATGCAAACACATCGATTTCCACGTCAGAGTTCAACGCTTGTGGAAGAAAATAGATCAGATTTAGATCGACATAGAAATTTCGACACCGATATCACCGACATTTTCGATAGTCATCGACGATTGACATCCTCGCACTTCACCCCGAAATGACTAGGTCTTCTTCAAGCAAGGTCAAACTTTAAGCATTCATCGAAATGTTCAAAATATCCGTATTGAGGTGCCAACAACGAACTCCTATACGCAACATATTCGGCAACCACCGATTTTCTACATCAACAAATAATTGGCATTCTGTGATGCGAAGTGGCCATCTTCGGCGAAAGGAAGACAAATATCGACATCCAGCATCGATCTGAATGCTGATATACTCATGCAGTAAGTTTGATATCAACACATCGTAGTGTAGGTATAGTCGAAAGCATATTAACATCAATGTGCGACATTGAAATTTTCAAACATACCAGAGATCTAGAATTAACATCCACAATTTCTCCGGAAGCGTGTCGCCATTTCTCTTTACCGTTCCTTATGATCCCAAAATCTAACCCTGAACACATCCTCCAAGCCGCTCCTTCACCAACTCGGCTGATAGGGCACGGCATATTTCTTTTGCCTTTCAAACCACGTTCGGGAGCGACCGGAGGGAGGGGGGGAGGGGTGTTTGGAGGGGCACACACAGAGAGAGAGAAGAGTGAGGTGAGGCAAAGTGGGACGGGCAACGGGTCTCTCGCTCAGAGCTAATTGGCCTGGGTTCGATACTTGAAGCCAAAAAGAATTCCTCCTCCGCGCTAATTGGATGGCGGGAACCCACCGATAAATGACCTTTTTTGGGTTCCTGAAAAGGAAAATGGAGAGGGAGGGAGAGAGGAGGAGGGGGAGGGGGCAAACGAAATGAAAGGGGAGGTGAGGAGGGAGGGAGTGAAGATGGAGAGAGGAAGGAGAGAGAGGGGAAGGAGGAACAATCAGTGCGCTGCAGGAAGAACGAATTACGAGAGAGAGAGAGGGGTGGAAGAAGCTAAAGGGGAATGATGAGGCGAGAGCTGGAAGATTGACAAAAAAACACGACGAAAGATAAACAGAAAAAAAGGCAGGAAATTTCATCCGGACAAAGCGTTCCCAAAGGTGCTGTCTTCCTTTCGATCCATTAGTTATTTTTTTTTCCTTAGCATATGTTACTAAAACTCCCGGGCTCACATATGTATTGGATTAGAGGGGAATTAATTCTTCCCAACCCGACTTTGCCATAAAAAATGATTATCTTCGTATATGATCAACGGCTGGTGGGGTAGTAGCTATAACATGGCGGAATCTCACAGTTTGTTTTCAAGATAATATCCTATTTGCTATTTTTCGTTGACCTATGATTTGTAAGAAACTCCACTGTGTAGGCATATGTTGTACAAATACGAGAACGAGGAATTACACGAATGCCACAGACTATTTAAATTAAGTGTTTTTTTATAAAAACTGATAAAGGAATTAAATCTTGAATTTCAATGCACCAGTGTTTCTATTTAAAGCGCGGTGTTATGGTGTAAAATTTCCAATCAATAGATCAGCTTAATAATGAACCTTTTTGAATAAAAGTTAGCATTTCCTTAACTCATTTCACTGGAGATTCACTCAAGTAATGACACACCAAGGAGAGTATTAGTACGAAAGTACCAACATACCTATTTTTGTACGTGTGCTAAATAAAAGGATTTTTTTTAATTGAAAAGTGTTTGATCAGGAAAAAAAGTGAAGGGTTTTGACTTAAAAATTAATTTCGGTGTTTTCTGCCAAGTGAAACTAATTTCGTCGTTAGACAAAAATCATATTTTATTTTCTGAAAATTAGGTAAATCAGTTAAGCACGCGGTTAGATTCCGTCAATTTATTTTCCCGGATTTGATCGAATTTTTTTAGATTACTGAAAACATTCTCTTCATACAGATTTTTAATAAAACAATTTAAATGCGCAGATATTTTCTTCCTTCGGCGTTTTCTTTTAAGCAAGCACGACGAAGATAGCCGTAGGTCTCTCAATCTCACCGATATATCTCATGGACAGATAAAAATGCTAATTTTTCACGCATTGCTCATTTTTTGAGAAAAAAACATACCTAAGTCCCCTTCAAAGTATCGAAGTAGTTGTAAACCTCACTGTACAACCCAAAAAATACCCATAAATAAGCGAAGCGCGTGGTGAAATTCGCTGGTAAACGAAGCGTCTAGTAAAATTCGCTGGTAAACTGTTATAGGTACCGGTTTCTCGAAAATACGGAGATAATGGAAGTAAATATTTCGGAAGACACATTTACCTAAATGGTTTATCCGTAAAATGAAATTATTTGCATTTCAAAATTTTAAACACATTTATTTTATTCATTTTCATATTATCTGTGCTCTTTTTTATAACTTTTAGATAACTTTCTTGATTTTTTTCTTCTTCTTCTTTTTCTTTCTTTATTTTATAAGGAGTTATTCTCATTTTCTGTGTAGGTACAGAATATGGAAACAGTATGAACCTGAATTTTTAGTTTCCATTCATTTCGGACAGTAAATTCATTTAGACGTTTACAAACTTTTGATTTACACATCTATAACTCAATAATCGTATTTCAAGGACCTTTGGATGAATAATTACTTAATCTTGGAACAAAGGGGGTGGATCACATTCATAAAGCTTAAAGTTTTTTATTTAATTAAAATATACTGTGGCCTAAGGTTAGGTATCCGTTAACATTTTTTTCTTTAGCTGTGAAAACGTATCTAAATAAAGGCGCACAAATTAATAAAAATTATTTTCGTGGCACCTTCTGAAGTGTAGTAGTTGAGACAGATAATTTAAAAGCGCAATGCCTACCTATATAAAAAATGATAAGTGGAAAAGTAGTACTGTGCAGCATACACTTCTATAAAACTATCGTGGTATTTAACAGTGAAATCACATTTTCTAGTCTCATTTATCATACGATAAAACACGGAGACTCAAATTCACAAATGTAGCGTTGAGCTTTTCAAATGAATTCCCCAAACGGACGGGAGAGGGATTCACTATTATAAACAAGAGCGGGAGTTTACGACTAATTTAAGGTTATTACGGACTAGACGCAGCGATAAAAAAGAGATAAAGAATGCACCACTACCAACAAAAATGGTTTCACGCCCCAGATAACATGAAAGTGAAGAGGAACGAGTTTTCGCTCGGCCAATTGGAACAACGGAGACGTCTAAATACAACGTTGAGCACTGAAAATGATTCACCGAAGCGACAAATTTCTCAATGGATGTCCCTGATACAAGTGCTTGGGCCACGTGCACTTGGATGGAGGATGGAAAGCTGATTTGCATCTCGAAGATACATACCCCCGTGTATACCAGAGATGAGAGGAAACGGCAAATATGAACTAGAAAACACAACCTCTTCCGCGGACGGGTTCCATTATTTACGATGAGTCATGGTTATGGACTAGCAAACGCTGCGAAGTTGGCGAAAAACGACGCAGAGCACCTGAAAAAAATTTCATAGCCTCGGCAGTTAATAGTGTGCATGATGCTTCCGTGGCCAACTTTTTAAATGGCCTTCCCGGGAATATTTTAATAATTCAGCGAGGGAAGCGGTTCCCTCCGAAGTTGATGTACGCATGGGAAGATAAAGCAACGGGATATTGTCTTTTATGCCCCCATTCATAACAAGTATCGTAAATTAATGCGCGGCATTTGTTTTTAAAAATCCCTTGAAAATCCCGTGCACTCCCATGGCCCGCCATTCTGCGACCGTCATGTTTCCGTTACTAATAGAGACGTAACAAATTTAACCATTCACTCGCTCCAGAATGAAACACCATTCGGAGCAAAAAAACTGAACTCGTTTGTTAACTGAAACACATGCGTGGCTAAGAACAATAGTGCGGATAAATGTGTGGTAAAAGAGAAAACCAACCCTTTTCGGCATGAATAATATCCCCCAGTATTTATAATGCTCTATTTTATGCATGAATTAATTCCTAAGAAGACTTTTTATAAAATTACTGTAAATTTATATCCCAGAAAATTTTCATATTTACAAACAAGCCAATGGAATTGGACACTACAGGCAAACTAACTCCGCAGACAGGAAATGTGTTCTCTATCATGGAAAGTGGTTTTTAATCTTCAAACGCTTAGCGTTACGCGACTGACTCTCGACTATGGGTGGGCAGTGAAGTTTTTATTTACTTAATTCACCTTTTTTTAACGGCCCATAAACCTTTTGGGCCCATTATGTGTCATGGTTTCACTGCTAAAATTTTATTTAAGGGAAACGGTTGCGTCTTAATACGTAGTATTGTGCGCTAGAATTTTATTTCCTGAGGGAAATATACAGGATGGAGTGATACTTGGGTGAAGTCACTAATGGCGACCGATATAATGTATCACAACCAATTTAATATCATGAAAAAATCTTAATGAGACCGTCCACGAACATTCTATAATTATACCGACTGACTTGACTGAATGGGTCCTTCAGGAAATCTCCGCACATGAGCGAATTGGAGCTTCACTTCCGCTAGGATATCAAAAAAATATCAAGAACGCCCTCGGGCATGTTTTTCCACGGCAAGGGTTCCCCTACAACAGCCACTGGAATCGCAAATTTTCAACGCGCGGGATTAAATGAGTGAAAAATTAATGACGAGGCTCCATCCCCCATTAGGCGAAAGAACTGAATAAAGAAGGAGGATGAGGTAGAGGTAGAAAAGCACGTGGGTGGAGAGAAATCTTCAACGGAGACAGGATCGACGGACGCTTTCGGTGCCGAACAAGCCCGTTGTAAGACGTCGACATCCAATTCCTCAAGTGGCTCATTATTGCGGCCTCATCTTCTTTTCGAGAGTATTGGGATATGACGTCAGGAGTCCCAAGAAACAGCGAAAGAGGGAGCTGAATAGTTAAGCATATTTACCGGAAGGTTCGAGGCAATGCTCGTCCATCGAATCATTTAACCACTCCAAATATTTGTTGCTATAAATGTCATAAGGGACCTCCCCAAAATATTCTTCACTTCATCTCATTTTACACATACACTCTCTTCCCTGAATCGCCAATTATGATTTTGTGTTTTCATTGTAACTATAGTTTGTTAATTACTTAACTTTCCTATTTCACGCATTTAACAAGTAGAAGACCACCTCGAGCTAACGTTTGATGAACATCTACTGCAGGAAATTCGGAATAACTCACGACGCTACTGGTTGGGAACTCATCTCTCTCCTCTTTAATAAAATATCAGTTAGCTGACGGGATCAACTTCTGAATACACCTCATTTCCACTCATTTTCAGCATCCTACACTAAACCATTCTAAAGCTCCACATTCTTTCTGCCTCCCTTCATCTCTTCTAGCATATCCATTTCCTATTACTCTCCCTACCTCACTTACTCAACATTCCTCCCCTCTATCCAGTCTTCAATAATCCACTACCCTTGAGTATGCCCTAAACTTCGATCCTGTTTCTTCTTATCCATCTCTCTTTTACCATTCTTCTACGTTCCCACATATCAAAAGCCTCCAAACCTATGCTTGCCCTATTTCCTCAACGACCACGTTTCCGAGCAATAAAAAAACACATTCCACATCAATCTCTTCATTATCCTTTTCTTTACATATTTAACCAAATTCCCTGTCATAATCTTTTCCTCTTTGTTAAAAAATTCTTTATTTGATGTGATTCTCGTACTATCCTCACCACTTTGCCCACCTTGGTCTAAAATACTTTCTAACTAGTGTTATTGTTTTTACTTGCTCCAGTTTATCTCCCCTATCTTGGCCTTCCTATTTCTTGAGAACCTCATTAACTCAATTTTCTTTTCATTGATTCTTACTTAATTGAATATGCATTTTAAAAGGAATTGTGGGCTTCTTAAACCATCATCTGTTGTTCAGCCAATATCAGAGATGTGTTAAAGGCGTGATGTCACATGTTCACGTAGTGATAGACGTTTAAACGAGTGTTGTTTTGTAACGAGATAAGAAAGTGGATTACACCACCTGTATTCTTCATTAATTTTACCCTACGGAATTCCATCACATAATTCCTGACAGCTCTAAACCTTCCAGAGCTTTAGTCCAATTTCTTTGATTTTGGCGAATATAATTTTGTAATTGCCGTTTTAATTGATCTTGGTTAGTTTACAGTTCAATTATATTTGAATTAAAAATTTTTTCAGTTGTAATAATATATTTCGACCAGAATAAACTTTACATGGGAAATATGAGATTCTTTTTACACCGGTCCCTTTACGAGGTTATTAGCAGCGGATTTGCATTAGTTTTTAAATGTGGAATAAGGACTGGAAATACGAGTCGCACGAATTCGACGAATCGTAATAATTATTCATTGACTCTGACTCCGGTTGGACGATTTGTAGGGGAAAATGGGAGAATTGTTAATTTAAAATCACCAGTTAATCTCGTGGGCTGGAAAATAATCGCATGCAAATACCTAACTTGATTCTTAACTGCTGAAGCGTATGGGAAAAACGCAGTTAATTGAAAATAGCTCTCGTATGTTGAAAGTATTCCTACATTAAACTGCAAATGGAGATGTGCTAGCATTTGCAGATGGACTAAAACCTTGACGTGGTGGGATCGTGTGCGCGTTTTGATTGGCCCCTTTAGAGACGCTTTCGGGAGTAATGAAAAACGCTCCTCATCGAATTAAGTTGAAAAGTAGGAGTTAAACGAAAGGTAGTCCACGCAATGTCTTTTCCTCAGTGAGGCGACTGCAAAGGCGTCTCATCCCAGTGGGGCGGCCATTCAAGTGACATTGTCACGTTGAAAACACTATCAAGGAAGGAAAAGAGAAACCACTCCAATTATTCTACCTAAGCAAAGATGATGGACACCAATCCATTTACCAGTTGTGCCTACCAAATATCTAACCTAACCGGTAGACAGCCATTAATAAAACAGAGACTAAATGGAGGAACAGTGTACCTCGGAACCACTATCCTCTCAATGGTAGACCAAGTTCAAGTTGAAAATTTCAGAGAGCAGTATAATCCATAATTTCCGCTCTTATCCTGTCAGAGAAACTATGCGGTGACCATAATACACCAAAGAACTTTACTGCCTCGAGGGAATAAATCCTATTATCGACTCGGAATGTTAAGCAACCACAAGATATTCTGCTCAGTTCCTACCAACTTGGGCATCACTACACTCACTGCTTAAAGCTCAGCGATTGGAATGCTATCAAATTACCGCCTATATTGGATAAAATTATTTTACCATCTTAGTGATGATGATCTTCTTACTTTTCCACTGAAACAGCCATCAATTACGAATGCCTACGCCAAAAGTTTCAAATAAACAGAACTACGGGAATCATTAAATAATTCAGAGTTGGTGATGTTATACATACACAATATTTTTAGATTGGCAAGATGCACTATAAGACGATGTATCTATGTATACTATGTGTACATTTTTTTATCTACCAGGCCTATATGTTAAGACTCAATAATAATCGATATGAGTAATACCTAAAGTTGATAAGCGAAATGATGATAAATTCGATGGGCAATAAGAGACGATTATATGTTCCATTTATACCTATACAATATTTTGAGATCGGCTATGTAGTTTCGTATAACTCGGAACCTTGGTCGTTGAGGCAAGATGACAAGCGGAGGTTGGAGACTTGTGTGATAGTGAGATGTTCTAAGTGAATGCAAGGCGCACTGAGTGTGGCGATGGATTGTTGAATAATGTGATAAAGGGTAGAATATAGAGTAAGCACGTTAAAGGGAGGAAAAGACTAAGCATGTTGAATTGAATGAAGGGGGCAGAAAGTATGTGGAAATGACGAAAGGGTTAGGACTGAGGTCGCGTGTCCGTAGAAACCAGCCCTAACCGGTAGATTACCATTAATAATAATGGCTGTGCCATATGAAAATACATGAACACTATGCCGATATTATTTAATATCTACCTATTTAATATTTTGGGCCGTTAATAATCGATATGAACAACATATTAATGACAAAAAATGCGCCATAAAATCGATTAACGATTTGAATTAAAATAATTGTAAGGACTACATACGTTATGGAAGGTATCCGATATATATGTCTATTCTAGATAAACATCCAATTAGTATCGTCACATCAGCATATCGCAACCAGCTTGATGTTACTTTTACATCCGTGGTCGATATTGGAAATTGAATGAGGCACAGCCCTAGGTACTCCTGATTCGTCTTCTCTGTGTCCAGTAGCATGCGGGAGCGGAAGACGCCCATATGTGTTTCTCTCTGTACTCGCCCGCCTCTTTCTCTCCCTCCCCTACTCGATGCGAACGTCCTCCCTCTCCCCCCTTGAACCCTTAGTCGCCTCCCCTCCCGCCACGTCATCCTTCCAGTCACTCGACGTCCTTAATGAGGCGCTGAAGTATGACGTCGCTCGATCGTCGTCGAGGTGCGAGCGACCGTCTGGAGGCGACAGAAGAAAGAGGGGGAAAGGGAGGAAGGCTACAAATCGCTTCAGGAAAGAGCAGGCTCAAGCGTTTGCGCCTGGAGATGCTACTTTCTGTCTCAAAATCCTTTTTTTTCTCACCTCGAAAGAGGCTCAAGGGAAAACGTAAACAGAGTGGGGTGGGAACAGAGTCGACTTTTCCGATTCCAGAGCGACTCTCGGTTTCCTTAGCTTTGATTTCATCTCGGAGGGAAGGGGAA
Source organism: Calopteryx splendens (assembly GCA_002093875.1). Taxonomy (NCBI): domain Eukaryota; kingdom Metazoa; phylum Arthropoda; class Insecta; order Odonata; family Calopterygidae; genus Calopteryx; species Calopteryx splendens. Next base: position 190,899 of record LYUA01000107.1, read on the forward strand.
GTCAATTTAAATCGCAGCAGTCCTTTCAAGCCCCTGCCCCCCCCCCTCTCCCTAAGCCAATTGGGTGCTAACCCAGGTGAATTCATCAGCGGGACCGATATTCATATGAAAAACATGTGGGGGATCCGCAATTCGTTTTTGAATTTTTAGAAAATCCGATTCCTCATTTAAATCCACATTATAACATGAAGCTCGCCGAAAGGGTAGCGGAGGGTGTTAGGGCACCATCTGCTAATAAAACAGAAGGGAAAAGTTGGTGTGTAAAAGATGGGGGAATGGATGCTTAGTGAATACTTGCAAGCATTTTCCTCTCTCCCTGTGTTGTGGTCGTGGATCGAGCGAGGGATGAACGAATTCTCGGATATATCGTTTCGATAGGCATTTTCACGATTTTTATTATCATTGTCCGACTTGCAGATGTAGCATTGAGGTTGTACTAATTTCTCTGCGTAAGATGTAAAACCAGACGTTATGTACCCTTTTAATAAGTAAAATCTAGAGTTGAGTTTTTGATTCCCTCTTGATTCCGATTTCAAATTACGTATTGATTGCGAGACGCTCTGGATCCTCTCATTAATTTGTTAGCAAACCAGGCTGATTTTCTCTGCATTTTTTTTTTAGTTCTTAAATCAATTTTTTATAAGATGGGTCTCACATTTTAGCAGCATAATTTATGCACGGTCTCCGAGAACGAACTTTATTGCTCTTATTTTTAAGATCTATTCTAGATCAAGCTTCCAGGTTTCTGATGCATGGATAATGAGTCATAAACGAGCATAGTCTTGTGTATTTGAACTTGAGTAGTTCTAGAGAAAAATCTTGGCATGAATCTTTTAGGTTCCGATATATATATTTATATTTCCGATCTTGACATCTTTTAGGTTCCGATAACATCTATTAACTATCATCAATATTTGTCTACATCTTCCACAATGCTATTGTTATATGTTATAAAGACGAATAGAAGACATTTTTGGAAGATGGAGAATTAATAATAATAATCATTTATTGTCGTAGGCCTATA
>LYUA01000107.1:236556-249219 GCA_002093875.1 Calopteryx splendens
GGGGGGGATTGTTTGGGAGGAGGGGGAGGCGAAGAAGAAGGTACGGAGATTCGCGCTTTATCTCCATGCGATCCGACCATCTTCGACCCCCTTAATGCGCCTTTGATGGACTTCCGAGTGTACACAAATCAATGAAATACCCTTTTATTTCCTGAAAACATTCCAACCCCACCCGTCCTCCACGACCCCTTTCGCAATTTCACCATTTCTTCCTACTTTCCCGCGCGAGGAGAGACTTGGAAATTTATTGCACCTTCTTCCGTCGCACGGGAGGAGAGAGAGAGAGAGAGAGGGTGGGGAGGGATCGGTGGAAATGACGCAAAAATGAGGAAGAGGGAGATAGAGAGAGAGAGAGAGAGTTAAAGAAGGTGGATAGGAGTAGGGACACGTGGGTGCCAGGGCACCACATTGAACACACACACACGCGCGCACACTGTTAGAGTTCCCCTCAGTTTAAATTTCGAAACAGTGAGGGAAGTGGTTTGGAGAGAGGATGAGGAGGACCCCAGGTGCGATGTAAGCTGAAAGTGGGAAAAGTTTCGATGCACCGATGAGATGCTTTCGATGAGATGTAAATCGACTCTTGCGCCGTATTCACATCGATACATTGCATTATATCGCCTTTATCCTAAGATTCGAGAGATTTGACGATACTTTTACGGCATGTCGTTTTCCATTCTTATTCCTCCTTGAGCTCCACGTTAATAATATTTCATTTATTATCATTGAAAGTGTATGGATCAGAGGTAAATTCTGGATGAGCACAGAACCCTCGACTCATCTCCGATGCCTTGGTATTTAGGAATTCTGAAACACTTAACAAAATTAATATAACTAGCATTGGACTGTCATTCATCAGCGAACCATGCTTTCTACCAGCAGTAGATACTCTAATTCCCTTATATTTACATAGTGGAGAGCCGATATTCTGGAGTTAATTTGTGATAGTAGAGTTAATTAAAGATAACGATACTCTACAATTTACTCCCTGTGTAGTACTATTTACTTCCATAACCATGCTCCTAACTGTTGGCGATGGAATATCCCCATGAGGAATTACTCCAAAACATCTTATATTAGGTGCAATCCAATAACACCAGTGCGTCGCCCATCGTAGTCAACTCGCGTGAATTGCATATCGCACTGCCCTGGTGAGGTAGGAGAGAGATAGGGAGACAAGAGGATGGATGAGGGAGATGGAGGAACGGAGAGCATGGAGACTTTATAATAGGTCGAGGAGGGACGGAAGAAAGAGTGAAAGTTCCCAGATGTGCCCCTTTGATACGGCTTAATCCACGAATACATTAAAGATGGCGGTGGTCTTGCGATGGGAGATTGCGGAACGGTATTTTAAAAAAATAATAACAAAAGAAAGCGCCACATCCTCTTTTTCTCGCATCTTCCCGGAGGATTAAAAAATAATTTTGGAAAAATGGTGCGCCTTTTACACAGAGACCCCGGCACGTGGCATCCATCCTCCATTTCCCCTCTCTAAGTTGCGCATACTTTCCCGCAGAGCAAACGGCGTCCCTTGCTAAAAAGAGGAAGACTGTTATCTGAATCCTCGGGATGACCTGGGAAGAATGCGTACGGTTGAGGAAAAAATGAAGCGGAGATGACACCAGTCTCATGTGCGGGTAAATGATAGCCGACTTTTAAAACGCTATTATACTTTGTCTGGTGCATATAAACCCTCTTGGGAATGAAGAGCCCGCCTCCGACTCGCCGAACCCCCACCAACCCACCCAGACAAAAAAATTATCCTTTCTCTACACAATCCTCCTTGCAGTCTCACGTATCAAATATGAGAATTGGAATTTTGTTATTAATAGGGCAGAATTAAAAGTTGACTTCGAAACTCAGTCGTATCAAGACTTGGTAAAAAATGGAGGGAGCCTTATTTCATGCAAGATTTCATTAATATTTATTTAGTACTTATAGGTATGGTATTCTACATGAAATTACTACGGCGAGTAGATTAGAACTACCTAGTCCGTTTATTTTTTTGTTTGGCCCAAGGCTTAATGAAATAAAAAAATCCGGAATATTTGCATAATATGAAAAAAATGCTGATTGAGAAATTATTCCCTCGTGGTGCCCATCGACAGCTACTCGGAGTATTATGAATTGTATGTACCCACTGGTATCATATGCCTTCATTTTTACTAATGAACGCCACCTAAGAATACATTTACAGTACATGCATGATACAGCATAGCTACTGGTTTTTAACCAATTACAAAATAAACTACATAATCCAAAATTGAGGTGTTCCAGTAATTTATTTCATCGCAACAAAATCACCAAAAACATGAAAAATATCTGTGGTGTCTTTAAATCCAATGCTTGCATTAATAGAGGAACTGACCGAAAATTTCTCACGAAAATCTCACGAAGTAATGATACAGATATAGTAGTTATGATCCCGAAGATCGTAGTTAAAATTTACGCCCCAGGCATGAAAGCTCTTTGGTCTAGCTAGGATTTTTGTAAGTTAAATTCACGTTGCGACATGGTCTCATTCATGGGAGAACCTTAAATTAAAATAACTGCTTTTGCCTGCAAAAGAAGATAAAACGTTTGGAACTACATGGGATCATAAATGTGAATGAAATGTAGAAAAGTAAGGTGAATTAAATCATGAGAACTGTTCCAGAACCATTCCGAGGTTTTACCATTTGAAAAGTTTGTTCAGACGCTTAAATTTAAAAAATTTGAATTCTCTCCGCAAATGGACTGTATGAAATGGAATTTGCGGGAGAGCTCGGAGTAGAATCCAGTTTCTCTTATTTTATTTCTTAGCATAAATTAATCAACTTAATAAAAAAATTAATTTAAATAAAGAAATTGAATTCATTGTTTTACACTGTAAACATTATTATTCATGGTAATCTACCGGTTGAGTTAGGTTTCTGATGCACACGCCCCTACAGTAACACTTTCTTCATTACTGTAAATGTGTGCAAATAAATATCATCGTGATCTTGGTTAGGAGTGACTCGATCCCATTATGTTTTGTATCAGTTACATAAACAGTGTTCACCTCTTTTATCTTTGCAACAGAGAGAAAAATGAACGACAAATCAACCACAAGCGGCAAAATGGTTACAAAATTGAGTTGGATAAATAAACAGGAAAATTCTTAGTTTTAGCCATTTCCAGAGCGTAAAACTGCGTTAAAAAATCAAAAGAATTAAGTAAAAACTACATTAGTTCTCTAATCATTCCTTGCATGGCAGAGCGAATCTTCAGGTTATATTTTTACAGCCTCCAATATTTTTGTGAGAGGGGAAAAGGGTAAAGAATACAAGAAAAAGGTAATTGTTTTTCCAGTAATCCTTCCGAGGAAATACTGTTCTGTCTAAACAGACCGTTGCCACAGGAAGGGAGGACGAAAGGAGATGGACCAGACGGAAGAGATGACCACTGCAAACCCTAACATTCGAGGTGTTAAAAACAAACACCGCATAGTTGAAGTCACAAATTCACCCAGCGGTCGTACCGGATCCTATGGTTATAAGGGAGGAGCGGCATGAATGCCTTTGAAGTTGCCTCGGGAGCAAAAACGACCAATTCCTCCTCCTCTCTTCCCCTTACCCCTCTCCATTCCCTTCTGAAATGATCCCTACAAAGCTCCCTTCAGAGTGAATGCAAGTTATTCGGAGGGGGGTCGCTTGGACTTTACTTGGAGCCGCTGGGCCCCGTGGATTCTTCGGAATTGTCCGAGTGAAATAATGGCATAGGGGACCGAGGCGTATGGCTCAGCATGGAGATCGGACTCGGGAGATAACATCCTAGGAATAACACAGATAAACAAAGGAGAACGAAATTACTATAAGTTCCCTCACACATATTTGCACGTAAAGACGAGTGATTATGTAAAAATATGCGTCTGTGAATAATGAAGTATTTAGGTACAGGAGAAAGTTGACCACAACCATATTAACTACTTAAAATATGAACAAAATGAATTTTTTCCACATTAACTTTTTCTCTAGGACTGACTTAGGATTCTTCAAAACAGACGAGCATTTACAAGGAATTTGATACGAATACTTTCAAAGTCTGCTACCCCAAGGATATAAAAGAGACCTACTGTATAGTTATAAATTCCATTTAATTGACTACGATGGCCATCTTTCTTCTCCGCAAAATATCTTTTTCAGTATTCCGTAGAGTTCCGAGAAAGTAAATTACGTTTATTTTATTCATTGGAGTAGGCAGACACATTTCCCAACTTTCTGACGAACGAGCACATTTATCTACACCCTCCCTGAGAACAAAAGATAGGTTTTCTCGAAAATTCATTCACTTCAGTGAGCTAATTAACGCCGGAAGACCTGTTTTTGGGCGATAGATTAAATTAATTTGCCCCATACGATTTACTGGTGCAAAAAGTAACATTTTGGCTGCCGCTAGTGCGTCCTGCATCTCGAGTCAAGTTGGTTCACGTTATAACGGAACGTTTCCAACTACTCGCATGGTACGGCCCTTCCATCATTCCCAATTCTGAGCATCATTATGCCGAATCACCAATGAGTGACGCGCAGCAATGGCCGTAGTTGACGATTAGACACCACAAGGAGAACAAAGTGCTCAGAAGGCCTATTGGGATGAGTTTTCGAATGATTATCGGAGTGTCCCGTACATAAAAAACGGGTGATACCCATGGACACCCCCTACTAAACCGTTTTAGAACGAGAAAGGGAAGTACGCGTCGTTTTCAACCACCATACATACAGCACACCATAGAATTGAGAGGATGTTCGACAGAAATGAAGCGCAGAATAGCTTAATTCAAGGTGTTTAAAATGAAAAGGAAACTCTTCTACTCGTCTGATTCTATGTTTAGTAACAAAAGAAGGAAGCAGGGCGTGAAAAATATTGTGTTAAGTATGGGTGTGTGTTCATGGATCGGATACATGGGCCATTAGAAAACAAGAGCAGAGAGGAACAGGAGTCATCCTAAACATTGTGCTGGAGGGGGAAATTAGGGATTGAATGGGCAAAACAAAATGAGAAATTATAAATTATTCTGATTGATAGAAGGGGAAAATATCTTATAAACCTTGGGCCACTTCAAAAAAATGAAAACTCAAATATATTGATAGCATCATGATAAGCAATGTATTTAATAGGAACATAATGGGAGGTGAAAAAATAAGGTAACGTCTCCCAGAAAGAAAGAAAATCAATGCGGACTAAGTGAATTAGCTGCGGTTTAGAAAGATAGGTGAGTTGCAGTTCTCCCATATTCGGACTGAAATACATGACTACAATTTCATGGGAAACCGCAGGAAGCGCAGAGTACGGGGCTACTCACATTATCCCGGATGTGTGAACTTTAATCGCCAAAGAGCATGGGGTACTAGCTGAATATCACCAATCAAGCCAACCTTCGGATGGATGACTCTCAGCCCTCCAGCGGTCCGATATCTTAAGAACATCGCTCGAGTGCATACGGCGCCTGAATTGAGTGAGCAGCTTGAAACCAGCCGCACTCTTCTTTCTCCGGAATTAATCTCGCATTATCTGTCCATTTCTCCATTATATTTTAGTTTACTCGGAGCATATTAATAATTTTAAGATACTTTGCAACTAAACGGAGAAATAAGCATAATTTTCTTTTTAAGCGTCTTTTTCGTGTTTTATTTAAATTTTCTTGAATATAGGTAATGAGGATGACAATACTACCGCAGACCTCAAGTCGATAGAAATTGATAAAAGCTCTCATAAATATAAGAGTACTAAACGTAGCTCTCCTTAACTACTGCCACGGGTTTGGTTCAAGATAAACCGTTGAAGACTTGCACACAATAGGTATTCAGGAAACTGGACATTATTTTGTCGCAACTGTAAATATTCAATTTCAGTATCTCTTCCATTGGAAGGGGGATTGCATCCGCGGTGTAACTCTTTAAAAAGTGCTGTAGATTAAGAATAAGGGAATACGGTGCGAATAAGAGGAACGAAAAAAAATATCCCAGTTTTTAAGAGCAGGAGTCGTAAGTCGGAACTGTACACCGGAGCGTTTCATGTTGTTCCAGCCGACAAATTGGGAGCAGTTAGCCTGCTTAAAATAGTTCTTCGGCGGAACTGTCCAAAGCCCCCGAGGTCTCCGACTACTCTCTCTGGTGGTAAGTGGAGGAGGTTGAGGGTCGTCGCTTGTCAATTTCATTTCATTACGTGAACGGGAGATGAGAGACGGAAACGTAGAGGTGGAGGTAGAGCAGAAGGACAGGAGGAAAGGGAGGGAATTGGGAATGATCGAGAAGACTCCGAATCGAGAGAGGGGAGAGATGGGGAAGAGACGAGAGAGAGGGAGGTAGAGAGAGAGAGAGATAGCTTTCCTTCATTTCATGGTCCAGCGACCAGCATCCGGGAGAAGCAGCGGAATTCGATAAACTTAATCCCTTTGCCGAGAGGGATAAGCAAGGGGATGTAAAGTGAGGGGGAGAGGGTGGAAGGGAGAGCTGAGAGCAGAGGGTTGAAGGGTTGTACGGAAAGGGGTGGAGACGGTTTTTAAGGATATACTGGGTTGGAGGAGAAGGATGCCCTTGAGAGCGCGGGGACACATGGGAAGATGAGAGGGTAGGAGGAGAAGACGGCGGACTCGAGACCGGCGAGGTGGTTTCGGTGAGGGAAGTATGAGATAGGGGAGGGAATCCATAAGTATTGGTGGTGAGGTGAAGGAGATAAGGGAACGAGAATGGAGAGACGATCGAGGGCGTGGGGGGGAGGGTGGCTGTTTCGGGCAAAGGGGTGATAGGGTGCCCCTGGGAATGGGAATGGCGAGGGAGAACGGAGAGGCGATTGGACGAGGGGGAAACGACAGGCGGGACGCGCCGAGAGGGCGGCACGCAAAGCACTTCGGAAAATCTGAGACGAAGGTGACGATCCCGGGCGTCGGGAAGCGGATTCCTTGAGTTTCGGTCATTCTCTGAATCAATTTCCTCGTCAGTCTAGAGATAATAAAACGAGGGATGTGAAAAAAATACACAACAGAATTTTATCGATTATCCAAACGATTAAAGTGAATAAGAACGTTTTGGATAAGGGCACCACCGGCTTCGTTAATTAGGTAACATATTCAGGCACTCGAGGATATACAGCCGTGTGACGAAACCAATAGTACAGAAATCTCCGCGAAACCCACTAAGTTTTTATTCCCTTAATATGATGAGATTTCCCAGCATTGATTTAATCCACACACAAATTTATAAGGTATTATAAGTAAAATTTTCTGAACTTACTTTTCATAATTGTTGCTCGTATTCTTGAGACGATTCGCGTAGGCCTGGTAGTGATGCTGTTCCATTGGAGAGTGAATGTAGTTTTGACTTAAATTCCTTGATCGTTTAACAAACTGTCGATGTTTCTTAAACGAGTGAAATCATGGACTTTCCTTTTGTTTTTCCCCTTTCATTTAGTTACCATTGTGCAACTTAATATCGACATTCATTCTTCTCGTTGTCGTAAAGATAAAAGAGATGAACGCAGTTAGTGAACTTGTAGAATACATTCATCTGATTGTGGCACTCCAATCCAAGTTCAGCACTATACCATAGAGTTTAGACCCTACTAGAGTCTTTACTCTACATTATTACTATAAATGTACAGGTTGGTTTACAGTGCAAAATAATGAAACGCATCAAATTATATGAATGAGCAATTTCGTATTATTTCTCATTCGATTTCCAGTTCAAACAATCAGTTCAGACCGACCTGACAATTTGGAAAACTGATAACGCACGCAATTGAAAATGATTCTTGCCTTTCTCTAAAAAACCGCATGAACTCGTTAAATCAATCCATTGACTATGGGACAGCGTGGGAACTGAGTGAGAGAAAAGCGGGGGTAGAGAATGGAAGGAGGGAGAAGGGGGAAGGATGAATCTCAGAATGAGTGAAGGATTTGGGAAGGGGTGAAGGAGGATGGAGAGTAGCGGGATCTGGCGGAAAGGATATGAAAAGGGATTAAGAAGGACGAAAGCAGGCAATCGGTGCGAGGAAATTGGTGAGGGAAAAGGTAAGGAAGACCACACGAGGCAAGAATATGTTAGTGCCGATTTTGATCTAATTTTCATCGACTAATCCACAGAGAAAACGAAAGAAAATTGTAAATAAATCTATTTTATGGGGTCATGAAATTATGTACTCTTGTCATGTACATTTACGCTAAGTGGTTTGAAAATCTTGACGCAGAAGATTCCGGCGCGATATTGTGGAATGATAACATATTTCTTCACGACTAGTTATCAATCCTAATAATCGCTTCCAATTAACTTGAGAATATGATGACGGATTACTAAGTACATTCGTTTGCGGAATGTAAAGAATGGTAAAATCAGAAAGTAATATCCAATCAAGTAGTGAATACTGTCAGTGACAAAGGAAAAAATTCTATTCAAGATATTAAAAACAATAATAAACTCATTAAATTTAATATAAAGCAAACAAATGTAGATGGGCTTCCTGATTATTTATTTATCTTTCGCGATAAATTAAAACACAAGATGAAAATTAATATTTGAAACCTCGGTCCGCAAAAAACCACAGAGGAAAGTGTCAAGTACCTATTTATTTCGCCATGAAACGTTTCCTCTAAGTGAAACCTGAAGCTATCCTTATATTTTTTCATCTTCAATGCTATCTACTCTTGAGAACAATGGTTAAGAGAAATAGGAAACTTAAAGAAGAAAATTCAAGAATTGAATGGATCAAGAAAATAGTCAGACCTGTGAATGTGGAGAGTATCTATTTGGTAATCAAGAGAACAAGAGAGGAAAACGGCAGCACACTCCAATCGATAAAGATAGCTCCTAATGGCGTAATTATAGTCATAAGTTCGAGGACTTAAATCCCGACTCCCACACCCGACAACGCCAGCCTCCACACACGACACGCTAGCGAAAGGAACCCACCGCAAAATCAATCCCTTCGGACAGTCCCAACTCAAAATCCAGGCTTTGTGGGATTCGTCCCAGATCCCTGTCATTGCCGTCAAGCGAGCCAATACGATTCCCATAACCAAATCAAAGGTAGGCAATTTATCAACAAATGGGCACGGGCGACAGAGAGAGGATGGAAACAGGAAAAGAAGTCGTCTCGTCTCGAGCGTACGGGAAGGTGTGAAAAACCGTAATAAGCCAGGGGGGAACGAGGGAGTTAAATACACTGACGCGAAAGGAGGTGGGAGCGGTTGCGGAGAAAATTCGAAACGAGTGGCCGCGAAGGAATGCTAAAATAAATACGACGACAGAGTGAAAAGTCTACGCGGAGATACGTGAGAAAAAGTCACGGATGAAAGGGTTAAGGGGTTGTCAGGAGACGTGCCAGTGCAGCTAAGAGGGTAGCTCTCGAGAGTAGCGATGGTAGGGAGGGCAGGAGAGGCGTCCATCCGATAAAAAAGCAGACATCCGGCCGTCGACCTACGAAACGAACAGGTCACACTCACGCCCCCTTTTAAATTACACCGTCTCTTCAATTTTTTTAGAATGTAGATTTTTATAAGCAGGAGGGGAAAAAATGAGGCAAAATCCCCACGTAAAATAACTAAATCTGCAGAGTTCGCTAAGTTCCTGACCCACAATTTCCCCAAGGGAAATGGGGTCAGGAAAATTGGTCCGAGGCGAAGCCTTCCAATATTTAACGAGATTTTTAAATTTTTTTTTACTAAATTGGATGTGAAGTCGCCGGCCTTAAATCACACCAAAAAATAATATCAATGAAAAATGTATAACGAACCCTACGCGGAGGAGATACGGAGATTACTGCAACACCCTTCTAAATCAACCCTTTATGGCAAAATTTTCCCTTTTGAGATTTTATATTAAAAATCGTATTTTTGAAATGTCCCCCAATGCCGTGCGCAGAAATCGAGTGAAATGTGTATTTAAAATATATATTGCATCAAAAGGAGATTTTTTAACTGATGGACATCAAGTACCTATCATACCTCTCACCTTAGCGTACACATCGCTAAGCGATGAACGCTTACAGGTAACTAATTTTTAAATAATGAACAATAAAAACCTTTAATTTTAAAATTTTAATTAATTTTTTCTCTGGTTCTTCCAAGGCTGAGAATGAATCTTACCTAAAATTCGCCATCAGAATAGATATTTATGTAAAAATTTGCGAAATGAGAGTTTTCATGATCGATTTGTGCCTCCTTATCATGGTAATGAAGTCACGACCCATGGATGACCCATGATATGAAGTTGTGAACTCCTAAACTCAATGGGACTCGAATATTAATCTCAGATCGTTTTGGTCGCAAAACGAGTTATCTCTACCCCTCTCGTAAAGAAAGCAACGATTTTTTCTTGAATTCAGACTTCAGAAACGCCAAAAGAGACTTCTAATCCACTATGAATTGTCTGCTATGAAATCTCATCAACGTTCTTAAGCACAAGACAAAGAGCAATTCATCGTTAATTTCTATTTACAATTACAATCCGTCTTCCACTATACATAAAATAACTAGATATACATGCCAATAATATGCGATAACTTTTATGGTGAAATCTTTCAATATGCTACGAAATCTCAACTTTAAATTCAATTTTCATTAATTTCTTACAACCAGGGGTCCGATTCTAAAAGCTACAAGTCATTTTACATGTCTTTCAGTTCATCAATGTAGAGCCTAATAAAAATAAATCTCTTCCAACACTTTTGACATATACTCACGAGGCCAACTGCCTTTAACATATTCTTCCTGCCTCCCAGATTACAGTTATGAATGCTATTATATGATTTATAAATTGAATTGAATTGAAATAGCAGTTTTGAGGAACGATGACCAGGTCTTAAATTATGGTAAAGTATATAAGTATATAACATGTTTCTTACAGTTGAAAAGCGTTAAAAAGCCCCACGCACTTTCTAAACGCACATGTGCATATTCTTTTCAGATTATTTGTTGATATCTTTTTTGCTAGGAGCTTCCTTGTTCGCAAGAACAAATACCCTCGTGGCGTAGGATTCATCAGCACATAGGTCTCAAGAATCGTGATATTAAATCCCAAATGGGTTAAGTTCCCTTATTATTCCGGCTTTATATCTTGCTTAGCAAGGAACTGTTTACGGAAGCAAAAGCAACCAAAACGCTTAGCCATTAAAAGATGAATGCCTCAGCGTTAGTCACAAGCAGAGAATTCCTAGACCATTTAGACGAAGTAGGCGCTAAGATGAGTCGGTCTTCACGATATCTCAAAACCGAAGTTTGATTCAACTTTACTGCGCGTAGAATTTCCATAATCGCCCCATATGATTTCAGCCCATGAATGCGTTAGAAATACAAATGAAATAAGGTTTTATGTGACAATCATGAAAATTTTATGACCGATATTGCTTTGAATGGGATTTTAGAAGTGCACAATTTTACTGTCAAGGCCCTTTTATCTTTACGCTTATCTTGACCTAGTAACGTAATAGAAGCATACGAAATTTTAGAAACACATAAAACATCCTATCTTTCGTGCACGTTCATATAGGTACTCTTATTATTGTGTTGCTAATCTCAAATTCAAGCCATGCACAATGAGTTAAATTTCACTAACGCATTCCATTCCTTAACGCAGTTCCCTTTCGAATCATATGCACGCATATGCCCAAGCCTACTATGAATTTTAAGCCCTTGGCACGGAATGTCAATAAAAGATTTCAGCGTAATAAATAAAATGCTTTTGAGAATAAATAAAGCAAGTTGGTGAGAGGAAGAGAACAGAGTACCCATCGAAAGGTAAGAAAATAACTTGCTAAAATAGAGCCGCTCAAATTCTTTTAAATGCTTGAGGCTAAATCAATTTTCCTCCCGTTTTGTGTTGAAACGTAAAATAAAACTTTGACCGGCCCAGAATTACCTTACCTACATGGAATGACATAAATATTAACAATTACTCTATTGAAGGAATTCTAGAACAAAACTCACTCATAGATGAAATTCCGGGGATCATCATCTTACCCTGACACTCGAAGGGAACGAGGCACGGGTCTGAAACACGTTGATCCTTTGGTTTTCTCGCGTGAATCGTTTAATCCTGGGATAAAACGGCCAACTGCTCCGCGTGGGATTGAGTCTGAATCCGAGCTCAAAAATTCGCATTGGAAAACCAAGGAGTATCGTCAAAGCCCTTTGAAAAACACAAATGCGTTGACGGAGGCGTAAACACACAGAAACCTTCGAACCGTCCATGATCGAATCACGTAACCTTTGCATACACCTACTATGATAAGAATATTACATTCGATTGGATGAAGAGTACAACACCCCTCAAACGAATGACAATGGAGGATAGCGAGTGTTAAGCGCAAGGGGATGAGAGAGGGAAAACGACACCTGGTCGGGTTTAAACCCTTACTGCGCATCCAAATTTAACGCTACATAAAGGGCTTGCGCCATCGTGAGTCCTTAAAGCGACGTACACACCAATCCCCCCTCCCGGAGAATATGAACGCGGTCCCTCGCACGCATAACGCACGCCGCTTAACGGCATTCGTTTAATATAAAAGGGGAGAGAGAGGGTGCAAGTGAAGGACAAGCAGAAAGCCTGGTCGCTTTGGGAGAAGAGAGGAGAAAAAAATTATTGCGGGTTACACACATCAAGGTCTCTCTCTCACGCACACCCCCAGGGGTAAGACCAGTCGGTTATATAT
>LYUA01000107.1:339624-355034 GCA_002093875.1 Calopteryx splendens
GTAGTCTGGAAACAGAATCTCTTTTTTTCCATTCGAAACGCAATTTTTGTACAATATTATGTGCGGACCTAATTGAAATATTGTCCGGCAATCCCTCACTTTGATGCGACGAAAAAGTGTGAAATAATCAAGCATTTTAAAATGCAGATGTCAAACGTTTACCGTAACATAACTGCTCCGTCGGAAGAAATGGAGAAAAAAAGTCTAAGAACGAATGATAGACAAAACCTTCATTCGAAAACAAACGCGCAAAATATCCAATCCGTTTCAACTGTGCAATACCTAATTGGTCGCTCAATTATTCAATGCTACTCCATAGTCGTTAGTTTCGCCTCTATCTGATAGCGAACCCAACACGGGAATGACAAACGTAAATTAATCACGAGCGGTAGGGTGAATATTCGAGTAAAATTCACTCCCGGGCACTGCACGCGAATGTTAACGCTGATGCACAAAAAGATTCGATAGTTTCGTTAGCCGATAGCGCAAATAAGATCACCGTGATACTGCATTCATAATTCATTTGGCGGACAGAACGACTGACGCGGTCGTTCCCCAATGACGGAACTATCTCCAGTAGCGATGCGGGGTTTTCCTATAATTTATTTACAAGATGTAGACGTTTAAAGCGATTTCAAAGCGACATAATTGCCACGACGCACTTCAACAAATGTCTCACCATGGCAGACATAGTGCGCTATTGTGATGAAACTCTTTGTCCGCCATATTTACATAAATCTCTCCGATTAGATCGTAATTAGTTTTTCGATGGATCGTTTAAATATTGATGTAACTGTCAGACAGAAATTCCAGGGACGAATGAAAGTGATTATCATAATGGTTGAGTTCCCAAATTCAGAATGAAAAGACGAGGTAAAAATATTTTAATTCTGTTGGCATTCGCTACAACCTGTATCCCCAAATGCATTGAAATAATTTTCTGTAGCAATGACCCGCCACATAAAAATAAGGTACCGCAATGTGAAAACCTTTGCAGTGTGGAATTATAGGGATCATAAAAATGGCTAATTTAGGATGGAGAACGTAGGAGGTTAGGAACTCTGCGAGTGATTATCACGTGACGATTGATGAAAACCATAGTAACAGAAAAAATTGAAAAACAATTACACGCACTGAGGAGTAAAAATGACTAACGGAAACACTAGGGAAAAGAAATTAGATAAATTGGACATAGCATGATGATAATGGATTAGTTGGGAGAAAAATAGATACACAAACTAATGGAAATATAAAAGGGGGAATAGTTGGAACAATATATGCTTGGAGAATATTAACCCGGGTCTATGACTGGAGATAATGGAAGCATGGAGAGAATGGAAGATTACCTCTGGGAAAGAGTTAAGGAATACTCAAAGTTCAAAATTCCCAAAGGAATTATCGAGGGTCTTTCAAAACCTAACCCTAACGCTACATTATTTACATTAACAGCACTAAAAAAAATTAATTTCGTAAAATCTTTTATTTTATGGTAATGAATATTTTTGAATTCTGGAAACGGAATCATCACATGACCGATTGTGAATCATTCTGAAAATGTGCATTCAAAATGAACTGTACACAACAAATTTATGCCAGATAACGAAATAAGTATGTATATCAATTCATGCAGCTTGACTTATGAACCAAGAGGTGGGAATAATAATGAATTAGTTTATAGCAGCTCTCTCAAAAACCCCAACATCCGTTACACAATTTAACTGTTCCTGAATAGCGAAAGGAGAAAGGTAGATGGGGTCTCCTCTCCCTCGAAAACTGTAAAGGGGTGGAATTAAAAACGAACGAACGTGAGTCTTAATATGAATGCCAATGGGAAGAAGAGTAACGAGTTTAACCTTTTAAAGGATGAGAAATTGAGGGCGCTCGTCGCGTCCGTTGTTATGGAGTCGAATTTCATCACGTCTCACGAGGGAAAAAAAACTTCACTAGAATGCCATGTGAGAGGTTCCACAAGGAAAGGAGGGAGAGAGAAAGGGGTGATTAGACAAGTGAAGGTGAGGATGCGTTCTCTCTCTCTTGCGATTACAAGCAAAGGTGAAGGTGTCTTCTGCGGAGAGCGGCGTGGTCGACGACTAGACAAGACGGGAAACATGACAGCAGCACCTCGAATTTCAAGTGCGGTAGACACGATGCCAATGCGGATTATTCCGAGCGATTCCCTCGATGAATTAATTAGGCATCATGGAGAAACGGGTTTAAAAGTTAAGAGGGATTTTTCCCCACATAAGAGCCGTTTGATAAAATAATAGAATTAATTAGCAATAATCAAATATAATGAACTGAAAGTTAAGCGGGTTCTCAACATCCATAAGAAAATGAAGAATATCTTATCATGGAAAACAAATGACGCGTTGCCTTTCACGCACTCTGGCACGATAAAGGGTTATAGGAAAAATAAGGGAGAGCAATAAGATATTTGTGAATACAATCCAACACCTGGCATAGACACCCAACCATTATATACACTTATGGCTGGAAATTCACAGTAACAGTGAGCAAATTCATATTTTTAAATAATCATATATTTTAAATCAAGATATTCATAAATTAATGCAGTTATGTATGCTAACTTCACGTCAAAAAAATCTTTTAAAATTTTTTTTTCGTAGCCGTACCGAGAGATTTAAATACTTTTATACATTAAGGCATTCGAAAAAATAATAATAATAAGTGGTGACACTACTTGAACGAAAGATATAAATTATTTCCCTTGAGTTGCAAACGGATTTACACACATTTTGATCTAGCATAATAAGCATGCCAAAATGCTAAACTCGGGATTACATATAGCTAATACTAAATATATTTATGCATTATTTCCAATACTAATCCTCAGAAAGAACTAATGAAATACAGAATTTTTTATGGGGTGGGTGCTAAGATTCCAAATTTAATTGCGAACTGATATTCCAAATTGAATATCGAGTCTACGGAATATTTCGCATGGTTCAGTAATATCACAAAACCATCTTGAGTTCTACGTTACCTCTCTGACATGCAATGAGTGCCAAAGTGTGATTTATTTGAACACACCCAGTCAGTGGCCTAGCCAGGGGGATTGATTACAATAATGTTTTCTTATTCCCACATATTTTACTCCCACTAGAATGATTGAATAATTCGAGTGGCATTAGTAAGTTCACCAAACTTTTATTTTCATTCGTAGTTAGGAAAACACGAACAAAATATTATGCACCAAAGATTTTGGACGGGAGAAATAGTATATTCTTTGTAACTTGGCAACAAAGAGTCCGCATTATGCCCCCGAAATTATTTTCTAGCTAGCCTAATGCAACCAGTTTTCAGCAAATTCTTAGTAACACGATATTTCTGTATTCTGGAACTTTGTGGGGAACCACAGGTGGAACGGGAAAAGGAACCGGTCTCCCTAAGCTGTATTCGTTAATTTCATAAAACATAAAGCCAAGCACGAGTTAAAGTATACTAGACGTACGTTCTCGTATACTTTAACTCGACGTCTCGTACGTTCAAAATATTGACGCCAACTTCCGGGTCCATAACTGTGGTATTGAATTATAAAGATTCGAGAGAAGAGTCTCTTGATGAATCGCGTTGAAGGCCACTACAGAATAAATCAAATTTCAATCAAAGTACAATTATACAGATCCTGATTTAGTTCACGGAAAAAAACTTAGCGCGTCAAAAAGGGGAATGAAACTACGGAGGCATTAAGTGATCCGTCGAGGCGTTTAGTAAGACACCATTCTTCGTAGTAAACCGTCGAGTACGTGAAAATAAGCAGTTATACTTGAGTATCAATCAAAAAATCCTCGGAAAAAATTAAGAATATCACTTTTGAAGTTTGTCCGAGTTCATCTTGAAAAAAAAAACAAACTTATTCTTCCGAAGAGTGCTCAAGAAACCGAATGCGATGAATAAGCTGAGCGCCATTTGGTTCAATATAAAAAAAGAGTTGAAAAATCAAATCTTCAATAGCGTTCCTTTTCCTTGCGGGGATGAAACCGCCCTTAACGTGAAGGGATTCGATAACCGTGGAAAAGAGAAAGGGATTTGAAGACGATTACCCCTTTCACTTCCAACTTATATAGCGTCAAAAATGCCTCCTCTTTCGGCCACAAATCCCCCCTGCCCCAATATTTAAGTTAAACATCCTCTCACCAAATATTTAAGGGATGTCATTCAAAAACTTCATATAAAAGTTGGAGATAAATGAAATTATCTGCAAAATACATGCACCTATGAGACACAATTTTATAGAGCATATCCGACGGAGGGTATAACTCAATGTTGACCTAGGTTTTACCGTCAAACTATTTGCATTGTTTTTAAGAATTCCAAGATGATCTGCTACAGCAACCCGTCAAAGACTGTTTCGAGAATGAAGTTTATCTAAAGTAATTATAGAAACTATTGATAAGCATGATGACATGCTCTTCATTCCCAAAGAGAGCATACTGATTAAGACTTTCAAAAAGATAGGTAAAGGGCACACGGCTTCATAACTCAACTGAATTATTACAACACTCACCGTCTTAAAAATAGTGAAGTAAACTCAATACTGACAAGAGTGAAACACTCGTTTTTCCCACGCAAAAATCGCGAGCGAAACAGAAACAACGTTGGGCAAACAGGCTTTTTTGATACTTTAACTTCGGTGCCATTTGCTTTTCTATTTACTAAGATTTCAATTTACACCTCTTGAAAATAATATTATTACACTGTGGAGTCCTAATCTTAATGGAATTTCTGGAAATACATTATAAAATTCACATATCTTCTTCCTTTACGGCCTCTTCAGGACCACGGGTAGCTCATTCTTGGTTTGGTTTTCCTCTTCTTCTCCCAGAACCACCATAAACACCAAGTTGATGGATGTAAGCATTTCCTTTTCTCTAGAAAAATGTTTTACCACACAAAATATACAGATTTAATTAATGCTGACCTCGGTCAGCATTAATTAAAGCTGTATATTTATGTATGTAATTCAGCTTTATCATCCGCCATGCATAGCTCTTTTGTTTTTCATGGTTCATTTTTTTATCTTCCATTCCGTAAAAAATATTTTGTTATTTCCCACAGTAAATAACTGATGGCACATACCTACTAGCACTCCCTTATCGCACGCTCTTGTTGCAGCTATTGGGAATATGATGTAGGTACAAGAGTATCGTGCTAATTTTTACGCTCTGCTAGCACTTAGCTAGAGGTACTCTTCGGGATCCCAAGCAAAATTAACATCGCGCATTAAGAGCAAATCGTACGCTCTCGATGGCTTAAAATTCGCGCCCCTCGCCAAAACATACAAATCAGCGAAATGACCCGGAAGTATGCGCGCTGATTTAATGTCGGCTTGATTAGCCAGGTAGTGGAGTGCTGTGCTCGTAAATTATCTCGCAAATGCAGGTCAGCCATCCGCTCTGGGCGTGAATTTGTGCCTGCGATTTAATGCGCCGCTTAAAACCTCTTCATGACCTCCGTGGTTACAACTCCGTGTGCACTCGTGAATTTCCACACGAAATATCAATTCATGGCATCCTTGCTCAAGAAAAGGCACAAATGGAACTCGACACCTTAATTACGAAAGATAAGGAAATAGCCAAAATCGAGTTTCACTGCCACAGCGACCCCCCTGCGTGGAGCATGAAAATTTTAAGATTTGATGGCTGTGATAAACGACCTACCTAAAATCACATGGAGTAATTTTGACCAACATTCTTATTAAACTGTGATTTTTTTAACATTCCAGCTTTATTTATATATTTATAATCATATAATTCTACACACTAATTCCTAATATTTTTTAAGGAAGAAAGTTGACGTTTTTGTAACCGTCAACAGAAAAAATATTTATTAAAATAAATGAATGATGCCCCTAAATATCATGGAGCTACATCTTAAACTGAAAGTGAATTACCTTTGTCATACTTCAAGTGTACCAAAAATCTTTTGGTTTCAAATACTTTCCCAGTCTTACTCTAGCTAAATATTACAGTCACTGTACCCAGATATATTATTCCAGCAATCATAGAAAAAATGTATTTTTGGGATATGTATGCTAGCTCAGATAATTGTTTCAATACACTTCTACTCTGGAATCTTTAATGTATCAGAGAGAGACTTGAAGTATTTATAAATATCACCAGAAAATCTACATCAAAGGAAATTGATTATTTCCTTAAACTTCATTGAGTAGCACTAAATTTGAGGAACTTTGTAACATTTACATGCTTATGGCGTGCAGAGTTTTCTCGGTGTCAAATAATTTCTTGCACCTACTTCCAGCTGATTATAACAGGCACCTTACCCACCTATCCTTGATATATCTTAAAATGTACTTATCCCTTGATCAAATCTTCATAACCCCGGAAAATTTAAGAAGAGGAGACTGATAATGCCGAAACTCTCCCACAACTTCGAAATCTCTTTCGTCCCTTATTCCCTCAGGAGATAAAAAAAAGAAAGAGAGAGAGGAGGACGATGCCGATGAAAAAGGAAGAAGCTTGGCAGGTAAGCATTCACGGAAGAACGGGGATAAATTAATTTCGTCACAGAAGTCAGAATAATATTTCCGCTCCAGGAGATGGACGGAAATCGCATTCGCCTCCACATGAGGCCGAAGTATTGCTTATTGCCTATCCGTCAACTGCCTTCGAAAAAGCAGCAAAGGGCGTTTTGGGGTTGGTGATGGGAAAATCGTAGGTATATATTTATGAGTTATTTTCAATGTAGAGCTGTGTGATAGTCCAGTAAATATACAGTTTGGCTGATAACCAGATGGATCTGGGCTCAAATCCGGATGATGTTTCTGGAGCCAGGCTACGTGAATTGCAGGGAACCAGATCTTCCTGGGAAACCACAGGCGGTATTAGGAAAAGTAATACTTATAACATAAGTAAATTTTGACTTATTTCGAAGAAAATTGGTTTAAAAAAAACTACGCACAAAAAAGCACAAGTACCTACTCGAACCAGCGAAACTGATTGCGGCAATGTGGCTTCGTCATAAAAAGTATCACTCGCACCAACCGGCATCGAAACCCGGATCTTCCGGTTTCCAGAGAACGACATTTGGTACAGCGTATGTATATTACGCACTTGTGGACGGCAGTCGTGACTTCGACGACTGTTACCCTGGCAGAATTTTTCCCAATGGTGTTTCCCAGAATTTTCCCAGAATATTGAATAAAATTTCGTTTGAACAAATATAGGTACTGGTAAAATCAACCTCTGTCGAAGAATATTGTATAATCAATCTCCAGCGATAATTTGCGATAAATTCCTCTGTTTATATCCAAAGATACAATTGCCATTGGCTTCATTCATATCTATACACAAATAGTATAGGTAATGTATGCAGAGATGGAGCTACCGACAATTTCATGCGTCATACGTATTCATCCACCATATGCAGTGCATAATGCACATGCACTGCAGACGTCACTTTTTCACGCGTGAAAACTTCGACGGAGAAGGCGGGATTAAGTGGATTTATTATTAATGAGTAGTTGTTGGATTCATAAAAGTTGTGATTTATTTCCTTTATAATTAAATTGGGATCGTTGTTGCCGGCTCAACGCACGTTTTTACGAGCATAATCCTATGTGGTAATAATTGCAAAAAAGAAGAATAACGTTTTATCCCTAAGCTAATTTAATTTAAATCACATTTTTATTTGAATGTTATCTTGTGCAATTTTATCCTTAGGTTAAGTGCTTATAAGCAGATAATAAATAATAATGATAAGTTATTCACTGTATGCATTAAAAATATTGCATAGTTTAATCATAGTAGTTATGATATTTCAATAAACAAATTCACTATATAAAATATCCCATTTTAATAAAAATGAAAACTCAAAACATCCCATCAAAACATTCACCAACTTTGTTCGCTCGTAGGTTTCCGCGGCGAATATTAGGATGGCTCTGCGTGGCTAACGGGTTTTCACTGCGTTCGTTGGCTATTGGTGACAACCTTCGACCTGAAGACGCCAGCTGGAATGCTGACGAAACTGTTGTCGCCAATAGCCAACGAACGCGGTGAAAACCCGATAGCCATGCAGAGCCATTCTCCAAATTTATTTCATGACATTCTGTATTTTTAGATATGCATTTAGAAAAGAAAATGTACTAGATCTAATATTGGATGAGGATTTTTGAAAACGCTGATGCAGAGTATTCCGTAAATTTGTCCAGCTTCTATTATATCATTATGCAGATGAACATACGGTCTGGTAGGTATAGCATGTAGGCCTGCAATATAATCATGATCACTGAATTTCATATTCATGACTCATTAAAACTTTGTAAATTCGTATGCACGCTGAACTAATTATTCACGTTAAACTAACTGCAATTACATCGATTTCAACTAATCCGTTCATTTTCCTCAACGTTCTACTTTAATTCTAGGACTAGTTTCAGGCAGATTATACATGATTCTTTTATATCGTATCTCCAGACGGATGATATGAATCGAGCTATTTCAAATTTGATATAGGCATGGAAACTTCAATTTCCTATAGGCATGGAAACGGACACCTCTGTAGGAGCTCCACCTTGGAAATTTAATTTCAGTGAGCACAAATCATTCCGAGGGACGAGAACACATACATTCAAAGGGACCCTCCCATCGTGCTCGGGAGTCTTCGTCACGGGAGGGCGATTGACCCATCCCCTTTAAAGGAACACGGGACGATAATACGCTCTCTTTCTCTCTCTCC
Source organism: Calopteryx splendens (assembly GCA_002093875.1). NCBI lineage: Eukaryota > Metazoa > Arthropoda > Insecta > Odonata > Calopterygidae > Calopteryx > Calopteryx splendens. The sequence continues at coordinate 348,346 of LYUA01000107.1, forward strand.
CCTCCTTTCTCTGGATCCTAGGCAGAGTAGGCTCAATGGAAAAAATAACCCCTAGAGGTAATCTTCTTAGCCAGGGTAACGAAGCGAATTTTTTTTTCACCGTCCCGTTTCGCATTCCGAGCGAAACTCCTTCGCGCCCACGGGCACACCAGCGTTAAAACTGGTGCTAGAGCTTTGGCCAGCACACAAGCCCATCCACCGGGAATCACGTACATGTACTTTGTTATATTCTGTCGCAAGTTACGTTCTCCTGAAGGCGTTTCAGGACACTCGCTTAATTCGTGAAGGTGAATCATAAAAGCAAGGCTGCTGGCCGAACCTTACAAAATTTGATTCAAACGTGTAAACGTTCGGCGTGTCGCGACAAGTACGATTTTTTATTGAGAGGGTTCCCTCGGATCTCGGACCTCGGAACGTCATGCAACTATAGAAAATGGTAAAAAAAATGGGCGTACCTACAGTGCTTAAGCATTGCTGCAAACTTTAGGAAAAGGACCTTAGATACGGATGTAAATAAGTGTAATAGTGAATCCGTTGACATGGAGAGTGGTTTTCTATGTTTCGGAAAATTCTAAAGGAAATCCAAAGTCTTCAACCATACGTTCCTGTTCCTTTCGTGGATAATGGTTTAAGGAATAACACTTTATATGCTTTCAGAATTTGTCACGCACTAATGGTAATTCAGGGTAGGTACCTATGCGTTCATTCAGAAAATAGAGCTTACTTAGCTAATAAAATCTCTCGAGCTGGGAATATTGGGTCAAATATCAACACTCGTGCAATGGTAGATATTATTTTTTCCAGTTAATAAGATTCTAAACCAAATACGATCCTCATGTGTGACGGAAAATAAATTTATTAAACATCAAACATATACCAAACCAAAACCTCAAATGTCCAAAATACGAGTAGAATATCCGGCCACTGAGAACGGGTGGACGCTGGGTCCTAACACTCTCCACTTGAATTTCACACATACCTAATCGTAGAAAAAAAATGTATATATTTCATCTCACCCGAGATGACGTGCAATATATCTTCGGCCAGCGAAAACCGCTGGTGAGGCTCTTTATAAATTTGGCAACGACGCTTCCGGATCGCGCTCTCAAAAGAAAAAAAAGAAATACAAAAGGTCCTTTCATCTTCCAATACGCACGCATTCCCCTCTCCTCCCAACCACCTCCGTATATCTGCCTCCAGCTCTTGTGCGTGCGTTGCGAGTTATTTCCATAGACGGCGAGCGACAGAGAAAGAGAACTTCCATTGGAAGAGGTAGAGGATGAAGAGATTCGAACGCCATTGACCACGTTCTCGCGGGGATCGCTCTTTTTAATACATTATTACAGAGTAATGAAATATTCTCATATTTTCTTCATATTCCCATTTTCTTTATTCCATGGTATAACCTTTCGCCGATTGCTTATCAGTCCCTCTTATTCTGAGGTTATCTCATCGCCTCGTCTCTCAATAGTATGGAAGCCTTCCTTACATATTTTAAAAGCTTAGTTCCTTTTTCAACTGCTTGAAATTTGAATTTGAAAAAAATAGTCACGTCAGGGTCTTTAGAGGTGTTCCATACATAATGCTTCAATCACTCTCTATCAATATGGATATCGTCCCTTTCAAAATAGAAACTTCAGCAGGCAACAACGCCTTCGGCATCCACAGAACAAGATGGTTCGATTAATTGAAGCAGCCGGTTTCAGTCAACGAATATGGTCCTTTCAAACCTTGGAATTTATCCTCTCTTTATTGACTCCATTTTTTATGTAACTCTGTTCCCACCTTCAAAGTTTACTGAAAATTCTCTGGTGGAATTTGAATGTTGCTACAAAATTTTAAACATAGTAAAACGCCATAAGAAATTCCATATTTTTCTTCATGATTCTCGTTATTAATTTACAAAATAATAATTTACCAATGCACTCGTCATCTATGTTACGCCCTATATTTATGCATTCTTCTTCCTTTCTGGAAAGTAAATCACTTCCTCTTAGCACTCTTCCGGTGACGAATGCGAATAGGTAACTTATAATGAACAAACGGCCGTTGCTCACGTGTTTGAGCCAGTTATCTTCGGTCCTAAATAATCCCCTTCCGTCCCATGCGTGATACCACTCCAAAACTATTTTTTTTCAAAAACCGATGATACCACCCGTTAATTTTATGGGTAATAAATTTCATAAACCTTTTCCCAATAATACTTCTAATCTTCCAAAAATCTTATTTCCTAATATTTTCAAAAACCCACAAACATGTGCAAACTAAAAAATTCTACGAAGCGTGCCACAAGCGAATAAATGAAAACGATATATCCGCAGTCCGCCTTCAGAGAACACAGTAGGAGGTACTCTGTGTAAGGGGCAAAGGGAAAGGGATTTCGAGATGTGCAAAGGAATGTTTGTTACATAAAGGAAGTGAGAGTTATATACAAAATGTAACACAAGTAAACTAGAATCGGGATGAAAGGAATCTATACAGTAAAATATGATGACGACAGAAGAGATTTAGGGAGATATTCATAAGCAAGGACTTGAGAGTGATTGTAGCTGATTTAGTTAAGCCAAGAAGAGAGCTAAGTTAACTATCAGGTTCGGGCGTATTATACCTTTCGAGAATTAAAATGATTATTTATAGAGATAAATACGAATCAGTTATCTAAAATTATACACTGTACATATTTTTACTAAAATTTACTTTATATTAAACTATACCCTTCAAGAAAATTAGCGTGAATGTGTTGTGAAGTAGGTCCCTGGCATAGGTATTACTTTCCTCACAAACCACCGTGAATGCTTGCGACCTGACAGTTGCGTTCTATTGCAAGGCCTATCCCCAACACATTTGTGAGGAGCCACTGAAGGGTGGAGTGATTTTAACCTGTGGGGTCGTCACTGGCATGGAATTCATTTTCCTGAAAAACAGCCACAGGTAGTTGAGCGTGTGTCCCTGAGCCATTGCTTTGTGTGCTCGTTTCTTCGTGGGGATCCCTGGCTTGGGATAATCTCCCGGTAAATCACAACGTGGAACTGGTTAAATCCAAACCTTGGCAACTTACAACTTTACGGCCTCTGAACTTTTCATATTCCCACTTTTAATACTTTAAGTAGATTTTTTAAAATAATCCCGAAGCAAAAAAATCGCAACATCAGTTGACCGACGTCAAAAACAGACCCCCATCGCTCTCGTCTGTGGCTCCCTCCAATTAACGGCTTCTTTTTACGGTTGTCAACTTTCATTATTCTTATTAGACAAGTTTTTTTTATTTGCTGAGGGATAAATATGAATACAAGCTCGCACATTTCCAGCAGTAGCAGAACTGGAATTAGAGTATTTCATTTTGATTTAAAGCCTCCAGAAATCCTTAATAAAAGTAGATTTCACACTTCTCAAACCAGGAATAATACGGCATACAGCATATAACTCAGCGGGTTTTTAAAATAATGCAAGATTAAAATATTACATTTTTTTAAGCTAAAAAAGGATACTTTTCGCGCTAGTTAAAAGAACATAAACAATTTCCATAAGTTCCCAAATAAGTACGCCACGATCAATAAAAGGATTATCATAAATACTAGTATGCTTGGTCCTATTACGCACGGGAAATTTAAAATTACTAGGGAATCCAAGGCAACATTGGGGCTCTAAAAACGCAAAGTGAGTTATTGTTTTTCTTTTATTCAGGATTTTCTTGAAGAAAAGCTCGAAAGCATCGCAGGACGCCGCAACACCCAAGACGATAAATCAAGGCAATACCAACAGCGCAGCAAACGGAACTTCCATCTTGGCGATAAATAAACGAATTTGATTAACAGTGATTAGAGGTGGGGGACGTTTCGGATGATAAGAAAGGAGATATACGAGGACACTTGACACATTGAGGGAGGAAATTGAGACATAATTCACCCCGCTGAATTTGATTGCACTCGGGGAGATTCAGGGAAGGAGAAGCAGGCGTCCGCGGGCTTTGTGGCATTACCATCGGCGTCAGTTTGAGCCATCCATTAAAAGGGAGAGACTTAAAGCGCCACGTTGATGAACGAGTCGTTTGTTTCCGTTGTTGTCGGGCTGGATATCGATTTCTCCGCTCGAGGAATCACGAAAATGTTTCGAGGGAAGTTTCCCTTCCACAAAAAAAATGAGGCCGTCCTTTAAATGTTTTCGGGAAGTCTTAAATCTGGGGGTCGGAAACTACAATAAGTGTCCCAAAGGAAGAAAATCCTTAGGCGATCACGATTGTTTGTAGAGCATCACAATTCCTTGTGCCTGAGTAAACCGGTGACGCCATCGAACTTTTAAAAAAATTGAAATAGCGAATCTTTTCCTCCCGAGCAAGGAGAGAGGAAGGAGAGCTTCTGTTTATAGAGGAAACCAAATTTCCTCTATAAACAGAAGCTTCATTTCGTTAACTTAATTGTCGACAAATAACGTTTTAGCTCCTAAACGAACTTTATGAGTTGTACTTATACAGTGGATTAAAATGGGCAAAAATTGAAGGTTTATGGAGAACAATTTTTCATTTTCAAAATGAAACAGAAAAATGGCTCTAAGTTCCAGAAAGTACTACCATATCTAACCTGAATAAAAATATCATTCTTTATTTCATCCCAATTCTATAGTAAAATATAAATAAACTTTTTTTTGTATTTTAATATGAATCGTAGCCACCAAGTAATGGCCGATGCCAGCAAGTTATTGCTTTATTTCAACTTTAGTTTTATTTGTCTGGTGTGTCACAGAATTTCATAAATATTCTGTCTATCATATATTTCCAGCCTGTAGTATTTTTTTGAGTATGTTGCTCTTGGAAGTACAAAACGTAGCAGCGTGTTATCCTTCATGAATAGTGCTTGCATGTGATGCTTAAGATATTGTTTATTACAATTGCATGTATTCCTTTATGCTATACATGGCCCACCTCTGAGTAGCGTATTCCTTTAGTCCATGCTTGGTGTGAACTCACCCCATGACACACACCCTAGCGGTGGCTTGTAGGGTAATATACAGATAGAGATATTTCAAAGGTCCGGTTTCAAATAAATAATTAAGATATTTCTTGTGAGCGGAGAATATAGCCTATTGGTGACAGAATTTCCTTGGGCATCCCCGATCTATTTAACCAATTTATCTTCGATGAGTCATTTATTTTTTACAATTGAATCCGATTCCCGCTTTCTACATTCCAGGCTCAGCGCAACATTGGCGCACCCCGACCCATATTTTTTTGTCTTCAGATCTCGTCTTTGGGTTGTTGTACCACCAAGTATAAAATACTCTCTGATAGCACATTAAATCCAATCAGATTCAAATGCTTGATCTGAAACAGCTCAGCCCCTAAATATGATTCCCTCCGTTCGTCTGAAGGGTTAGGCGCTGAAAATTTGAATTGCAAATACGATCTGATGGTTCAATGACCATCTGAAAAGTTTGTAACATACTCTAATGGTATTTATTATATTTCCATGTTCTTAGCGGTCCACCATATTTACGAAATAGCTCATCCTTATTTTCATCGAGCTGATATGGAATAGTAGGACCGTTTGTCTGTTACGCTTAGATGCATTTCACAATTTTCTGGAAGCTTGAAGTCATCCAAAAAAAATAAACGTGGTTAATTAGGATCGTTTAAATCTGAATTTTCATGTATTAATTTGTTTTGGGTTTTACGTTGTTTTTACTCACCCAAAAATACAAAAATACACCCAAACACCTGTTTTGCGTGCGACATTTTGCTGCAGATTAGTTACTCACGGCAAGCTTATTAAGGCACGGCAGGCACTTATTAAGTGTTCATTTTCATCGCTAGGAAACTATAATGCCCGCACGATTGCAGCCGCCGTTAAGAATGCGACAGCACGAAAATTTTGTCGTGGTTTGCTTATTAGCAGATAAGTAGTTAATCATGCGTGACGTTCAATCCGTAGGAGGGAAAACTGGAAGGGAAGGAATACATTGAAGGAGAAATCTTCATGGCCGCCCACAAATTTGAAAGGATGGCCCTCTCCAAGAGTTTGAAACGCCGAGTTAACCACGGCCAGAGGAGAAGAAAGAAATCAGTTCGAGAACGAGAGGCAGTGAGTGCGTGAGTGGGCGCGCACGTATGTTGCGAATGAAGTCTCTCCCGTTTCCCCGGGAGACGAGCTGACTCACTCGCCGCGGGATGATTTCCAGATCACCTATGAGAGTCATCCATGGAATACCGTTTCGAGAATGAGCCGTGCCTTGCCTGAGATGCTCTCTCCGCACCCTCGCCTCAGGGTGGCCAGTTATTTCCGGTGCTAAATCCGAATAAGGGTGCCTCTCTTCCACTACCAATTTTTAAAAAAATCTGCCGAAAAGGGAAAGAGAAGGGATGGGACCGAGTGAAATCATTCACTCTCCCACCAGTTCTTGCATGCGTGGTGTAACGGAACAAGATTGAAATAAGCAAATCGGTTTCGAAACCTGAAATCATTTGGGTGCGGTGAAATTGTGGCGATGAAATTTTGGAATAGAAGGAATATATGGAAAGCTATTGAACACAGCTGTTGCTGAGTTCACTAGAGAGCCAGTGTGATTGGTATGGAGTGAAAATAAATGAGAAGAAAGCGAAGGTAGAGAGGCTCTCAAGACATAGGGAACCAACCGATAAATACTAAAGTGGGAGGGCATAAGCTTGAGCAGGTAGAATATTTTAGCTATTTAGGCAG
>LYUA01000107.1:364510-378018 GCA_002093875.1 Calopteryx splendens
GGAGTGATGAGGCGGGGGGGGGGGGGAGGGGAGAGTGCGAGGGAGGAAAAAACAACATCACCCCCGGTCGACTCACTCACTCAGACCAGCCCATCAACAACCCCCTGAGACTGAAAGTGTGTTCCTGGCCTCCCGGATTTTCCTCCGCCTCGCCCACTCCTCACTCGCGGTTTACGAGGGGGTGGGAGGAATAGGGGCGAGGGAGTTTGGTGGGAAATGTTTATACTTCGGAATGACGTGGGGGTACGGGCGGTCGGGAGTGGGCTGGGTATTTGCGAGGGTAATTTTTTTGAAAGAGAGATTGCGATTAAAACGCGAGTCCCACTTACTCCCGCCTCCCTTCATTCCCTCAACCTCCAACCCCCCTCCCCCATCCCGCGGCAACCACCCCAGCCCCACACATTAACGCGGTTAGCTCCGTCCGAGAGGGTAAGGAGGGGTGGTTCCATCCGAATTCATTTCCATCGCGAAAATATTTCCGTTACTCGGCGAGAGAGATCTTTACGGCCCGAAGCACACCCATGAGTTTACGCTGAATAAAGCGAAGAAAGCAAAGGGAAATCTTGAATATATTAACGAGGCCGCAAGAATATTTTCAGAGCACACATGCGGAGCTATTTTTTGGCTTACTTCGCGATTAATTGGAGTACATTAATCATCCCCATATTAAGTTCTTCCCGTATTATATGTAAGTGGGGCACGTTTTCATGCGCACACTACCAACTTGATTCGCAAAACCTTTTTAATTGTGTGAGTTTCACATGAATTTTCCATGCAATTTCAGGGGATTGTACCTAAAAATATATGAATATGAAAGCATTATGATAATAAGCGAAGGTTTACTGAAATATATTACTCTTATGAAAACCCATTATACGCGAGGCCTCGGTCGCTAAGTTCTGTGTGTTTGAATTCGTTAAGTCAGAGACACACAAGCCGCAAGCTTCCTCACAGAGACTATTCCGTAGACATACTACTTTTTACCAATGACTTTAAGTAATCGGATGTTGTGTCAAACGTTAGTAGAACTGCGTATTACGTCGATATGGTTGTTGACATATCAGACCCGGAATCATCGAGGTAAAAACACAAGAGGTCTAACAGACCATTCAACTCGGCGACTCCTCCGGGAGTCAGGTCTTAGTGCACTTTAATTCACTTTGTACGCATAACCATAGGTCGATAAACTTCAGGCTTCAAATCCGAAATTCAGAGACAGATTGTGGTGGATCTCACCTAGCACACAGAAAATTATAACACTCAGAATTTTGTAATTTCGGTGGCTGCGCTTTTTATTTTCACGTCTGTGAGTTTTCATCTATTGCTCATATATATACGCTAACACTATATACATTTATACATGGACTGACTATATACCTGGCTTCAAGACCCCAGACCTATTCACCTTGAAAATGACTAAATTGAAACCTAAGTCATGAATAAAATATTTTTTTGGGGACTTGACTAATTTTACTTTATTCCGATTAAATACATACTCAAAATTTAAAAAAATTACCATCTCTCGAGCACTTACGATTGTCTTTCGAACACCCTGTATTCAAAACGGCAGCAGTGAAGGAGCAAGGTTCACCGTCCATAGTTTTAAGAGAAAATATTTTATGTAAAGGAAAGATTTCATGGCTGTTCCACCTCCACAGACCTTTAGAAATCCAATCCTGTAACTTTCCCTCAGGATGTCCGGCTTTCCTCGGCCATTCTTTCGCAGACTGCTAAATATCCCACCTGGAAAGTAAAGAGAGCAATGAGATAAATTTCCCAACCGATTCATTTGGAAAAGATAAATCGAAGACAGCTTTACAGTTTAAATATTAGCATATTTTAATTTTATTCTTCTCCGACCGATGGATAAAATTACAAGCAAATCCAAAGCGAATAGATAGAAATCCAATTTCCGTTTCCAAGAGACCGATGCCAACACAATTAAAGCTGTCAATTCAATCCTCAATGCTAACACATTTCGAAGAAGCTACTTCACCAATAAATGCCCTTTTACCTCAAACACACACTTTAATAATACCTATTTAATCGTAAGATATAGTTTCAACTTAAAAGTAAGAAGTGGAAGCCACATGAAAGGTTTTATGGAGCCATTGAAGAAATGGACGAGAATATTAATTAAGAGATTTGGCCGACGCCTCATCAGAATAGAGGATACTGCAAAAAGACAGGGTATGGCATTTCAATACAACGGATGACCAGTTAACAAATAAAATTTAAGTATTATCAACGTCTAAACGCATACACTGCAGACTACTCAACGGTTTATGACAGGGAGATAGTGAAATAATAGAAAGGGAGATAGAATGCAAGAAGAGTGAACTCGTCAGTTCTTAAGAAAGAAATTTAAACAAAGCGTTAATATCTTCGTCGAAATAACTACAGCCAAGCTGCGGAAGTACTCATCAAAATTTAATTAAAAGTATTACAAGAATTTATACGAAAAATTTTCATCAAATAGAAAAACTCATTGCCAGTTGAAGGTGATTTTTTTAATGAGATTCCTGACCCGATCCAGAAACCACCAGTAAAAATAGGACTTAAATCTACAGCTCTCAAGAATTCACCCGCATATTTCTCAAAGTTCCATTTTTCCGTAAGATTGCACTGGCAACGATAAAAAAATCCATCGAAACGAAAGACCTCAGATATCGCGCGTCCAAATATTCATGGATTATACAAGACTCGCTCAAAAAGTATGTAACGTGTTTTTGTATTAGAAAAACTTCGCACTTGCTTGAATTTATTTTTATATGAAAGATCAAATCTAAAACTATTTTTCGACTCTTATGTCCGCCGTTGTTGAGGCACTTCTCGTATCTGGGGATCATTTTGTTTATACACCCTCTTCAAAGGATTAACAAATAAAATAATGGCACCACCAATGATGAAAAACTCTGCTGCATGGCGTTTTGCATTTTTTTAACCCTATTGAAATTCACCGCATAGATAGGTAGGAAATCGTTAAAAGACGATTCTCACAAATGCTCTCATCAGTCTTCCTGACCAAATCTTCATTGACAACATAAGGCCCCCGTCTCCTTGGTTCATCATGAACATTCGTTCGGCCTTCGTCTTGAACTGTATTTACCCTATTCCTAATCATACCATCACTCATTTCACTTATCACCATAAATCTTAACGATCTGCAGATGTATTTCGCCGTGTTTGAGCTTTATTGCATCGGATCGGATAACGGATCGTATTTCACAGTCAATAGGATATTCTTTTGACTTAAGCATTGTAAGCTTTCAAAACAAAACGTAAAAGCGCTTCTTGTTGCCCGATATTGACACACAATGGAAAGCCAAGACGTCAGAAGAGCTAGTGCGCGTGCGCAGGACAGTGAGTGCGCCGCTAAGGTGGAACTATTTCGAAACGGCAGTTACTTTTGGACCGCTCCTCGTAGGATGCGAGTTTCTCTGCTCAGTGCTGGGTAGGGCTCGATATAAATATTTTGGGTTTTAGTACCATAGGCACAAATAGAATTTCTTCCATTGGACAAGTTTCGCATGTCGTTCAGATTATAAGACATTAAAATGTAGATAAGCTTCAATACAGATTCGATCAACAATTTTAAACTATTCTTTTAATAGAAAATAAAAAAACCTCATGATGAAAATATTAAATCGTAAATTAAAATCCGTAAATTTTTTCGGCGAGTCTAGAAAAAAGATATTCACTCCAGCATCATCAACTCTCCTGCACGCCGCTGACATTTTAGAAACTTCACGAGAATTTTGTACGTAAGATAGGTATTCATAAAACGTTCTCTGACAATTAAATTGCAGTCATATTTTAGTACCCGGATAACCTCTTAAGTAAGTCCTGTTAGGAGTCGATGTAATCACAAACAAAGGAAATTAAAAAAATGGATTTAAATTTCTGATAAGTGTATTATTGGTAACCTTGATATCCTTGTTTATTTGCCAACGCAGGACAAAACTTTTAGTAGCCATTACGGAATTTATCTACACTTTGAAGGGAGGAGTATGAGTCTCGAGGTTTCACAGTCGTCCGATGATCTTATTGACGGATTTTAACAAAATTCTTGCATAACGCAAGCACCATAGCGCTTTGTACACAGCTGACATCGACACATATATCACGTGAGCGAACCTGCTCCTCGTGTGCACGCGGGGGTTTCTTCTCGCGGAGGGGAAACGGGAAGTGTGTCCCGTCACCACTCATCTCGACCTTTCGCCTCCGTCCGTTCCATTTCACACACACACACACACACACACACACAGAGGAGTGACTTTTGAGTCGAGATCTGTGTCGCCGTACTCGATGAGCGCACTTTATTTTTTCTCGGCCCTCCCCCCCCCGCCACCCCCCCGAACGGTCTACAACCACTACGTCATCCAGGGAACTCTTTTGAGAATCCCTGATGCACAGCGCATAGCAGGAGCCATCGGAAAATGGGAGAGAGGGGAGGAGGAGAGAGAGGGGGAGAGAACCGTTGCCAAAGGGAGTGCTTTGGTTCGATCCTGGCCTCCGTCGACCCAAATCCCTCCACGCTTCCATCCTTCAACATTTATTATTTGTTTTTTTTAGAGAGAGAGAGAGGAAAGGAGAACAAAAAAAGGACGATTCGAGCGAAGAGATGCCGTTTCACTAGGAGATGAGCTCTCTGCCAGGATTGTCACTTCTTGGATGGCTGACGACGTCGACCGAGTAAGGCCTAGTTTCATGTTTATAGAAAAAGTGATTACGTGGCAGTGCCTATTGCAAATTTTAGACCCCCCCCCCTAAATTTTTCACAGACTCGATGAGAGGAAAAGGTCCTTTCATTTGTATGAAAACGAGCTGATTTAATTTCCGAGCGACCAACCACAGTACTCAACCCGTGAGTTAGTTTGATAGGTGAGGGTAGAGAGCTAAGCCCAGCAAGCGTGTGAAATTCACACGTCAAGGTAGGGGGGCAAGTTGCTTTCCTTGTGCCGCCTGAAGTTTCCCTGGATGACCTGGTACCCGAAAAAACGCAAAGCTTGAGAGAACATGATGATGGTACCTAGAGGCTTCACCCGGAATCGAACCCGAGCCTTCTGTTTAGTAGTCCATCGCAGTACACACAGAATAACCACCAATCCCCCGATAACGCTGCCGATGCAATTGATATTAATAAGTTAGGAACAATCACTATAAATAAATAAAGCATTTTTAGAAAAGATGAGAGGCACGTTTTTCAGATCGAAGACATATGTATGAAAATGGTATTCCTAAAGAAATCTTGGAAACCTCTAGTACATCAATTTTGACGTATTATTTCTGAATTACCGAAAGCAAAACGTTTAATCATTATAATTTATACGTTAATATTATCAGCTAGGACAAATCTATAAACTCGCGAAGAATGAGTTGACTTTTTTATGCTCATATCTTGCTCGATTCACAATAAATGTCTATCACTTTATTAAAGTTTTAATGGACCGTAATTACCTGATTCTCTACAAATGTAAAATGTTTTTCAAGATACTTCATTGATAATAAATAATGGATGAATAATTTTCATGTATTTGGCGTCTATATAGTCTGCAAAGGGAACAACTAATACTTAATGGAAAAAAATATATCTAATCTAATTTCGGTCTATTGGATGGGGTATTTATGGTTACATTCATTTACTATCTTATTCACAGGCTCCAATCCTGTGTCACATATTGAATTTAAATGCTTGTTACGATTTATGTAAGGTTTACGATAGCAAATAATGGTAGATATCAGAAGCGACGAATTCTACTGCTATGTAGACGGACTCCTCTGAAATGTCTCGTATATTACACGTAACTCACTCAGTATTCTACGTATCACCCAAAAAATGACATCCTAGTTGCATCATTATATCTTCACAAGGATTAAAAAAATAGACAATTATTTAATATAACTGCCAATTTACCAAGCAAACCAACACGTTAACACATAAAAAAGGCATTAAATGCACCTATCGATACGTTTGTCGAAAGATAAGCGTATTTGAGACATTCTTTTTCATTTCCACTCAATATCACCAGTAAAAACCGAAGGGCAATGACGGTCTGACGTTTAAATAAATTTTTCTTGATGACAGAAATGTGAAAGGAGAAATTTAAAAAACTAACACAAGTTTGAGACGGTCGAGTCAACAAAATCAAAAACGTTTTCCACTGTGCCGTAATCAGTCACAATGGAAAATATCGGAAAAAGTTAGCGATTTACTGCACCCTACTTATAGGTGAAGAATATTTTAAAGGATGCACACAAGTTTTAAAAAATCACCTCTGAGCAATTGACAACTTGCCATCATGTCTTCCACATCAACAGCAAAAAAAGATGCCTTGGATGTATTCTCGTCATACTCATCCCGTCACGCGAGGGACATTCGTCAGCATCGAAGAAATTCACTTAAACGGAGAGAAATTTCCGATTTTCCTGTGTGCATACATCACGACAGAGTAGGGTGCCCCAGTTTTCAAGAGGCGCACACAAAGAATCAATTGCCATCCGTCACATTCGAGCCATTCCCGGCATGTCCACTCTCTCTCTTTCTCTCCCCCCAAAAGCTCGAAAAAAAAACATAAGGGATGGTGCGGTGAAGGATGCCACAGGGCTCATCATTGTGATGGATTGATTTTCAGGACATTTTTCCCCAACACGACATTTTTTCCCCAACACGCTAGACCAGAAAACGGGAGAATTAATGGATGCAAATCCGCTAAAATGCGTAAGAATCGACCACGGATCCATCGCCCTAAAATTCACCCGCAGTCTAACCGATTTGAAAGAAAGAGATTTTTATATTCATAATTCTGGCACAGCAAGTTTTGCATGAAAGCGCCTAAACAATAAATACTTTCCTCTCCATGTCTCCACGTAGTCAAAATGTGAAATAAAAAAGTATACTTCTATGAGTATTATGATCTATCTATCAATCTTTGAAAAATATCCTTCTAAGAAGTTAAGAAATTACGAAATTATTTTCATTTTACGGATTTATAGCAGCAGCAGATGTAATTCAAGGACTAAACCCATTAAATTTAGTGCATAGGAATGGCCATTCACTCAAATATGGAGAACAAGCTGAAAATAAGTTTTAGGAAAAGAGAATGACGTATTTACTCTTTTATTCATGTGGTAGGTATAAATCGATCCGCAAAATAAGCTAATGAATCTCAATGACTTCTTAAATCACACAAACCATAAAATGACCAATGATCAACCAAATTCAGCAATAAAAATTTCTCCATGAAACAAGTAAGTAAGATCATAAGGTCTAGTCAATTGAATCCGTAATGGAATGAAACCGAAGAGAAAGAGATTAGTAGAGGGAAAGGTTTATCATAATCCTGTGAAATTCGTAAGCACACTTTTTGTAATTAAAGCTAAACAGTAGCAATATAAAATTCTAAAGAACGTTTCAGGTTCTTACCGTCAGAATAATAACAGTCTCGTGAAATATTTGGCTATTATATACGATATTTTTTCTTTCCATAAGAAAATGTTCGGAATGCGACTAAGAGGACTGAAGAAATATCCACAGAAAGCCGAATCGGAGACCTCGTCATGTTGGTCAACTCCATTTTTCATTGTCTATGATGGTGGTTGGATTGATGGTGTTGATGTTGTAGCGGAATGGAACAGATTTATAAACCATCCCGTCTCCCTCGCCCGTTTCTTCACGAAAGCCTAGGATGCTCCTTCATCCACAGAGGCAGCTAAAACGGTGAAATAACTATTTCACATAGGGACAAAAACAAAGACAACCGCGCCAGTTGAGCAGAAACAATGAATGGAGATAGTAAACGAGTTGGATTGGGAACGTTGTCACTTCTTTGACGATTTATTTCATTTCGCAAAAACTGCAACCATATGCCACGATTCGATTCTTTCCCGAGAGAAAACCCAATCTCCGAAGAGTTATTGCCCATTCGAACCAGTTTCAAAACCAAACGACACGGAATAGAAGAAAATTGACCGTGCCAACGGAATTCGGGCGTTGAAATCACCTCACTACGGGGTCGCAATAAAATTGAGGACAGCCGAGAAAATTTCAAAGCTTGGACGAATGTACCCCACGTAGACCACCGACGATGTGGAGCCTCGATACGGTAACGTCCTGAACACTTACGTTTTTTTCGACGCCACCGGAGACACGGGTGGCAGCGGTCAACGGCCGGAAGAAAGAACTTCTTTGACGGCAACGCGGCCCTTGAGGTTAAATGGGAGAAATGGCTATCCAGATAGTTTTTAATTATGTCTCGGATATAGCTGAGGGAGAATCAAACATGCATCCTTAGGCACATGCTAAACATAATTTAAAGTTATTTTAATATTTTATATGCTGAACATAATTTCGAGTTAAATGAGAAAATAAGAGGAAATGGTGGTGAATACGCAATACTTTTGTAATATGCCTTTTAACTTATAAATAAAAACGATAAAGTTTTTTTCATGTTTCATTAATAAATTGGCCATCACACACTACTTTTTAGTTTTCCAGTCTCGTCTATATTTCTAAAATATTTATGTAATAATATTTTAGAAATATTTTGTTATTTTAGAAATTTATGTAATAAAATTTAAATTTGTTCGTAAAATTATCAGCGGGAAGAGAAGATAATATTCATTTGAACCAGTAACATATAAATTCTTAAATATGATTTTTCATCAACTGAAATAACTAAAACTACTGTGCACACCAATGGGAATGCCTAAATTTCCCACTTAAAGAATTTTGATCAATTTTTTACTTGAATATAATTTTATTTTATCCGTTTAAGCTGGTAGATGAGCAGACTTCATTAATGACTCATTTACCCAATTACTTACACTTATCATAAAAACACTTGAAAACAGAATAAACTCGATATAACTGAAGTCTTCACTATTTCGTAGAATTCGAGGTTAGCAATCAGACGCACCAAAATTAAAATTTGCCTTCGCATTATGTCATGGATCATTAATAATTAATTTTAAATTTTAAAAATGTTTAAGCTGGTTTCAGCATGATTCCACTACAACCATGTTTAGCATCCGACTTCACGGATGATGATGGACCCAGAACAGTAACAAGTATGTATCCCTGGAGCACAAAGCTTAGTATTGAAAAGTCAAAAAGGAGTCAGTTGCATCATAATCAGTAAGATCGACCTAGGTTTAAGACAGCCCAAACGCACGAAAGAATGGAAAAAAATGGGATCAGTGGCTTGGTGGAGACATGATGGACCACGTAGCAAATTATTTCCACCCCACATTGAGCCCGTATATTTCTTTAGTATCCTAATTTTTGAAACTTTTATACTCATCCCAAATCTTGAAATCATTGTTTTACTAAAAATACCAGCCAAAAAATTTAGGCGGAATTATTTGTGTTTTTCTGGAGAACATTTTAGAAACAGCAATTTCCACATTACAGTGAAAATCGGGACTTTTTATCCTTTTAAATGGTCTCTTCTTCCAATGCCCATAATGGTGAACACATTCCTAGGTTAACGCTACGCCATGACCATAGAAAACTTTGTAGAAATGCAATCAGGTAATTTTCATCGGAGGCGACATAGGCATATGCATTTATCTTGGTAATACAATTGAAAGTATCTCGGTAATGAGGCGATGACGTGCAAGTTGGACAATCTTAATCCTGACTAGTCATAAAATTCTGGTGCTAGTTAATCTAATCATTCCCTATACCTATTCGGTCCATTCCCACGCTCGTTGGACGCCACTCCATCCAATCTCTTTCCACGTTTGTAGGCGTAGGCGTCGATCGACCCAAGAAGAACTCCTCCCACTTCCACCCGAGGGTGTCGGGGAATAGCGGTCGGGTACTAGGGTCCGCACGAGTGGGCCCGATCTAATTATCCGAAAGACGAGCGGACTAAGAAAAATAAATGAAAATCATAGAGAGAACGGGATGAGCAGGGCAGGAAAGGGCGAAGATTCAAAATGGGTGCCATTGTTGGCCTTGAAACGATCTCTCCCTCTCTCTCGGTGAACAGCGACTCGTTTGAAGAGCAGACATCTGGCGAAACCCCCCATCGTTTAGCGCACGAAGAAATAGGAGAAACAAGACGCGATTTCCTGCGTGATGCAATCAGGTGATAAGTATTACGGGGTAATGAAAGCAAGCGATGAACTCAGCGACTCCGTCATTCAAGACCTCTTTTGCTCGTGATGAACGCGGGACAACGCACCTATTTCATTTTCATTTATCAACGTTATCCAGCGCGTGCTCAATTTAAATAGTTGTCCGACTCCTAGGGGACGATCAAGTAGCTGAAGGATGCCACAAAGTAAACATTTGAGTGTACTCAAAGAAAAACGATGTCTCCACCCCGAGGGCTTAATTTCCCATTCTGTGGTGTGGTGCTCAATAAGCTATAATTAGAATAGACTCAAAGATAACTCTCTGTAGATAATCTGCTGAGTAGAGTTTGGTATTGGGATGTTCATTCCAGCAGAACACAAACTTTGTGAACACCAATGGCGTAGTCATGAGGGTACTAATTTGGTTACAGTAGCCACGCCCCCCGAAATTTTACTCCCACAAGAATAGTTGACTAAGTTGAGTACTACTTATAATTTAATGCATGCCATTTTCAGTTGAGCTTAAAAAAATGACAGCAAAAAAATAAAGTATCAATTAAGCCAAGAATAAATACACCAATAAAACCTTTCGACGAGAAAATAAATGCAGTTGGCAACGAAGAGTCAACATTAGCACACACCCTCCCCAATTATTTTCCAGTTGAAAACACTAACTCATGAACAGTATAAACAACAATTTCCCCCAATCCTTTTTCTCTTCGGCTTTGCTATATTTCTACGACTCTTCCAAACGCCTGATATCCCAGTCCTCTTTAACCTTCCTCCGCATTCTACGTTTGTCACTTACCCGTTCAATCAGCCTAGCATCATCCTCATACAATATCTCAAAAATACTTTAAAAAGTCAATTTTTTCTTAAATGCCACTTTTATGAATTACATAAGCATAAAACCAACTGCAATCTCCATATTAAAGCTTGTCTCAGCATATTTTGCACCATTACCCTCTTCCATTTGTCTGCATCGTACATCAAGTAACCAAAGCAATTATTCTCCTACTAACTTTACTATTTACGTTAAAAATAATACCAAAATAAGTTAATTGTTTCACCTTATTTATTTGATGCCTCCCTACTTTAGTTAGAATCGTCAGACTCCAGACTTATTTGAACAGTTTCTTTATACTTTTTTAATTTTTAATTTTCGTTACGATATCATTGATCGATTCTGTAATTAGTTCACCCACTAATAAAATCGCTTCTGTGAATGGTTAACTAATGAATTACAATTTTTACTGAAATAATTCTCCGTTGAGGCTCATTGCTACCTCTCAATAAATATGGTCACAATTGACCACGATTGTCTTCCACAATTGACAAAATATGGGTTTGTGTATTGGTTTTATCAGTGTACCCAATAAGATTGAACGATTCCAGCATTTTAGGTTATATAAGAAGCTACCGGGAGCCAGATATGCCATGAGCCCACTACGTTCAAGAAAGAAACAGCTAATCAGAATTAGATATCGACAAAAACATCAGCAGAGCATCATTCGCTACCCTTATTTGGCTGGTTAACTGATTGCCCAACGAATTCTCAAAATTTCTAAGCTAAGGGAGGATTTAAGAACATTTAAATTTGTCAGTGTGACATGTATGTACCGACTGCAACACGTCTTATTTCTGAATCCCTACTTTATGGCTTTTCAGACCGCACATCCCTCGGGTAATATCCTCAGTGATCCTTGTACTTCCGTTAGTAACCAGTTTACTTCCCTCCACGCATAAGGTAAAAATGGTTGACTTTTAATGATCGTCAAGTAAGCGTTTAATTCGCATTACGGGAGTTTCGCTGTGAAATGTTGGTATGAATAGAAGTAATAATAAACAACGCAATAATTATTCATGCGTCTCATAAACATATATCATGCACCACGAGCCGCCTCAAGGGCGAGTGGCAGGGGGTGTTAGACAAGTTTGTTTTTAACTGCGGGGATTTCCAGTCTCCTTAAAAGGAATAACAGACGATAGTTTTTCTATCTATAAGTGTTCGAGCGTGTAGCCCTGGTTTTATCACGACCGCAAAATTTGCGGGTAAAGAAAGAGTAGGTATTTAAAACTGCCAGTAAAGGAGTTAATTCCCCTATTTTATCACTGTGATCTTATCCACCATTATAGTGTTGGGGTTTACACACCTCCCGCGGTTTCAAGTATCATTTTGCCTATACCTTCTTCTTAAGTCTTACTTACTTTCTACCCGTGACAATTTTTAATCAATTTAGCTGAGGTTCTCTGATATGTATAGGTATATTATACCTTATTTAGAATTTCTCGTGTCTATATGTGGAATGGTCGCATTCAATGTGCGCAAAAGTAGATGCGAAAATTAGATACCAGTACTTCAAGAATTCATAGTGCTAAACGTGGCTTTAGACGCAAAAATATAAAAAAAGCTATTTAAGGCATCCACTACTACGCAACATGGGTAATGGGAAAATAGAATTTTTTCACCCGTTATGCCTCATCGAATAAACCAGTCAGTTACGTTTTAGGTAAATTTAAAGAGAAGCTCTTTCAAACACTGGCTAGTTTCCCAACCTTTGTGGGCTATAATAATCATTTACAAGGACCCATTTGCGTTGGGTATCACGGTAACATTTTGATGCAGGCATTATTTACAAAATTTCAATGACAAGTTGTATGCTTACTGCTGGAATATTTAAATTATAATTGTCTTTTACAACCAAAGGTAAAAGAATGTGTATCGTTAAAAAAATTTGTAAATTTTTACCATTAAGCATTGAATCGACTTCACTTTAATTAAATTCAAAGTTCTCACATGGCTATCGAGAACTATCTCATATTTTATTTTAACTGACCAATTTAACAGTTCAGCCGCTCCACATCCATCGGCCTGCAAAATTGATACCACCCGTTAGGCTAAGATTGTTAGTACTCCAACTACGACAAGTGGACGAGAAGTATGTACAATCCTCGAAGTCCTTAACGGCAAGGTATTTTTTTGTAAATCGAAAACGCTGCTCTTTCATTCACAATAACCGCAATAGATTACATTCGTCCGAATCATTTCAATTATTTGACAGGTAGAGCAGGCGTACAACGTTGGTACGTTTTCCGGCGACATCTGCGCGTCGCGAGCTATCGACCTTAATGTCACGTACGTACGGCCATGTCCATGCAATCGAGGGACGCACGGGGAAATTTCTTCTTTATCCCGCGGTCACCTTGGGAACCGATGACGCAAACGCGAGTCTTTGTTTGACAAACGACCGACGACGCCTAGTTACAATGGCGGGGGATTTACACGCAAACTAGCCCTGTCCTCCGTGAAAAGATTCGCCCACACGGACGTGCCGCGGAGAGCATCGTGATTGCGGTGAGTAGGCGAGGAGCTAAAAGAGAAGAGCGGGAGGGTATAGGGGGGGGGAAGTGGTGGGGGGGGGGGG
>LYUA01000107.1:542614-560941 GCA_002093875.1 Calopteryx splendens
CTTGGAAGGTTCAATGTACTGCATTCTTTGTCCTGACTGTTCGACGGTATATCTCAGTAGAATCGTCATTACCTGTCCGCCCTGCAGTTTGGATCTTAGGTTATTTAAAGGATGTCGTGCGAGCAATCAAACGATTGAAACTTTTTAATTAAGTTGCATCTAGCGTCGAGACTTCCGAGCCTTCAGGGGCTTCCAGGACATGTGGCAATTGGATATTCGATGCTTGTTCACTGGCCACGCGCTTTCTTTCAACACCAGCGGCATTCCAAAGCTGCCATTATTATGACTTGGCGCCGGCCATCAAAAGATCCTTCGGGCCAGCAACAACATACTGATCGGTCCTCCGCTCGAATTATTATCAAACGTCCTCGTGTGTGCGTGAGCGTAAAGCATGCCCACCTAGTGGGTATTGCACTGGATGGTGAGAGAGGTAGGGCGGGGGAGTGTGTTTTGGGAGGTAAATGGTGCGACTACAGAGCACGAGTCGCATCTGCGCTCATAATTTTGAGCTCCTGAAAAGAGAAAAGACTTCGCGTCTGGACGAACGAACGAGCAACCTCTGGAACTGGTCCAACAGAAGCCCACGCTAGCCGCACGCACGGACCGGTGCACTCGGGACGATTACAAAAAAAAGCAAAATGAAAAGCGAAACGCCAA
Source organism: Calopteryx splendens (assembly GCA_002093875.1). Taxonomy (NCBI): domain Eukaryota; kingdom Metazoa; phylum Arthropoda; class Insecta; order Odonata; family Calopterygidae; genus Calopteryx; species Calopteryx splendens. Next base: position 543,272 of record LYUA01000107.1, read on the forward strand.
CACCCTTTTGCGCCCACGAATTGGGTGGATAGGGAAACCTTTTATTTCCGTGTGCATTCCCGTCGGCAGTTTTTTTTCGTGCGCTTGCCAGGCGCCGAGCCACGTTCATTTATATGCCTAGATGCAGACAGAGCTCTTCCACTGGCCCGTCAACGCAAGCAAAAAAACAGTTGACACACGACGTTACGCAGGTTAAGTAGAAAATAGTCCAGCATCTACATTATGTTGCATTAACAGGTACAAAAATAGTTTTCTGCTGCAAAACGTTACGCTATGATAAAGAGGTCCAGTCGAAGAAGACGAGATTAAAAGCTGGGAGAAGGCTGTCAATCAACGCATCAAGTCCGACATTAAACCCAAGTAATGCAAATTTCTCGTTATAAAGAACTGATGGATTCAGGCATTACTTAGTGGAACTGTGTCAAATCCATGATGAATAGCAATGAAATATGTGAAATCCACACTGTATTTTATTAAAATCAATCGACGTCAATGCTACCGCGTCAATTTCATGGTAAAAAAAATAGTTTAGATTTTCAAGGTACAATAGGTATTTTTTTCCTATAAAATGACCTTTAAAAGTCGAAATCGATTATTATTAATTTTTATTATTAAGGTAGGCTTCCAATGGACACACCCCTACAACAACCCTTCATTTCTGCATAATTTCTGCATCTTCCTTCATTCCATCCAGCATGATTAATCTATACCTCCCTCTCCCTCACTTACCCAGTATTCTACCATAATATGCTATATTTATTCATTGACGGAGTGTATCAAGTGCATTCGAAATTCATTATCATAACACTGACTGATTTGTCAAACACCCACTAAACACCTTGTAGCAATCAAGACGGCAGTGTAAAGAAAAAGCAAGCCAATTTCTCTGAGTCAATGAGGTGTCACGCCGTATATTAACCGTCACAGTCGATTGGTCAGTGAGGAAAAATGGTTGCCTCCCAGCGGGGGAGTAAGAAACCGCACAATAGGAAGGGATGCAAACGCTTGCACACATGTGCACCAGACTCCGTGAACACAGGCATAAGAAAAATACATTAATTTTCTCTCTCTTCGCTCGAACAACTTGCGATCACAACAAAACCAAGCACTCACAACAACTATTTACGAAAAACCTTGTTTTAGCCGGCTATTGACGATGCGGACAATTCAGGTTTACTTACAATCAAAAGCAAAATAAAAAAAGAGGTAAAACGCAATAGGAACACCCCGCCACACGGCCGCTCACACTGTATAACGTTGCCGTAGATGAGGTTGAACTTTGAGATTCGAAAAAAGTTTTGTAACCTTGCGAATTCGAGTATGCTCGAGGCTCATAAAGGCCGCTGTCCCAACGCCCCCTGCAGAAGCCTCCCCGTGGCCGCTCACAGGGTACGTTGTTCACGTTCCAATATGTAATTAGGTATTTAAACTCTGAGATTTAAAACGGCCTGTGCGCAAACGCACACTCTGATCAATGTTTACCAAATGAGCTACGCGCAGGGGTATAGTTATTTAAAGTCTCTTATTTCCCTTCCACAGTGTCAAGCAATCGATTCTTCAAAATTTCTAAGCTACGGATGGATTCAGGCAGCACTAACCTTTTTTTTTAGAGTATCGAAAACGAATTGATATACTTGACAACAAGTGTGGCGATCGCGAAGGTTTCGTATTTGGAGGAATTCCCGATCATAAAACGGATTGGTAAAAGGTCTGGCAGCGGAGGTATTTATATATTGGGACCGAAGTATGCGCCAGTGATGCAGTGGACTCTTCGGCAGAGTTGGACGTGAGCCATGACAGGCGTCTTTTCAAAATATGTCAGCTCATTACTCATCAAACGTAAGGACGAGGAACAGGGGCGAACCGTGGACGAGAAGAAGGAGAAGCAAGTCATTTTTTTTTTCTTATGGGCAGATTTTTTTTAGTTTCACTTCCCAAATACCCTTCCCGCTTGGTCACGAAATTTTTCCACGCATGCTTGAATTCCGTGAGAAAGTACAAAAAACGATGCCCAGTGATATCACAGGCTGTTTGGAGCATGACCGAAGAAATATAGGCATGCACCTCTCGTGACTCTCAATGTCGTCACCACTGCATTTCACAGAATAGAATCAAGCAAAGGAAGCATAGGGGTTTAATTCAGGAAGTCTCAGCTGACAGTTAATATTTTCTCTATGCACCCAGAATAGTGATATAATGAATGCGACTTCATTAGTGCAGTCCTACTCTATCCCTATGGATAAACATCTGAAATTACATATTACTTGGGTAATCCTTTATGTTGTTAATGCTTTTTTTCAAAGATAATTCTGTGCGGTAACCTAGTGGATGGAGCGTACTGGGCTTACTGACCGGAGAGCCCTGGCCCATATCCGCGTGAATGTGGACACTTAAAGCGTCGCTCAAGCTGCGTGATTTTGCATTTAGGTACCAGATCGTCCTGAGAAACCTTAGGCGATACAAGGAAAGGAACTGGCTCCCATACCCTTAATGTGTGAATTCCACTAGCCACGCCGTAGGGCTTACTCCCCTACTCTCACCGAGACCTATACTCTCACCGAGCATACCGATAAACTTCGGTTTGATCACTGCCCTACACTACCCAACCACGAGTACTTCCGTAATTATTATGGCGCACTCCGTCTCGATAAGTTTTCCACACTCCCCTTCCAGACTGCGTTTTGTTCTGCAGTATGTTTTTTCGTTGGAAACTCTCGCGTAGTTCCAACTAACTTAAAAATGTATTTTACACTGTAACTCCAGGATACGTTTTTAATTCATTATTTACATTTTTTGCTGAGACGATTCCAGTGACAAACAACGAATTATGTTTATTTTAACTTTTGTGGAAGAGTTATGTGGCAGATGGCCATCATATCCTCCCAGTGTAGACAAATTATGACGAATATTCACAACCTTGATCAACATTAATTCCCCTCTAATCAGCGCAACATACATCAGGATGCATAAGGAATGGCTTTATTTATCTGTATTAGATTCCTGATTCTTCTTTTCGAGTCCAAGTTCCATGACCCATGTTAATTTTTCCGTCCGTATGCATTCATTTTGTTGTACACTGCATGCTTGTTTAATATCGATTGCGAAAGCTGTTTGTAGCCTAGTTGCTGAAAAATTCAATGAATAAAATGCATTATCCCTCTGGAGAGAAGGTAAGAACATACATCTTTCGTCAGAACCTCCTCCTTCCGCCACGTAGGAAACGGCCCTCAAGGATGCAGGAAGGAACGCTCCCACCTTTGTATATATATATATATATACAGCGGGCACACTCGTTAGACCCCTTTGCTTCCCCCGGGGGAGGAATGCAACGTCCTTGGAACGCCCTTCTGTCCTCACCCCTCAGCCTTTAGTTCCCCCTCTCTCCTACCCTTTTCCTCTCTCCCCCTCTCGGCCATCCTCTCCCAGCCACAGCACTTCTTCCAACACACTTCCAGCCCCACGAGGGAGGAAACCTCCTTTTCCTAGGAAGGAGAAGACCCCTGAGGGAAGCGAACCCGCACGACGCAACTTGCCCCCCTGAAGGGAGTGGAGAGGGAGCACGTTCCCCCGGAGCCTCTCCCGGTCTCCCTGACGCTCTATTCGGCACGTTCAGAAAGAAAAGCGCAGCCTCCGGGAGGGAAGGGGGAACTATTTCCCTGTTTAGCATCAGACTTTAAAGTAGAAGGGACCGAACTAGGGCAGGTGGAGCAGTTTTCACGCGTTTTGGCAGGAAGCGTGCATATTTTGAAGGAATGTGGGCGTGTTATGGAGAGCATTGGGAGAAAAAGAATCGCGGAATAAAATTGCAAGATGAAGAAGAGAATTTATGACAGGTACGGTAAGCAAGGAGGTTTGGAAAATATTATCGAACAATTTGAAGAGGAGCGCGAGGCCGCATGCATTCGAAAGCTGGTCTTCGGAGTCGTAGATTCGAGGTCTTTGAGTAGTGGGCATGATAGAAGGATCGAGAAAATACGCAGGACAGAAGGGAAGACTAAAGAAGAGGATTGTTTTTTTTTACCAAATGGTGGGGGAAGAGAGTAAGTTGCGAGGTGAAAATTCCAAGAGACAGAAAAAGTGGATGGAGAGGCAGTGGGATGTTGAAGGGTTTGGTAGAAGTGAGAATGTTGGGCAAGCGGGGTACAGGATGGAAGAGAATAGGCGTTAAGAAAAACTGGAGAAGGAAATAATTTAGGTCACGAAATAAGAGGTTCACGAGAAACTTAATATTTTTATCAGACTGTCCAAAATTAGCATCTAATTGATAGATAACCTATGAGTATGAAAGCGAGCGCGTCGTGTGGCTCTGGGAGTTCAAAATACTAGATGCGCTAGACGCGATGCGCGACGAGACACCCAGGAGTTTTATTTTACTATCTACAGGTTTAACCCGGGTTTGAACCCGGTCCTTTCGGTCGGAAGCCCAGCACTCCACCCACTGGGCTATCTAACTCCGTTTTATCGATGAGAAGTCAACATGGTTTCCGCAAGGATCCTGCGATACCCACCTTTTTTGAGCACAATATTTATAGTTCAGAGGAAAATAATGTTCCAATGCCGCGATTTTTCTAGGCTTTCAGAAAGTTCAAGAAGACAAGGGTCCTCCTCATAGCAAGTTATTCACGAAGATAGGAGCCGATGGAAAAGATAAAAATAGGCTATGCTAGATAAAAGATTTTTTAATAATCGCGTACAAAGTGCCGTCATAAATGGTGCTATAAATTATAGATACTATATACTATACATTATATATAACTATAATGTAATTAATGTCACAACAGGTTTTCCACATGTCATCGGCCCTCTCTTGTTCCTTCTTTGCATCATGGACATCAACTCCGTGGTCAATAGTTTAAATTCGTTCATTTGCCTACGACGCATTCATTAACAGAATTATTCGCTGTCCCGAGGATGTAAATAAAATTACCTCATGACCTAAATGTAATACGAGACAGGTATTAATTAATAGGCATCCTCCATTTTATCTTGTTTAATTGCAAACCCCTACCATCAGCTCGTCTCGCGTGCGCAGAGTAGTATTTAATGCCTAGATATCGTTGCGCATATAAAGCTGTTGGTAGTATTTATTTCCATTAGCATGAATTTTGAAACTTAACCGTTTTTCACTAGCATTCGAGTAACGTATAATTTTGAATATGCATGTCTAGTGTGATATTGCCCCCGGTTGTAGATGTACTATTAATTAACTAACCCTATCTGACAATCCTGTTTATAAATTTTTAGGTGGGATCATAAAAGCAGCCACGTTTGCTCGGCGAAGCAAGAAGGATTGAGTGAAACCCAGCAGACCACATTCAATACAGCTGACGGCGCGGCGCGGGCGCGATTTTGCGATGTAAGTCTCGGAAACCTCTCCCCTAGCTCCCATGAATTGGTCCGTTCGGTCAGCCATCGACCTCCCGTCTACTCCATCCGACACGTGACGAATCGAAAACTTCCACTTCGCGTGGTCAGCCGTTTTCTGTTCCGATCAACCCTTTCCCACTGCTTTCCTCCTCCCGAAAAGAGGCTCCCACGTCAACGGCAGAAGCCATGGTAACGCGTGCAGAATAAATCCTTTTACAAAAATCCAGTTGCGTGTCTTTCTCAGATTTCGCGAAGAAATTTCTGTGATAAAAAAGTTTATTTCTTTTTTGAGGATAGGTAATCGAATTGATCAATAGAAGCCACGGCCTATTATTCAAAAAGGCCATATTTTAAACTAAATATATCTCTCATTCCCGTAGCAATGAAAAAAGTAAGGATATAAAATTGTCTATTATAAATATTTCGACTAAAATAATCGAAACAAGGGTCGCAGAGGTGATTCAAGAAAAAAAAATAATATCCCAGCTGCATAACACATTAATGGCCGAGACCTAAGCTTACTGTGAGAAATTTTAATTGATGTATTACGTTTGGACGCCCAGCAAGGAGAACAATGGCGTTGCTTCATTGCGTACCAAAATACAAGCTTAATTTCTTCTATTTCCTTTTTTTAGACAGAGCAGCACAACAGCACAATCCCGTGCGAGGAACTAAAGGATAGAAACTATCAAAATGACGAACTGTATTAGAGGGCCTTAATGTCTCCTCCAAACCTTTAAGTTAATTCAGAGCACAAAATTGTGACGATGAAATTTTAAACGTAATTTGAAGCATTATGAACTGTGATGTTTCAACCTGCTTTACCAACTTAAATTAAGCCTCCGAAAACTATGTCCCCTTCTATTGCATGGACTATTCTCCATTGAACGGATGATGTTGATAGAAGTTATGTCTGAGTAGGAAATGAGCGAATTCCTATTGGCACCCAAAATAATTCGAAAGCGCACGAGTAGTTACAATTTTTATGTGAATATCGTATTAGCACTTTTTTAAGTCCTGTGGAAACCACAGAAAAATTATGATAAGAGTACTACGCTGGCTCATTTTCCAAAAAAACCTATAACTACACATACCTACTTAGGCGAAATAATGGTAAAATATTTTAAGATTAATAAATTAGGTGAGACGCTGACTTCCTTAAGAAGGTTACACATGCATTACTACACTAAGCTACACTCTGTATGCTTACTTCTCAAATCGCTAGGGCATTGTTTTTCCTTTAAAATTAAAATCAAATTTGAGGAATAAGCTACCTATACCCATACTTCGTACATGAAATCATGGTCTACCTATTTGGCTAAGTCACGAATTTGAGCGAGTATGAACGCCAACAAAATATTCCAATCTATTCACTAGTTAATTTTCAAATATATTAATTATGATTCATAAGCCGATGTAGTCAGGTCTCGAAACTCGAAAATCTCAAGCGATCGAAACGGTGGGAAGAAGATAAGGTAGGGAAGGATGATGAACCCATGGAAACATTTCCTCTCTGCTAAAATGCCGGTTAGTATCAGAGGGAAAAGAGACAGCTGTGAGTGAGGGAGGGTATTATAGCTTGCTATATCTATTTGGCCAAAGAAATCTTCAAACGTTTCACCTTAAACAGTTCAAACACATCGCCTGGGTATAATTAGATTCTACACCTACTATGAATGGATATATAAGAAGTTTTGTTTCATCTCAAGGTTAATGAACGCCACTTTTGAGAAGAGACGTTAGTAAAGCGTAAGTATGACTTTAAAATGGAATGCAAAGTTGTGTAGCTTAGAAACTTAGCATCCGAGAAAGAGAGGAAGCGCATATTGGATTTGCCAATTTGAGATGATGGTAGGAATATGTATGCAGGAAATAAGCTAGATATTCCAGAAGAGAAACGATAAATGTTAGATTAAAACGTTAGGGAAAGAGATTAACTGTGGTGGGAGAAATTCTACGCCAGAAAAGTGAATGGAGAAGATACTGTGAGGTAGTGGTGCATTGATAGCTGAAGTAAAACAGGTTAGGTAAGTGGGAAAGGAGAATGTGAATGTCCACTTGCAATTAGTGGAGCTTAAAGGGAGATAGAAAGTATGAGGCGCAGAAGAAGACTTCTCTTTTCCTAGGGTAGGGAAAAGGGTATTTTTCATCTTTTCAAGAGGTGTTTCGGAAGTCCTAAACTATTTTTTCGAGATCATCCTAAATATAAAAATACAAATACAGTACATAAAATGATCATTAAAAGTAAATAATCGAAGGAAAAAAAGAATTGCAATATGATCAGCAGAAGAGGCCTCGAAGCCGACATTTAACCACCCAAATTCAGGACGGAATCAGATTTCTAAGAAAATGCTACGTTTAATAAGTAGATAGTATTAGGACAAATGTAGTTTTTTGGGTGAAGAACTACATATAGTAATCTTCAAATAAAAGGTTTTGAACGCTTCCAGTCAAACGTTCGGATACCCACTAAAGCCAATTTCCATTCTCCATTTCCAAGTATAATTGGCATTGGTTGTCTTTTCAAGGGAAAGTTAATGGATAAAATACTTTATAACAAATCCTTAATTCGCCTTCTGTGTAGCATTGAAAGTGGTTTCAACGGTGACATTTTCCTCCACGGGGAACAGAAAAAATTAATGTTATTTTTTTCTTAAGTGAGTAGATTGGATATTCATGGAAACGCTATCCAACACGCCCACTCCGTTTGGGTAATGCGATGCGACCTCCGACTCACGATTTATGAGCGTTGAATCATCCCACGCAGTTAGCAAATAATATCCCCTTAGTCGAGATTCCGATCCGTGACCTTAAGAATTGCTAGACCAGCGAATTAAACACCGAAATAATTTGTCCGCCATACCGGTAAGAGGGCAGAAAGACTCATAGATAACGTTGAGAGAGCAAGGAAAGATGCATTAGGTAAATGCTTAGATACATTATATGCTCAGATACATTATATTCTTAGATACATTATATGCTTACATACATTATATGTTTAGATACATTATATGCCTAGGCAACACTTGCAGGCAATTCACTGAAAGCATAACAAGGAAACTGTCAGTGACTTCACCAGCTGCTGTGCATTCGTATGCGAAAATTCACAATGCAAAAATCATTCGCCTAAACTGGGACTCAAACCCCGGAACCCTCGATTTAAAAAATTCGCAGTGTAAGAGGGCGCTTGGGTAGCTTAACTGGCTAAAGCACTCGGCCGAAAATCGAGGGATCCGGCTTCGAGTCCCGGTTCAGTCGAATGATTTTTGCATTGTGAATTTTTCGCATATGTATGAAAGCGTAATTTAAATTGGTCGATGAATAGAAACGAAAGTTATTATGAATCCATATCGATGCTGCGAGAGCTGTTGGTGAAAGAACTCATATAGGGGAGTGAACGCTTGATTGATTTTCACGCTAAGGCAGCTCCCGAGGTAGAAGGAAATTAGTTGTCCTTCCTTAAGCTTCCCCATGAGCAAGGAAGCGATTAGCTTTCGCTGGCCGGAACCTACTTGCCAAATCATGCGTCGCTCTTCCAAAGCAAAAAAACATTCAAACTCGACCGACAGCAAGCATTTACCTAGTGCAGTTCATGAGCAGTCCCCCTATGATTTTTTCATGTAAATATCCGACTTTTAGAAAATTCCATGGACTTTCACTGCCACTTATTGAGTGGCACTTCATCGCTATTGGAGAGAACTGCCCGGTTTCGTAAACACTGCATCCGTCTCGAGCACCGACGAACCGGGGATGGTGGCTGAATTTTTTTCTATTACGTTTCGGTAACCTAACTTGGTTTAGGTTTGCAGAGCAGTCGCTTATAGCTTAAAATTCTTGGGTGCGACCATAACATCGAATTTACCGTGGGGTGCATACATGGGCCTTGGAGCCGTCTTAAATAAACCGGATTTTTTATAAAAAAAACAGTTGGAATATAGGAGTAACGACGAAGAAAAACTGAAGTTGAAGAGGCACATGGACTTAACACACATTACCCTTCGCAACCATCCCCTTGCCACCTAATTCCACTCCTAGCAATGAGTCACAGCTATTATCGTAAGACCCCCGCGTCCTTTAGGTGGCTCGCAAGGGCCATGAATAATAAAAGACCGAGGCACTATTTATAATTAATTGGATATTTCCTTTGGAGAGTCCTTCCACGATATTTTCGTGACTGTTGTAATGACACTCACTGCCACACGCCCCCTACAAGCGGCGGCTCGCGGGGTATCGTGTCGATGCAGTGAAGCACTCCTTCCCACTCGTGGGAAATTAAACTGTGCAGTGCGTGACGTCTTTCGACATCGGGTTTTCCTCCATCCGCAAACCCCCTTCATTTTGCCCACCAAAATAACTTATTGCAGATCAGTCTGAATCACAAATGGCATCGGTATGTCCGCATTCCTCCCACAAGAAGTACCACTACTACTTTTAACAGTCGTCTACTTTATTTTGAGATTATTTTTTTCAGTAGTATTTTCTAAAGCGTATAAATATACAAATCTTTACTTCCATAGAACGTCCAATCCGATGAATCAATGCATTAAACTATGTTGCACATCGATCAACAATTATTCGTCATAAATAGATCTGTTTATTTTTAATGGAAAATTCATCATGTTTCGGGCTGGGAGAGGAACATTGATTATGGGGAGATTATTAGGGCCTCACGTTATACCTATTGGTAAATCAGATCACTAAAAGGTAAAATAAAAGATAAATACCAGCGTGCACAGTTTTTAATGCGCCCTTTTCTGGGTTCGTGATATTCGCGAACCCAGCAAAAATAAAACCTCACTACCCTAAAAAGTACGAACGGGGGACGGGGGGGGGGGAACTATGCAATTCGCCATTTCCGTGAAGGTCACATAACCTTAACCCGCAATTTTATGCCAATAAAGACAAGCCTCCTAACACACTCTTGACACAACGTAACGTAACGTGTTACGTAGATGAACATGTAAATTCTCGCAATATTATGTACTGATGATTAAGTAAAATTATAATTGACTATGGATAACAATTTTAATGTGGTTCTAGTGCATTTCAGAACGTTTCATAACGAAAACATTCGACTAGCGAAAGGTTGCGCATGATTCAGGACGGTTATATATATTTACGACCACGTAAACTATCTTCTGGATAAATCGACCACCAAGCAGTAAAATTCTGAGCACGCACGCCATAAAAGATTCACGCCCTGCATCAGCATCACGATTCGAAGTGACCCTCGTACGTCAAATAGGTACACATCCCTAAACGCTGGGAACGGAAGTATATCAGTAGCATCGGAAGCATATAAGCTAATTTCTCCCAAATTTTTAGCCTTAAATAGCCTCGGCTTAAACAAAAGTCGTTCGAAAATGCACACTCCATTGTTTTTATCCTTCAAATAACCTTTAATTTAAGGTGACGACAGTATATTTCCCACTAAGAAATTTCCCGGGACATCGGCAAGACTCATGGAAAATGCATCACACAAGTCTGACTTCCGTCAGTGAGTGAATGGAAATGTCACGTTAAATCTAGATTGATAAATTACAGGAACTCGAGCGATAAACTAATAGAAAAAATCTTTATTTATAATCCTTCATGGTCGCCAATGCAGCGCTTACACAGAAAGACACATTTGTTTGATTTATAATTAAATGCTATAGAAAAAAGCCCTTTATTGATTATTAAAAAGAATTTATCACCTTCCCGCTTCTAACCAAATTTGATACTTCATTCCAGCAACGAATTTCCTCATTCCTCTTGACTCAGTACTAAAAACTATATATATACCCATCAGGAGGGTTTTAGTACTGTGAGAGGATGAAAATAATTGGCTCATTCGGCGATATCGCAAGATATATTTGCCGTGTCATTTTTATTCACCGGCTAATTTATTTTTTACGCTTCTTTTGCAAAGGTATCGGAATTTCGTGCCATATCTAACCTGCTGAATACATATTGTCCGCTTAAATCCACATATGCATGGAACCAAAAGAAGCACCGCTAGTATGTATTCAGGGTGTGATTCCTCACGAGGCGTGCACCAAGTATTTACATTGCGTATTAGTTTCCGCGCCCCTCCAGCAGTCCGTTTTGCATTGTACAATAAATGTTTCAAATATGCCAACGCTTCCTAGATTTTCACTTGCTGACATGCGGGTGCGTTCAGCAGCGATCACATTTTAATTAAGGCCTATATTTTTCCAAATTGGAAGGATATTCTGGTGCAGGACGCTAATGTGTTGGGGGGAGCCGAGACCATCTCAAAAGGTCCTGCGCACGAGGTGAAATCAACGTCCCATCGCTTCAACAAAAGACATCATCAATGCCAGTCGATTAACTACAAGGGGTCATTGACCCCTTTCGGGCGCGTCGGGAATGCTGAGGGGGGACTCAAAATAAGGCGCCCAACCTTCCTCCCCCACCACCGTTCCAACCCTCATCACGAAACTCCTTTGAATTCCGCGTTTGCTCCCAAAAATGCGAAGTCTCGGTGCTGAGGAGGCGAGCGAAGGAAAGGAAAGGAGCGAAGAGGAGGTTGGACTGCTAGGGATGGCGGGAGAGTAGGAAGAGAGGGAGAACACGACAAGCAAGCAGATGCTTTGAGAGGGGGAGGGAGCCGACCGGCCGGCTTAGAGGAGCCGACTGCGGTGTTGGTTGGTTGGTGTGTGTGTGTGTGTCTCATGCGTGGGTGTCCCCTTGCCCTCGAAACCGCCCCGGGGCTCCCCCATCACTTTCCGCCTCGCCCTTCCTCCCCTGCCTCGTTAAAGAGGAAGATGTAAAGGAGGCAGGGCGGGAAGGAAAGATCCTTCGGAGGAAGGAGGCGGTGGGGAGGTCAGCCCGCCTCAGCTCTCTCCCTCTACCTCTATTCAGCTCGAGGAGGGAGGGACGGAGAGGGAGAGAGGCGGCGACCACACACGGGGGACCTGCGACCAGATGTTCGATATATCGGATGCTCGCTCGAGACCCGAGCCCCGCTGACGATGTTAAGCAGGAGGAAGTGGTCGAGGGCGCCGAAACAATCGCGACGTCCACGGCCGCACTGCAACAAAAGTTTTCAATTCCCTGATTTTGGAGATTGAATAAAGAAAACCGACGTCGGCTTCGCTCCGCAGTTCCCCTCACCCCGTCCCCAACGTATTAAGACTGTGAATCCGTTGAGCGCGAACGAGAGACTAGGTTCCGGCTTAAGTATGTACCACGAAAATGATAATGAAAAACGATTGAATACACACGATCATACAAACGATTGAACACGATAATGAAAAATTTATTCATCACCTATGTAGTTTCAACGCTCCCAGTGAATTGTGAATCATAGCGAAAAGAAAGAGAGCTGCGACAAATGGCTTATTCACAATAAGAAAGGCCTAACCATTGCTGGGCTTTCTCGATACTAATATTGTGATACATACGCATGGGCCAATAAGAAGGAAGGGAAAAATTGGACACCCACCCCTTGAATTTCTGAGCTCTACAGTATTATCCTTATAATATACTCTCTCGTTTTGATGGTGTTGAATATATGAGATATATTTACCTACAGCCGTACCCTTACGTCCGTTCCTTTTTGGGGAGGGCAAGTTAAAGAAAATCCTTGTTTTAGGTTAAGACAAGAAGCCTGCACTCTAAGCTAATTTCTTCCACACTGCCCAGTCGCTACCTACTTCTTTTATCTCTGTCATATACATACCTTGTTTCATACATTCCCCTCTCTTGATGAGATCCCTAATATCCGTTGTTTTGAGCTACTCTTCGGTCACCTTCACCCATGACTTCCTCGTCTACCCCTTCTTCTAAAACCATTTACCCTTCTCCACTATATATGTTTGGCTAATCGACTCTCATCCATTCTCTCAGCGAATCACAATCCTTTCATACTTGAATATTTCAGGTGACACCAATCCTCTTTCTTTCATAACCCACTCATTTCTTACACTATCTCTTCTATAGTAACCATAAAAACTCCTCAAGCACCCCATTCCCACCGCGTTTAGTTGGCATTAATACGTATCCTGGCATACCTAAGTTACGAACCCAATCCTTGCATACCCAAGTGCTCATGGCACGGGTACTGCATATGCTGTTCACCTTGCATAATCTTCCTCTTATTGATTTAAATGCTATTTGTAACATAGAAATCTTCTGGTTTAAAATATGGCAATACTAAAATATCACTTACCAAAATACCACATTGACACTTTACGAAAACAAATTTTATTTCCATCGCTACTCACCCACGCTGGATAATAACTACGCTCGCTTTTTTCTACTCAGCAAATTACAGCATTAATATCCAAGCCCTTAACTTGATTCGAATGGCACTGTGTAGTTAGATATAACAAAATGAAGACTGTTCTTCGTGTCAGCCAATCATTTGAACCCGTTCTTCCAATTTTTTAAAGTTTTAAAGCTTCTCGACAAATTAACAACTATTTAATGATTGGACATGAAGACAAGGTAGAGATGGAGAAACTCCCCAATCTTAATGAAGGGAATTAATCTTCACCAAACGCTGGGTTTCACGTTCCTGAAGATAACGACTTTCCTGCGATTGACTACGCAAAACGCAATTGGTAGTGTCCAGAGAATTGAGATAAAAAGACGTACACCAAGATCCCCACTGAACAGAACTTTTTACACGGGAACTCAAAGGTTTCATCATATTTGATTTTACAAATTTCCTCAAATTTTGATTTTTATCAAAGTTTTGAGATTCAAACGCATTTAGGAACCATGGAATTTTTTTCACCTCGACGAAATTCGGCAAGAACAACTAACACCGTAACTTATCTGTGACAAATAAATCTGAAACTAATATGTCTTCGGTGCATCCCACTGCACAACTACATGACAGTATAAAGCTGTAAGTCTTCCTTGAATCATTCTCTGTGGCATGAGCCGAAAATAAGGGGGCGCTAAATTGTGTCGTCAAAGTAAAATAAACGGAGTGTAACTTGATATAAAGCTCTAGACTTCAGTATGTAATCTAGAGCTTTAAGTTGAGTAACCAGACGCCACTGCAATCGGCCTCTCTGTGATCCTATACACACGTGTCGATGGGGACCAGTTGACGGTGTGCTTAGGAGGGAGCAATGGGAGGGGAGGAGATAGAGAGAGGTCGTACAATGCACGGGGTGTCAAACTCGCTTGATAAAGATCCGGAGCTCGAAACTTTCGGGGCACAAAGGCGTTGAAACTTAGTCCCCGAGAGACGAACGGTCCCTTCATTACGATGGTCCACGGGGGGCCTAACCCCTTTGTCATCGTTCCCATGAGGGAAACAATGACCAAGACGCCGTCCGGTTAATGGTCCATTACAATTACGCCGTAATGGGTCTCTCGGCGACCAAATTTGAACGTCCACTGAGCGCGCAATCGCGTGGCTGCAGCTCCGGGATTTTTTTCTCTTTTTTGTGAGCTAAACAGGAAAACTAATTGGTCTGCGCTATGCTATCATTTTCATTACGCAGCACGAACTAAACGTGTGTGGGATGAAAATTAAATAACGCGGTCATCCACCGCTTATTTCATCGGGATTATAAAAGCGCACCCGCTAAATTTTTAATTTTGTTTTTGAAAAAAAATTTCAACGTTTCTCGCGGGTGGGCGACGATCTTAAACACCCAGATCTGTAATAGATTTCGTCAACGCGACCTCCATTCAGACTGTGGGATGTCATTAAAATACGAATCCGATCCATATTTGAAGAGATTGACAGAAAAGAAATATTTTTCACTACGAAAAAATCCTATCTCACGAGATAACCGTACCAAGGCTGACTGATGATTGGTGAGATACTGCGAAAAGAAATACATCCTCGAAAATGGTACGTTGAATTATTCTTTAACTGATTATCTGATCTAACGACGAGAAGAAACTGGATACGCTTCGAAGGGTCTCTTCCTGAATGTCAATTTATGAATCGTTCGTCACGCCTTATTTGCGGAATCGGAACGAGCCGAGGAGAAATCATATAGCAGTATTTACGGATCTCTTTTCAACTTTCCTCAATCTGCACCGATGCATGAACGTCCTCTCGGAAACTGTCACGACACAGGTTTGCCTTCTAAGCAGGAAAAGTAGGTGATGTTTACTACGTACCCACTCAACGAGAGTCAATTCACCTTGGCTGCAAGGAAAAAGATTAAAGGCAAGGTGGAATGGAAAGTCATACAAATTATTCCCGTTTTTATTTTTGCTACAGACTTAGGATCTTTCGATGTGGCGATAAATCTAGTCATCCACCTATATCCTATATAGGTAATTTTAAATTATTGATAAATCGCGAGTCAATAATTATAGTCCATATCACGATATTGCTTTACGGCCATTTGGACGATGTTGTCAATTTGACGATATGAACTACAGATTCGATAAACGATATAGACTATGGCGACTATATAAACTTTAGTAGGAAGTATTCAGAAGGCCTATGGTACAAGTCTACACGAGAATAAAGGTTTTCTCTCGTTACTTTACATAATTTTTGTATTTTATTGTTAAAGTCTAAAAATAAAGGGAATACTGCATCCCATTGCACGAAAATTGAGATTCCATCTCTGTGGTATGTTATCACATCGCCGACCGACGATATAATGAATATGGACGGTAACGTCCATATTTTGCGACATACTCGAAAATTATCTCCATGTCGCTATATCGTCGCCTCTTCCATATTTTTATGAAAGACTCGGCGCTTATATGAAAGGTCTGGTCTGATATCTGGAAATTCATATCGCACAAACCACTCCGGAACTATCTAATTATCAAAGTTCAAGAATTGTATTTGACGTATTTGCCTTCGTTTGTGTCCTTGTTGAAATTTATGACTACCCAGCTGCTTAACTAAACGTCTCTCGACGAAGCGTTAAGAGTTCTTGAAGGATCTCAGGTTTCTTATTGCGTTCCTAAGATTTAATATTATTTATAAGAGTTTATTTTTACGTTTTACGTTTATAAGAGTTCTTATTGCGTTTCTAAGATTATTTATTTCGTCTATCATGGAGTTAAGATAAACCTATAAGAAGTATACAGGTCCACAGCCTTCATTAAAAAAGGCCACCATCCCATATGGGATGGAAAAAAACCTTAGGCATTTTAGCTTTAGGTAATACAAATGTCGAAGTTTGCGTATGTCACCGCTACCTCGAAGTAGTTAACCAATTGCTTTTTCTGTTAAGTTTAACTCCGCCCTCAAATATGAGATAACTTTTGCGGAATATTCAACATTGAGAGTGCCTTTTTCAATCATTGTTAAAAATTTGGTCAGGACACGAAACCCTTGGGGTGAAATATATGCCAGAGATCCCAATGGAAGAGTCTTCACTAAGCATATTACCCTGAATCAAATACTTGAGCACTCGGATTCTGATTCAAATGCCTATGATAGAACAGCCTCCTAGGGTTACACCCTTCCGCTACTTCGCTTCACCGCACGGAAGCTGCAATGGCACTACCGCTCTGCCCCGAGGGTATTGCGAGGAAATGCAGTTCATGCACACTCGCTTTTGACCCACTGTCTCCTGCCGGAGAGTCTAAATATGTCTCACTCCCGACACATCCGAACAATGCATATTCATTCACACGCCGCTGGCGTTTTGAGGTGCGGATAAAACAGAACCGTGACAACGCGCACGGAGTAACGTGTGAATTATAACCCCCTTTTCATTACTCTTGATGGTATTCCAATGCGGCGAGGGAGATATGTAATTGCATGAATCCCACCGTCTCACCATAAACCTAGTACTCGGTAAAACAAAATGCTTGACCTCTTTGCGAAATGGAACACCTCATAGGAAAAAAAGTTTCAAAAAGTTCTCTCCAGACTCCTCGAGAGGAACGATTATAAAAAGATGCATACTCCTAAATATGAAAGGTTCCTTTTTATTGGCACATGGAGTCAAAATTTATTCCACTTGGATATCAGACATTGTTTAACATGTTATAAATAAATATTGTACTACGATAAGAGGAAAGAAAATTGTAGAAACATTACATTGTAATATGGCAATAAAGGCTACCTGAAACCTATGCCTTGTAGAAAAATGCTTCATATGATTATATCATTAATCATATGGAAGAGGGTGTCGCTAATCAATTGAATAATTAACTGGTTTCCTCTACAGACCTTTTGCCTAAATGGAAACTTGTTTGTGAGGCACTATCATTTGAAATTCCATAGAGGCATCGGCTTCCGGGTTTCGAAAATATCTTAATATGAGTACTATGTTTTTCAACCATGACGAGCAAATGGAATATTTCGTGATCAATGACCCACGTAGTTTAGTGTTAAACATATAATTCGGA
>LYUA01000107.1:603392-614025 GCA_002093875.1 Calopteryx splendens
CCTCCCCCCCCCCCCTCTTTACCCTCTGCCCCCGCCTCACAAAGTTGATTGTTGAGTTGCTAAGCGTCTGTCGCAACGGGGCGGAGATTAATTATCGGCTCTGCATCCAAGAGTTAATACCACACAGCCGGCAACTTTCTCGCTCCGTCGCACTCAAGTCGGGTGAGAAACGTGCCAGATTGTGTCATGGCGTTAAAACTTTGATGGGACACCCAGGCATCCTGGTCCGGCATCCCCCTTAGAAACTTGATTAAACTGATCCAACTTAGTCGACATAATTTTTTTACAATGCACAGAATGACTACCGTTTTATCTCCCAAGATACAAGATAGGGGAAAAAACGAAAGTTAAAAAAGTTATACACTACCACATTAGGTTTGGAGAAGGCAGTCAAACTTTACCAGCGTTATGCGATGCATGGAATGGCAAGTCGGCCTTGCATAGAGGAAAAAATAAATCTTTTTGGATTATTACATTCCGGCTATAATTTACTCATTTACATGGTGAAGTGAGCCTAATCTAAATCACCGTTTTCCTTCATATCACGTTTATCATTGAACGTCCAGGTCAGTAATAAGAAATTTGCTCAATCGGTTAATCAATACTAAAAATAATTCTGGTAGAGTGATCCTTAATAACCGGGATATTCTCTGTGTCCCGAAAAACATTTTAGGTACACCAGGACAGGTGATTAAAATTCGGAACAAATACCGGAAAATAGGGACGTCCGGACACCCTAGGCACGCACGCTGCAGGTTTTTTTATACAGCTGGGAAACTCTATGCGTGGTTCACATTAAATAATTTTTAAAATGATCGAGAGAATTTCACTCGAATTTTGTTTAAATCTAGAACCAAGTCGTTCTTCTGCGACATTCAGCAAGATGGAATATTCCAAATGCTATTACGGCTATAGAAGAAAAGTCTTTGTATTTATTTACACTTTTACTTTAACTACCTTCATGAATGACGCACATTAATTACTGATCTTGGAATGTTTCAACGTTTTTTTATTTGAAAGCCCGGGAGTACCTACACCTGAACGGATGAGCGAGTCAGCGAGTTCAATCAAGAAAGGAGTGGTAAAAAATAGATGTGGGTTGTTTTCTATCGCGTTCGGTGAGTTCAACCGCGTCACTCAACACAACGTAAGACAAACATGTGAAAATGACCGAATCAAACGAGAAAGCTACGCCTATAATTTAATAAAAATATGAGAGATCAATCGAGGTCCATATCCATTCGCTCATGAAAATACGATTTGTCCCTTACAAGAATAAACATCAATTCCACTTTAAATAGTTTGATTGTTTTCCTTAAAAAACACTTAACAGGGAGAATAACAATGTAAACTTCAAATATGCAGACAGTAGGGAACCAGTTTCTTAGAATCTTAAAAACAGAGCAAAATACCATAATTTTTAACCGACAAAAGACAGACGTTTTTAGGAATATTATCTAGAGCAAGTACACCCCTATGATATCGCAAATAGAAAGGTATCTTTCGGTGTATTAACCAATTGCTACAACTAAGTCCTTTCTGAGCATTTGGAACCCCAGAGTAAAATTAAACGCAACAACCAGACAATGCGTAATTCTAAAAAAACTCATCTTTTAAAGGAACAGAAAGATATAATCCAACGCATCGAGAAATAACTTTGAGAAAAAATAAAGTTATTTCAGAACATTTCAGACTTTGGCTTTAGAAATGGTTGGAGATTCAACGAGCAATAAAAGTAGGAGAGTGGTCACAGACGTCCTCACCCCCTTTCCGTTTAAATTACTTTTTGAGACAATTTCGTTTCCACTTTCAGTTGACTAGTGAATTTGTTTTAATTCGCCCACTTTTCCTATCGAAGGCGGCGGTTAGGGAGAACAGTAGATATACCTAGATGAATTTTATCACCAATTTACGTGGAGAGTCGATTACAATGGGACACATAAATTTCAGACCAACGTCTTTGGAAAATACAATCAACAGGATGAGGAAAAAGACAACCCCAACATTAGCGAAAGTCAATCCCAACACTTTCTTTAAAAAATTAAGGTTCACGGTGTTTGAAAAATTAGTAAATCTTCATACATAGGTATGTTTTCTCATTTCCTACCGCGATCTTCACATTCACTGACATCTCAGGCGCCGCCACATCAATTCGCCGCTGCGCGTTCGTTCGATTCAATTTCCTCACTTTCCCAATTCCCGTTCCCTAGCCAACAAACGCTCCCCCGCTTATTGCATCTTAACTCCAACGTCACGAATCCTTATTAACTCATGAACAGGGAACACCGTGTCTAGCAACGTTGGAAATAATCAAGAGCAACGTAATCGAGGAGTGAAATAGCAATTCACACCCTTAATCCGTACATAATTTTCTTCCAAGCCTGAAAACCAAACAATAAAACCTTGAGGTTTGGCTCCATTAACTGCTCGAGATATGATCCAATACCTTAACATTTAAGCTGAACAGATTTCTAGAAACTACATGCCCGTCCATTTCCATTTGATACGTATTTTTTTCGGAAAAGTTTTTTCTTTCAGGAAGGATAAAGCGAAACGACAGTACTCGAACCGTTAAAAAGTAGGCTAAATGAAATTTCTTCTATTGCCAGATGAAAAGCCGGCGTCAAATTTCAAAGAAATATCTCCGGTAGACCAATTGTAGCCACTACACTTAAGACCAGAAATATGACCGCAGTCTACTTCGCAAAATCTACTCATAAGCAAGAAAGCACTCAGTTTTCCCACTTGCTGTTTTAAGACTACCAACAAAAAAATATCAAGCGTTCACAGCACTTATTAGTCGTGCTATTAAAAAGCCAAATTGTTGCCAGGCATGTCGATACGGATCATGAACAAAATCGAATATGAAAGTTAACATGCTAGAATTATGACAGCGAATGTGCTGATGGGGTCGAGTGATATATCTGATACACGCGATACTTGAGACCCAGTAAGAGCCTACGGAGCCGGTATGCTGGCAGCTACGACAAATGAAGTATCGTGGGATTCCAGCTCAGACTATACCTAAGAATACCCTTGCAAAACTGTGTTTTCACGGGATACTACAGTGTCCGTCAATTGTAGTAAAGTTAAAACAACGCAGTTTCTTACTCCGAGCCATTGTTACTCCACGAATTCTAAATTTTAATGCAAACTACTTAATGGCAAGTGCATTTCTGTTACTCTTGCTATGCCGTTTACTTTCCATCCTCAAGTTCTGACCTTAAACGTGAATAATTGCAGGAAAATACCCCTAATAGTTTCCACTGTAAATTTAGATTAAAACTCTCGTTTCTCTTTCTTTCAGGTTCCCCCCCAATCTGCTTTTACGCTCTTTTCGACTTTTTCCCTAATTTATTGTTATTCGCTTCCTCTCCCCCGAACATAATTCTTTCTCTCTCTCTCCACCCTCTTCACTTATTTTCTTCGTCCACCCCCCATTCTCCCCTTTATCTTCTCACCCTGTCGCCTCTCCATCTCCTCGCTTACCTCCCCCATGCCACCCGATGGACCAATCCATCCACCCATCCATCTGCCTCGTTGCTCAGCAGGAAGGGCTTGCGGAGATGGAGAGAGAGAGAGGGAGAGGGAGAGTGAAAGGGAGAGTTCGGAATATCGGGCAGGCGGCGTTGCCATTCTGACGTTGCATTCGTTTGCTATTTCATGTCTCACCTGGAATATTATTTTCTTCTTTTTAACGGTCCATTGCTTTTTTTTAAGATTGTAACGCCTTTCTCAATCAGTGGGCAGGAATTCACCCAACGATTATATGCAAATTAGAAGGAGAAGAACGATTCACCTTTCGCTACCCCGTGTGCAATTCCTTTCAATGTGTCTAATCCTTACGTCAACTTCACCCACGTTCAACAAGCATTACAGGCTATAAAACCTCGACTTATCAAGTGGTTTGCGCATATAAAATCAGGATAATCGAAAATTCAAAAATAGAGAACTAGGTTCCCGACTGTGAGCTCCAAACAGATGAATTATCGATAAATATTTGTCCCAACTTACCTATCTGAGCATTTTGGTCTACTGGGATACTTTTATTTTATTAATTGTGATGTAAATTGTTACGGTAAAATGTTGAACTGCATCTAAGCTGCCTGATGGTTTGTTACATAAAGTAAGGAACACGGTAAGTAAAAGAATCACTGCATGAAAGATAATAATAACGGAGAAGTGTACCTACACCTATTGAATATAAAATGTCTATATCATCTATTTATTAGAAAATCCTTGTTTACTCACAGCTCTTGCTCATTACTGCAACCTTATGGTTCGTTACCTCAAGTAAAGAACACGCTGTTAGTAGCATTACAAGACGGAGAAAAATAATACGTAATATAAATGTGAACTATGAGGTTTTACCTTATTTCGCTAGAAAATTTGTGTTTACTCATAGTCCTTGTTCATTATTGAAACCTTATGATTTGTTTCTAAAGAGCAAGGAACACGTTAGTTAATTTCAGAGCTACAGAGAGAATAACAATAATAATTATTCGGCGAATCTGAAAGGTATATCGTCTGTTTCACTGCGAAATTCTCGTTCATTCAAATTTCTCGTGCATCATTGGAAAAATAAGTACATACGAAGAGGGAAGGATAGTGGGCGTTCTCTCTCTTTGCGACCGTGCCAAATCCTGACGCAATTAGCCCCTTAACTTCCTAGATCCGTCCTTAGCGCCTTCCCTGGTGTGGAGATCAAGGGGAAGGAGGGGGGCGGTGGAGACCGAAACCGAGTTGGCAACACTGCATTGAACGAGATGCGGGAAGGGAAATAGGAGGAGACACAGAGGATGGGGGTAGGGGGAGGTGGACATGAGCCTCAGAGGGTGGAGGGGGAGGAATGGGGAAGGATAGGGAGGGATAGGATGGGAGAGAGGACCAAACCACGCAACCGCACGAAAATCTGTCTTCCGTCAAAGTAAACCGCGCTTGGAAAAAAGGGAGAGGAGGGGGGTGGAGAGGGAGAGGAAGGAGGGTGGGAGAAAAGGAGGGGGGGAGGAAAGGGCGAGGAAAAGTGAGAGAGAGGAAAGGTGAAAGCAAAGCGAGCGATAAGACTGCTCTGCGGAATTGAATAATTGAATAACGGCGGAGCAGAATGGACGCATGACTTTCCGTAAGTGATTCCAGGAATTGACAAAGGCCTCCTTGCCATTTAGGTTCCCAGCTCCGCATCCGTCGCAGGCCTCAGGAATAAAGAATTGTGGAATAACTCCGGTCCCCCGCGCGCAATTTCTCATAGAGGCTAGTGCGATAGCAAAAACGGAAAAACCGAATCCATCAATAATTCAAAGTTTGTGTATAATTTCAAATCACGAGGGAGGGGATGGATTTCCGACGAGAAAGAGCACTCAGGAAAATCAGTCTATTACAAACTCGATAGGTTTTTATCATTATCCTAAGAAGCGTTTGTCACTCAAAATTTAACTAATGATATGATGGGGTTTAACTAATGACATTTACTTCGAAGAAGGAGGAAAATGTTCATGCAATAATACGCGAGAGGTATGAAGATTTTATAAATTTTTTTAGTCGAATTATCAGTCGGCCGCTCACTGTGGTGGTGGTTAAGTGTCCTCGCCTGCCTATACAGGCTTCAGGGGTTCGATTCCTGCCTAGGTGATTTTTCTTCTACCTAGGGCTTAAGTGGTTGTGATTTTCAACGTTGCTATTTATCGTAGTTAAAAAAAAACAATGTAAAGGTCAACTTTGCTGTTTTCGGATTAATTTTCGAGTGAATACCTAAATAAAAATCGATATCTGGTCCGGATTTCAACCCTATTGATGCACAAAATCCTACGGTCAACTCGCAGGATAACTATTCCAACTACAGGTATGACCTATGTTGTGGTTCAAATAATGGCACGCATTTAAATAACGCTCTTTCACCATTTTAAAAAAATTCCCCGACGGTCAGAGTTCTCGTAAAAGAATTGCATTCTTTTATTTACACTCCTCCGCATAGCCCCTCAAGAAAAAAAAGATAAGCAAGAGAGGAAAACAATTTATCACAAAACATGGGGATCGTGATCTAAGTATTGAAAATATTTTCGCTCTCGATATGGCTCAAATAACACACAACAATACGCTGCAAATTGTTCTTCTTCGCGAAGGTGACTTATCACGAGTTACAAAAATAAACCATCTGCACGATTAATTGCATGCGGCATTTCGTCCACCGCCACACGACCTGATTTAACCTCACGGTAAATGACGTGGGTAGTTGCGGTTGCGGGAGGGAACACTGCTCACGCCACCATCGCATACTAGGCGTGGCGGAGAATTTGCCGAAGTAATTTCAGTCCTATTCCGCCGTGGACGGGAGAGGGGGGGTGGGGGGGGAGTGCTTCACCCTTGGATTCGGCTCTTAATCCCATTCGTTTTCACGG
Source organism: Calopteryx splendens (assembly GCA_002093875.1). Classification (NCBI taxonomy): domain Eukaryota; kingdom Metazoa; phylum Arthropoda; class Insecta; order Odonata; family Calopterygidae; genus Calopteryx; species Calopteryx splendens. The sequence continues at coordinate 609,788 of LYUA01000107.1, forward strand.
CGGCAGCGCACTCTCTTTCCCATTTTATAAGTTTATTAATTTCGGCGACGGAGCCACTCTCGGGTCTCGTTAATTTAAGCGAAGTTCCCTCTCTCTCTTTCTTAATAGGAGGGGGTGTGGGCGCGTGATAGCGCAGCCTTTCACTGTGTCTAGTCGTCTCTCCAAAATCCTTCGTCTCTCTCTCTCTCTCTCTCTTTGACTCACCCCCTTCCTGCACCCTTTCTCCGACCTTCGTCCCCTCTCCTCCCTTCATCCACGTGGCGAGTCTAGCTCCACAATTACGACTCTCCTTTGCTCCTTCCTTCTATCTTCCTATCCCTCTCGCCGTACCTTTTCCCGGAATCCCCGTCCACGACCGTTCTCCCTCTTCCCATGCACCATTATCTCCGGAGAGTCTCATTCCTCCTCCCCATCACCCGTCTCCTCATCCTCCCTTCAGCCCCCATACAAATCTTCCTTACCCCGTTTCTGAGATAGGAATTTGAAGGAGTCCGTAGTATTTTCAAGTTCTTTCTCTCCGTCTCCGGACTATGTGGACACAGTGTGTGTAATTGGTAACTCCAGTACGCAGTTTCCATTGTACCTAGGCATATCCGAATTCCCCGAATTCTCTTCATTTTCCCAGGGAAAGTTTTCTTCTTCAATTTCCCAGAGCATTATGTAGGATTCTTGATAAACATTGCAACTTAGAAAGGATGTCAGCATTAGCCAGGGGAGCATGACTGTAGTCATACTAAGGCTTCATTGCTCACGAGCTCATAAACTCACGAGCACAACAAAGTCATCTTTAAGCAAATAGTAGCCCGGGGAACTAATCTCCACGTTTCCTCTTAATTTTAGGAATAAAGTAAATGCTCAGGTGTTATTAGTAAAAAGCGGATAAAATGAGTACCTATGTCGGACGTAGCATCGCAGTTATCGGGAAGTTTATTCGCTATCTGAAGGATTTTTATGCAGCTAAAAGTAATAGGTTGGAAATGTCCCTTCCTAAAATGTATCATTAGCAGATGTTTTTCAGAATTGTCGCTAAATGTGTATGTATGCCTATTTTTTCAAGAAGAGCGGAATTCCCTTACTTCACCTTGGTTTCACGGCTATCTACAGTAAAACCGTTCTCTAGATTCACATATATTATATAACCCCAAAGTAAAATATGCCCAATAAATTTAAGTAGGCACAGTTTCTTAACTTGTATAATTATCTCCTTAAGAATAGAATAATATTTCGCAAGCAATTACTAAACAGGAACTAAAGGGTGTCGTTATTTGGATAGAAAGACAGAGAGGAGAGTGCGTAATTTCAAAATAGTGGAATTAAAATAGTTCACAAGACTTAACAGTTCTGTAGTCGTAGCTATTTAATTTTGCTCCTAGGAATTAAAGGCATTTAAAGGCTACACTCAATGCCAATATCAATCAATATACAGCTACTACGCTGCAGTCTAGCCAAAATGTTTTTTTTTAATCTAATCATGAATTATAAATTTGGTGAGGTTTAATTTGTTGTAATCCCATAATGTGGAAAAATTCACCGGAAATGGTGATTTAACAAATGTTATTGAATTGAATATTTCGTGTAAAAACACGATTATCTCCAACAGCACCACTCAAAATCAAAAGAAGAAGGTGCCTCTGGTTCCACACGTTAATTCTGAGACCACCATCCAAACTTCATCCTTATCTTCAGTCATCCACGAATAATCCACTTACCTAAATATGCTCACGAAAAGAAAATTACAGTCATTCAATTTTAATCCAGAGGTTGTTAAGCATTTAAATTCTTCCCTATCACAAGACAATTCCGTTACCCCCTTCAAAGCAACCATTTCACCCCTTGACAGGAATTTTAGAGGGAAAATCTGAGGAGAACAAATGAGTCGTCGAGTTTCATTTAAAGGAGTGAACGCTCCAGAACATGCGGGCTCGAGGATAAACATAATGAGAAGATAGAATCGTTTCTTCACGGCATATCTGGAGCGCTTTGGTCGCCTCACAATGAAAGGATTCGACGGTGGTGCTTAAAATACCGCACCATCTTAGCGGGCCATCCAGTTCCACACACTGGTTAAAGTATAAATGTCAACAGGCGGAAAATACGGGAGATGGTGTGGTAAACTTGCTGAAGCAAGTTGAAAAAGCTTGTGAAAGCGGATTGGAAAAACTGAAAAAACCCAAACTTTCGTAGATTTTCCGCACCCAACGTTAAAATAAAATTCCGTTCAGCTTCCGTTTTATTACCACATAAGAATAATATATCAAGTGATATTTCCATTCACAGAAAACAAACTAACATTCTCAGGAGTCACCTTGCGTAATTTAAACGTTCTATGGCACAAGGAACACAATGGTTTAAATCCCACAGTATTCTTATTTGCTACGACCGGTTTCGCTCCAACAGAATCACCTTATATGATCATCATACATAATTGTACTGTACCTGATGACGTTGCTGGACCGAAAAAGTTTGTATGAAATAAAAATACTGATGGGTTTACAAAGTGTGTTCCTTTTGCCATAACAATTTGCCTACAGGAACATCACATTGTGAAATGAGCCCTATCGCAGCCATCTTATGATAAGATCACTGCTGCTGCTCTCAAACCTCGAGTATAATACTACAGAAGCGTGTTCCAAGGCAGGTGCCTAGTTTAAGTGTAGAGGGGAAAAAAACAAGCATACTTGGACGCTCGAATAGACGTTCCAAAAAGTCGTGGCATTGAGGAGAGCGTTGTGGCATTTTTAATAATTCTTTCCCCTTGTCTTCATTCCCGCGACGCTCACTCCACTCTGCCAATTAATGAATCCAGTAACCAGGGGCGTTTTTGCATCGTTTTGCGCGAAAGAATCGATATTTAAATATCCAAAAGAATCTACCAATTACAGTTCCATCAGAATGAATCAATCGAAAGCTGACTCTTCCGCGTTTCAACGTCTTTCGCTCTCTCGTGTGTCGTGACCTCTCATTTTCCTCATCGCCCACCCTCGAACATTCATTACCCCTTAGAGAGATGGAGCTTAAGTGACAAAATAAAATTATATTAAACAGGGTAGATAAAAATGAGAAAATAAAAGGTAATAAAACATTTTTACGCATAAGCCACAAGCTTTGCACAAAGAAGAATAAACTAGGTACCATCTCCTATTCTTCATTCCTGTTCTCCTCTCTTATCACCTCCGCTTATCCTTGCATGTCTTTCTCCATTACTTTATTTTAGTGTTCTCCCTCCCCCATGATTCTCACACTGCCTTCCATCACAATAAGCTGGGGTTTTTTTTGGTAAAACATCAGCCCATCCATTCTGAGGTTAAGGTTTATCCGAAGCACCCACGGTGATCTCCCACCGTTATTTCCAATGTCCTCGGAGGTGCGGTATTATCCTTGGCCTCCCCGCAATAAAAAACGTATGCCTCTTTGCACGTCAAGAAAACACTGACATATTTAACAGTTACAATAGTGCGCTGCCGATATTATCAATCTCACCTTATAGCGTGCATTCACTTTTATCTAACTCGATAGATGCTTAAGCTTGGACATGTGCTTAAATTACGGCCATAGGCGAATCGGTGGCGAGGTAATAATATTAGCTACGCTCCGTTAAGTAATTTTGCAATTAATCTATATGTCCATCAACCATGAAAGACAGTGATTCACACTCTTTCTAGACTCTTCAAAAGAAGCACTGAGAAAAAAACGAAGTAATTCTAACAGCGTCAAAGGTGAACCCCTAAAATCTCCTTCCCTTGCGAAACATTCTATGCAGCGTACACCATGGAGGTTTTAATGCAAGGAGACCACTACCACAGTATGCTAAAAATAAGCACTCATGTTTTCGATTAGGGTTAGCGATTTAATTAAATCAGAACATTATTTTAGCACCGTTCGAAAAACCCAATGACTAAGTTAAAGGAGAGACATGTAGCGCCAAAATTGATGAAATAGCAGCCCTCTCCCTGAACAATGGAGCGATAAAAACAGTATCCATTTCTCCAAGTATCATAACTTTAACGCCTGTCTCCACCCATTTTACACCTGTAGGTTTTACGCTTTTACGATGTGGGTATGGCGAAGAATGTAAAAAAAGACGAAACTAGCGTGAAGGAAAACAAACGATGAAGTGCTACGGCACGGTAAGGGAAGAGGGAAGGCTGTAGGGGGAAATTGGAATGAGGCAGGAAAAGTGGCTCAGGCAAGTGAGCGTTGAAGAATGTGGTATAGAGGTGAGAAAGTTGTGTAAGAGG
>LYUA01000107.1:614060-624284 GCA_002093875.1 Calopteryx splendens
AAGTGAGCGTTGAAGAATGTGGTATAGAGGTGAGAAAGTTGTGTAAGAGGGGTACAGGGAGGAAAACATTAGGCACTTTTGACTTCATTGAGGGGGGGAGAAAGTACCTATGTGGGGTTACAAATGAGACATTTCATTTTAATGTAGGCAATTAAGGTGTAAATCGTCGGGTTGAGGGAAGCTTAAAATATAAGCAGAGCTTATTGTTATTCCATTGGTTCATCAAAAACCTACATAGACTGGTGGACTATGATGTTAACAATATTCTGGAACCTCCAAACCCTCCCTACACCCTCACCTTTTCAATTCATCGCCTCGCTAGAATCCCACCCGCCCCTCTTTAAACTCTAAATTCTCCCTCACTACCTCCCACCCTCCCTCCATCCCCCCCCCTCTCTCTCCTTCCCTCGTTTTCCCTTTTTGCACTCCCTGCCAAACATTCGCTCGATCGACTTTGGCACGCGTCGACCGCTTCCACCGCTCTCTCTCTCTCTCTCATGAGCGCACACCCCAACTCACACCCAGGACGCACCAACACGAATGCGCTTCCGCCAACACCACGACCTTGACCCAACCGCTTCGATTCTCCGAAACCGCCCGCTCCGCGCACTCCTCTTCCCTCTCCATCCCTGACAAATGCCTGTGAAGGAATCCCCTCCCTCCCTCCCCTCTGAAATGATGATCTCCTCTCCTCTTGAGTACTCTCGCTCTCTCTCTCTCTCTGTGTCTCTCTCCCTTCCTCCCTCCCCACTTCAACCTCACCCTCCTCCCTCTCTCTCTCCGGAAGGAGCTTTTGCGGACGCCCCCGTTGGGAAAGGGGTTGGAGGTATTTACTCACCAACTCGATTTAATATCGGCCCTGAAGAAAGGGATGAAAAGAGACCGACCAGATTTACAGCGCTGGACCCAATCAAGTTTGTTTGACGAGCGCATTCTTTAGATAAGAGGGAGGGGCACGGGAGAGGAAATCTTGAGTAACAAAAATGTTTGTCAGGTAAGATAGCTCGACGAAAATAATAACGGACTGTAACAGAAAAATGAATGGACGAGAAGGGATTAATTAGCATGAAACTAACGAATAAGTAAACGTGTAATATAGTGTTCCGACATGCGAACCGCTGGTCCTCGATCTTCGTGATTTTTTTTTGTGTATTTTCATAGCCTCACGATTACATCTTACTTTCCCTCGATTCTCATGCTCTAGCATACCACCATATGAAAGTAACTTTTACAGTTAAACCATCGCTTCTCTAAACTATGAGATAACGGTTTATCTACTTATCGTTGCTGGATGCTGCCCTGAACCACTCACCGCACGGGCTTGAAGTCCATATCTGGACAAATACGAGTACATATGTGTCTAGATATAAGACTAGATATAGACAATATGTTACGCGATAAATACTAAAGGAACAAATTCAAGACCTATCGTCCCAATACCTCTAATCTAGAATAACAACTTAATTTCTTGGGGTTTCCCAAAAAAATTAGTGAATCAGGTTTCATTATGTTTTAAATTATTTAAAACCAATGCGTTAATTTAAAAAATTCAATACCTATGGCTTTGTAACTTTAAAATAATGTAGGTTAGCCTTAATGCATAACATATGCTTCATTTGAAGCCAGACTAGGCATTTTTCATAGGTACCTACAGAATAGTTTTCGCACCTCATCGGGATACCGTGTGTATCGAGTCTCGTTACATTTTTACCGCTGTATTTCCGTAGGTTCCATCGGCTCCCCAACCAAGGTTTTAGTATAATAGACGGAGCGTTATTAATTAAAAACTTCAAATTTCGGATTCCATGAGAAATACTATTAGCATTTTGTTTGAAAGAGATTTTTGGGTAGGTATGGTGAAAACTCTCATAAATAGAGGAGGATAACACTGGCTTTAATTATAGTCATTCCTCACTCTGCCGATAAATACTATTACAATGTAGTTATTAATTTTTTTGGTGGCGAGTTTCGAAAGAATATCATTCCTGCGTGTTGATTTGTGATCAACCTATCCAAACCAAATTTTTTTGCTAACAACAAGGGCATTTCATAAGTATTATTTATATTCAGATGAATGGCTGATTTTCAGAGGAAAAAACACAACCCAAGCAAAAGAAGGATTCTTATTTACCTTTGTCTCAGGCGAAATATAGTAATTAAATTTTAGATCGTATGAGACTCGGCAGCGCGATTGATGATGAGAAATTTTTCAGTGAGAAAGAATGATACAAAAAAAGTGAATGAACTTCTGGCACGAGGTCCATGAGTAATTGTTTGTCACGAAACAATTACATATGTGAGTGATACGTTTAGATATTGCCAAAATAGAGCCACGGATTGAATTTTAGTTTGCAACGAAGATATATTTTCCAGATTATATTACTCAATGATTAATCAGTAAGTTCCGTTTCTCATGTATTTGTTCGTTTTCTTTTTCCTTATTTCTCGATGGTTCCAATAATAAATCCTTGATGATAAGCCTAATAATCCCAGCTTAATCTTTTCCTCCCTTAACCTCGCTTGCCAAAGACTCTCCCGGCAATCGCAGTCTGCAAAACTTCGCTGCCACTCAAAATACCCTGTATAATAATCAAATAAATTGGTCAAAACTAATTTTGTAATCATGATATTCAATCATAGAAATTCGGAGCTGCAATGAGGGAAAACAAGTAGATTTCGAAGGGGCAAAATAGCGTGCCTCCGGAAGCTATAAACTCCAAAGGGGCCTCGTGCCCCCGGCATTAAAATAAACTTTCACTTGTATCAGGCTTTCTAGGGGCCTACTGTTTACTTAAGACAGAGGTGAGCATTGCCTGCGGTACTGAATTAATTCATTTTTTATGCAAAATTATTCTATAACTGAGACCTGCTGCTAAAAATCGTGCACAGGGTTGTTTTTTCTCAAAAGCACACAGCCTTCGGCTTAATTAACTAACTCTTGTATAAGTAAGGAAATTGCAACGCCCTTTTTTTAACTTGCTAATTCATTGCATAGATTTTTCAAGTCACGCTCGACAGTGACGTACCTCAAGGAGTCAACCGAAACTTTCTTAAATTCCCGAGAATCCGACTGTTTTGCGCATGAGTTGGCTAACTTTCACTGTTATGGGTGGAATTCTAGAGCATGGGACGCAATCGAAGGCCTTATAATACGGGACGTGGCATTCAAAACCCACGTAATACTATTTCAAAGGAATGGAACATAAATGGAATGGAAAAATTAACAAAACTCGAGAGTAAAACGAGCCACGATGGTTTGACCCTGAGTTCGTCAATACCTATCACCACCACCTAAGGTACCTAGAAATAATAAATTTTATAAATTAAATTCCATTATTATTATTTGTTATTCTTCATCTCCTCTAGTCTCAATAAAACCTGAAATGGTATCAATTTGTGCTGCGGTTACGTTAATAAAGATAGAATTTGCAGCATTCCTTTGGATCACGCCACAGAGTAGAGGTGTGTGTATATGTATGCTCTAGGAAGATCGCAGGTCACACTAGATCTTTCTTTACTTTTTGTTTAATTATCTGTCTGTATGTACGTGTATATGTATACATATATATATATACCTCTATATATATTCATATACATATATGTACACACACGTACATACATATAATCTAGTGATCTGAAAAGATAAGATCTAGTGCGAAACTCCAGTGAACAATTAGGTTAGCTAGGTGGTGACGAAATGTAGGTATGCCTCCTATGGAGGGACTGATGCAAATCTAGTTACGTTTTCAAGCATTCGATTCTGCAAGATTTTTATCTATTTTCATCTACGTGTTCGTATGAGAAAATCTACTCTTTCGTAAAGTATTATCAGCCCAACCATTCGGTAAAATTAAATGCAATGGCAAAACTCATGAGATGCAGAGTCATGGGTTCAGGTTTTCACAATCGACGAGTAAATCATAAATTTTTAAGTGCTACGCAACTACTTTGGCGCACGATCAAAAAAGTGAAATATATCTAGGGTAATTATTGAAGGGAAACTAAGAATGGAAATGATATGACTGGGCACGAAGAGATTATTTTAAGATCAAAGGACAGCATGTTTCATTTTCGTCAAATGCCATTGAACGCATGTTATGGTTATCCTGTAATTACGAGCGCCGCGCATTCATTTTTTTTAAAATCCCAATTTGGTTTTACATGCATCCAACTTCCTTTTAACTTCCTGTCTGAAAGTTTAAGATTCTGCGGTGCGAACCCATTTTGCGTACTGAAACTGTTCGGCATCATCGTGCTTTTAAATTGAAGACCCTCTTCGGAGTTATAACTACAGTCTACGCGACTCCCATCCAATTTACTTCCCGTTTCTAGCAGGCTAAAAGGAGATGCATAAGGGCACGACAGAAGAGGAACAATATGGCGGAAGGCGCTGGAACGAAACACGGAAGCATCCGTTTCACTCGATTAATCGAGGGTTATTATGAGAAGACATAAATAACGACCCGCGCTTCGAGTAGCGGACGGGCGCCAAGGAGGTGAAGTGCATCTCGAGGAAATTCTGTTTTTTTTTTACAACGAATAACTGAGCTTTCTTTACACTCCCAAAGTCCTCCCGGACTAGCAGCAGCGGTGGCTCGTTCGAAAAAGGTCCTAAAACAAAAACGCAAACAACATCAAAATAGATATTTCAGGAGCTACGAGGCTATTAAGTTGCCGCGGTACGTTAAACGTAGTCGGGAGGGAGTAGTGAGGGGCGGGGGGACCAAAAACAAAGACCGGCTCCCAGACGCGATGACGGATTGAATGCACGCCATAACGTGTACAAAAATGAAACGTTGAATAAATGCGCGGGCAAACAACCTCTGATGGTCGTATTCGTATCCAACGTCGGCATGGTGGTCACGCATACTTGTTATCACCACCAAGTTGAATCAGTGCCAAAGATCTTTTTAAAATATTCAGTTTCAATACCTTGCAATAGGCTAACCGATCCTGAAAATATCTTTTTAACCCAATTCGAACACCTAGAAGAAAAGGATGAAATGCGTTCATATTCGCATTTCATTTTGCGAGACATTGGAATGGATCGTGACCCTCATAATGATGCGACGACATGTTCTCGGAGTTATTTGCTCCATGGCATTAGGCAACAAAGGCTTTCTTTATTTAAATTACATTCCACCAATGTTCGTTCGGAGGTTTCCGCGGCGTGGATTCGATGAGCCCTGCATGATACCCAGGTATAGTTGGCTTGAATTGACCAGAATTTCGCCGGCAATCAGGCTGGAGTCTTCGAGATCGAAGGTATAAGTACCTCCTTAAACTACCTTCGACCTGAAGACGCCAGTTGTAATTCCGGCGAAACTGTTGTCAATTGAAGCCAACAAACGCGGTGAAAACACGGGAATCATTCAGAGTTCATATATCCTAGCAACCTCAATAAACAAGAGTTGTAACTGGTGAGTATGAAAGCAACTGGAATATTTATAGGCATATAAATTTTCAAATCTAGCTGTTATTATTTTCTCCTCAGCGCACCGAATAAATCGTGTGTTGGGCCTCTTGCATGTCTTTAAAAGAGTAAACATGAAAAAATTGTCAATAATGAAACCGAAAAAAACTCTGCTGTCAAGAATAAATGAAAAATCACGTCACCACAATGGAATTCACGTTTATCCAGATCGTTCTTGCGTTCTCTTGCGCCCCCGACTTTCGGAAACATCTGTAATGCCTTAATAGGATGCAATTGAGGCCTATGATCGATACATTTCCGTATGAATCCCAAAGAGAGAGATGATCACTTTAATGGGATACGTAATGGTTTCATGCACCCTAATCTCCGGTGGCAGTAACTTTCCAGAGATGATTTCACTTAAAGATTTCCCGCAAGAAAGTAACTTAAAAAAAGTTTATAGCTAATGTTCGAAAAGCTGATCATGGATTACCCACAGCTGATCGTAAATTCGGAGTAGTGGCGCATTAAGAAAACGAAAGAAAATTGGCGCATTAATAAAACGGAAAAAAAAGTTTCCGCGGGGAAAGGAAAACTAAAAGGGCAATAAATATTATCAAAATTACCGTATTTCGATTAGCCGAATGGCTCAAACGCGGAGATGCCCTGTTGCGCAGCCATACCATTTATTTAAAAAGAACAAAAAGGTGGCACCTTATCAGATTGAAGATACTATAACGACGAATATTTTTACCGCACATGTAAAAATATCTTAAAAATTTCCACTTCGTGTAAAGAAATCAATATCAAGTTTCCACGAAGGAATTTTGCCTATTTTAACAACGAAATGTGTGCAAGTTTTCAGGGGCCATCGGGAAAAAACCTCTTGCAGGTAAGCAAAGCGTGTCGCAATAATCACAAACTTCCCATAAATTCAAATTTTTTATTATCCAAATCAAAATCTAATATCTTAATAAATATATGTGAACCCGAAATCATACTGAGGAATGATTCTCAGAATTCTAAGGAGTTTACATGATGAACCAGTATTTACACTCATCGGTGGACTTTTAACAAGGTGAGCTCTTCCGTATGTTATGCCTGCAACACCTAGTATATTGTCACTGCATGATTTCCTCAAAGCGAACCACACACCTGATAATTACGGGTTTTAAAGAAAGCTGGGGAAAATATTTTCGTCAGAAAGCAGTCTTATGCCAAGGTAGCGGAATTCGTGCGGCTATTTAGCAATAAGAAAAATGGAGCATATCACTGCAAGTACTCTTATCGACTGAATACCGTCATTTATCATTCTTGCTCCTAACTCTCCTGGGTTGTTCTTTCCACTGGCGTCTGGACAAATTCATCCAAATCTAGAGCCGCTCGTGCTGTTACCACGTGACTTTTGGGTTACGAATAAAGACTATCTCGACGGACACGCACATATCCTATTGGTTTTTCAGTTAAATAGCAGATACTTACATTTTGACGACTGTCGTTATGGCAGGTTCACGGTCGTTTAGTTCGAAATCAGAATGATGAATGAATATGCTGTCTTAGTCCATAAAGATGGCAACAAAGCGACATGTTTTTCTTTCTCGGACAAATCAAATGCCTATAGTTTTTCATCAATATCATTAAGTACATATTTAGGGACAATCGTAAAAATAAACGATTTATATATCATACGAGAACGTGCAATATGTAATCAGAAGCAACGCGATGAAAGAAACATCACGAAGCTACTGGTTCCACGTCCAGACCAAAGAAGCACAACCAAGAGAAAGGGAAGTGAATAAATAGGGATCTTTATTGTGATATCAATGAAGTTTCTAAATTAATTTGTTTGGGAAAACGAAAACGGCTACAAAAACTCAACATAAGCACATCCAACCCTAGTAAATATTCGGTCGAAAATAACGAATTTCGGCATCCGCTTTCAATTGCCCCTCTTCCACAGGATAAGACCCGCACTCCTGCCAGGGGTCCAAAAACCCTCTTTTTAAGTTCCGCTTTCTCCCTCGGCCTTCGCCAAAAAGACCACCTTCGCCTCATTTCCAGGCAACACCCGAAAGATTCGCAAACGACGACGGACGCAGGATCATCGTCCGGTGGCAAATGAGGAAATGAGCAAACAGCTGAGCAGAGGTGCGCGAGGCGGGTGAAGGGGAACGGGGGAAGAAAAGGGGGAGTGGGGGAGCATGGGTGGCTTCCTATCCGAGAGCTCCGACCAAACAAGCGGAGGCCGTAAGGAGAATGAGGGCCTATAAGGGACAGCAATTTCCAAACACACGGGAGGGAATCCAATTTACGAACATTCACTGAACAGCCGAGGTAGAGGAGAAGACGGACGCCGACGTAGAAGAATAGAAAAGATAAGTGAGGAGAGGATTGATGGTGGACGAACGAGAAAGGAAAGAAAGGGAATCGATAGCGGAGGTCTAACACCTACGCGGTACTCTGGAAGCCATCACCGCTAGGGATGTACGATATGGCGACATTCCGATTGATAATTTGTTCATATCGACCAGGTCGTTTCGGGTAATTTTAAAGAACCCATGCATCATGGTTTAATCATCGACGATGTGGACGACACCATCGATGCTCACGATATTTTCGATGTAAGATAAGGTCGATATTTCTCTATATATATTTAATTTTTCGCCATTTTGATGTATCATCAACACATGGAAATTCGTTTCATATTTGACATTCGATATTGGAAAACTTACAGCTCATCTTACACCTCTAGTCACCGCTAGGGGGTGTGACGGGATGATTTCACACTCGGCATTCACGAGCCACACAATACATATCCCTAAATTTTCTGTAGCGTTAACTCGGTGTGTGTATAAATGACTACAAATTACTACGTCACATCACTACATGCCACACGTCACTACACTTTCACTAGAGTAAGAGAAAACCTCGCAGCTAACCTCGGAAGATGCATAAAATGAAGCTTGACAGAAATCAAGCGAGGAATAGTTCAAACTAAGAAGACGTTCACGAAGAAGAGGCAACTAATACGCTGAAAGACCATATAATGAAAACAAGGAAGCAGTACGTCAAAACGTTCGTTTGGAGCATGGCATGAACCATTAAAAACATGAACCACCATTAACCTTAGAGAATCATCGGCAGGGAACTTAGTTAAAGTGGACCAACAAAGAATAGAAGCCTTCAGAACTTGATGCTGGAGGCGAATGGTGAAGATTAAATGGGCAGATAAAGTGACGAAACAAAGTAGTATATACTGAAGAGCTGACGAGGAAAGGTCAATATGAAGAACTCAACAGCAAAGAAGTAAAATATGGATTGGCTGCATCTTAAGGCACAATGAATTAGTTAGAAATGTAATAATACATTGGGAAATTGTAGGGAAGGAGGAAGACGAAGGGCAAGTATATAGGGCAAATAAAAAAGGACATACAACAGAAAAGTGATCAGGGAGTACGGGAATTAACTCTAAACAGGAAAAATGGAGGGCTACATAAATCAATCTTAATATTGAAATACAGATGATGACGATGAACAATAGAAGCTAGGAAAGTGCAAAAACATTAAACAATTTCATTATGCATGCATCTGTAAACGACTGGTGACTAATTATTCACTCGTGTCCAAGCAACACGTGACCATTTCAACGAAATTTCTTCGCTTTCTTTTCTAATCCGTGAACGAAAAAAGAAATGCCGTCTCCTTCAGAAATGCCCTTTTTTTGTTTCGCAATTCGGGAGGCGAAAATGAAATTGATTTTTGAAAACGCGTCCACAAGTGAATCGAAGGTATAGGTTGGATTAAAACATTAATCTGAGGCGGGATAATTCAGAGCGACCGACCGTTCCGACTCCGTTCACACAACGACTTCATCATCCCGAAGCGGCCTCGGGATCGGAATTGCGAAATAAAGTAAGCACGCGATATTCTCGTCAAAGCCTATTATTCAATACAACTGGGATTGGAAATTGATTTTTTTTAACCGTCCCAGAAAGCCACAGGGCGTTTAGCATTCTACACTAATATCCACTTAATTCTACACTGTACATCAATTACACCAAATGCATGATTTATGATGCTCAGTATTAATTATCTATCGTAATTAATAATAATTACGATAGAGATATACATTAGATTTAGGGAGAGAAATAGGTTTTGTAAGATGCGATTTTATATACAACACGTATTACCAAGCCCTGTGTTTAAAAAATAAGATGTCTTAGTCAAAGGTATTTCATCTTCGTTTGTTGAATAAATATTTTGTTCAGCAACGTCAAATTCTTTTAAACATCGTTCAGGAGGAAACACTCTCTGACATTGACGAATTAAGAACTCGGTTAAAATAATGCTTTAAGTAATTATATACCACATTGAAAAACGAACTAAGAATTAAATGAATGGCATAAGGTCAGGCGTACCTCTTCGGAATTACCTACTCGGTGATAATGAACTATGGGGAAACTATTTTTGATTTGATTTGAATGAAACTATAAATGTCTGAAGAAGATTTTGCAGAAGCACGTAATACTAAACTACACCATTAACTTTCGGAAAGATACACAAACCTCAAAAAGCTTACACGGTTGAATGTCAAATCTAACGGTGCATTTCGAGTATTTATTTTTTAAACACAAAAAGATAGGATAATCGTACACTGGGGGCGTGGTAATCCAGTGATTAGAGCGCTGGACTGCTGACTGGAGGGCCGGGGTTCATTTCCCGGTGACTCTCGGCACCCTTAGCTTCGCCCAAGCTGTGTAGGTACCATTTTTCGGGTACCAGGTCATCCTGGGAAATCACAGGCGGTACAG
>LYUA01000107.1:670850-683010 GCA_002093875.1 Calopteryx splendens
CTGCCGGAGTTTACCCTCGCCGAAAGTACAAACTAATGATAGTTCTCCGCCACTGCTCGTTACCGATCAGCAGATCAGCAAGCTTAGAACCCAATTTCTCCCGGGACGTTCGTCGGTGGGAACGGCAGGAAACATTCTTCTCCCACCGCCATCTAGGTGCTTCAATCAAAGTATTTACACGCGAACTTCCTCCGACCTCATATTTCATGCCTCGCGTCCGACATTCGCCGGGCGTGTACCCCTTCCGCCCCCCTGCCCCCGGGTACGCACTTACATCCTGCTGCAGATTGTTCCCGTGCATCGGCGTGGCGTGGGAGGGGAAAGAGAGGGTGGGGGAGAGACTTCCTTTTATACGGACAAAGGGCCTCAGCGTCACGCGGCGGTCGCCGTAGGAATTTCTCTTGCCTAACCAAACAAAAATATTTAATTTCTCACTGCCGGCTTGAATCGCGGCATTATTTAGCCAGCGAAGGCCGGAGGATCTGAATCCTCCCTTGTTGGGTGTGTGCCTGTCGTTACGGAGCTGTGAATTTGAAGGGTATTATGCTTTTTGAGGTTCACGAAAATATTAAACACAGACACCACATTAGGAGTCTTGCCGTCATCAAATTTTCGAGGCATGGAATGATGGAAGCGGGAGAGAAAAGAACCGAAATAAATCTTCGGAAGATTGTCATCTTCGAGGACAGAACCAATGTGATAGGAATGGAATGCATATAAATGAGAAGAAAAGAAGGTAATGAGGCTCTCGAGACACAGGAAACCTAAGATAAACATTAAATTGATAAGACATAACCTTGAGCAGGTAGAAAATATAAATTATTTAGGCATTGTTATGGACGAAGGTGGGTTATGTGGTAGGGATATAAGAAGAAAAATAGCATTAGGTAATGAAGCTTTTACGAGGAGGAGAGAATTGATGGCATGGACCTTACGCAAGGATGCGAAGAAGAGACTGCTGTAGACTCTGATATGAAGTGTCGTTTTGTATGGCTCGGAAACTTGGTCGTTGAGGCAAGATGACAATCGAAGGGTTGGAGGCTTTTGAGATGTGGGTGTGGAGAAGTATGGAAAAGGTGAAATGGAAAGAAGAAAGGAAAACGAACGAAGAAGTTTTAGGAATGGTAGGGTAGGAGAGAAGTCTATTGGGAGAAATCAAGAGAAAACAGGAAAAGTGGATGCAGGGCGTACTGAGTGGCAATGGATTGCTCAAGACAGTGATATATGGGAGAATGTTGGGTAAGCGAGGTAGATGAAGGAAAGGATTGTAATGTTCGGTGGAATAAAAGGTGGAAGAAAGTACACGGAAATGAAAAAAAGGTTATTGTAGAGGGTGTTCATCAGAATCCTACCATAACCGGTAGATTATCTTCGATAATAATAATAATCTTAATATGTGGCTTTGAATTTGAAAACAACGTGATAATTTTGCGTGGTCACCGCCTCTACAAACCAACATATATTCTAATAAATTCGGAGCACACAAATGAAAAAACAGAACAAATCACTGGTAGAATTTAAATATTCAGTGTTTATGCATAAAATATGACATCTTTTGTGCTATGGAAGCTTGATATCCAAAACAGTGAAGGATTGCATGGCATTTTGGGGTTTCCCCGTAGCATTTATCACACATTCTTAAGGAGATAGTGTCTTCTTCACCCCAAGGGACCCCACCCTTCACCCCAATCGAATAAGTCCCCTCGTGAAGTTTCGCAATTTTTCTCTCGCATATGACGTACGTACAACCACCCAGTAATCCAAGTTCAACTCCCTGTGTCTCCTGCAAGTATTCTAAACAGTTTTAGGAATAAATACGTACATTAATTCTCTTTTACTATAAGATATTAACTGACTTTATAGTTTATTTATTTTTCGAAGCAAATTATTAATGGCGAGTGCTCCTCTCTTTGAGCTCTTTACCAGTTCGTGCCAAATGATATAATCCTAATAATCTCTCTCACTCGTAAGGCAGCTTGAACGGCGAATAACCTTATATATTTCCACGTTCCTCCTATGACTCCATGTCATCCTATCTTTTAAACTTAGGTTAATTCTGGGAATAGAATAATATGATAGCTATTTAATAATTCATTGGCGATGCGTTTGAATGACCTTATGGCACATAAAGCGTCATTGAAACCCGATAGAGCATCACTGTGACATCTTATATAAGATGTCACAGTCATGTTCTATCGGTAAATAAAGTAGAAAGTTTGTGTATCTATGTACGCACGTTCGTCTAAACCCCGAGAAACAGAAGTTGCCCAACTTTCCAATTTTTAAAATGATTATTAAATTTATTCCCTGCGCAGATAAGAGGCTACTTTTCACGTACATAATGGTCTCCAGTTAGACTTCTGACAAGTTAAAGCGTTCCCATAATAAATACATGTAAAGCTCATTTTCATCGCTTGCGAGCTTCATTTCTTTTGCAAAATTCAATTAGAAAGAAGCATCGTATGAACTCGAGATAAGTACCATAAGAAATTAAATCCAATAAGGATTCTTATTCTTATCGTCGACTACGATGATTTTCGACCACTTTACGATGGTTTTCGGTCATAAATCGCGAGAACTTTGATAAAATGTTATGGGTAACATTTCATTCAACATTTTTCATTTTCAATTACCGTCACCCTTTCGACCAATTGAACTCGCCTCTCATAGGGGAGTGAGACCCAGCGAGAAAATGTGTTTCTGAAATCACTAGCATTATGGCAATGTTACAATACAGTTAAGATCGCATAGTAAAAACTATCAACAAGCTATTGATAACTTGATATTTCTCTATTAGAAAATACATGGACAACAATATCTGATTCGATTTTCTATTTTCATTTGCAAGATTGAAATAACTTTAATTGGCGTTCGGTGTTCGGATATTTACCATTTCGCTTTAATTGGATGTATTCATGAGTTTTTCTTCCCGAAACTTTCATCAACATTTTCATGAATGATTTTATTTAATAATTAATCTATATGCAATTTTGTGAAACCGACATTTCATTCATCACAGAACCTCAGGACCGCTAGCAAGCAGAGTCAAACGGACAGAGTAAGTACCTACTCCAAAGCATAATTTACAGCAACCGTTTAAATGAGTGGGATAGCTTTTCTCGATACCTTTTCTACTATCGCGCTAATGATAATAATATTGGTGGCACAAATTATAAAAATGTCCAAGGAACACGTCGTTGATATTCTTGAATGGATTCCACATCGATACCGAGTTCATATTTTATTCATATGCATAGTTAGTTTCCTTCTTTCGCGCAGGTAGAATACTTTCACGGGAGCTATTTATGTGTTCGATGGAATATATGCAAAGGAACGGCCGCGTATGTAATCAAACACCGTCACACATATAAAAACTAATAAGCGGCTGGTGCTAACTCATATTTTATTTCTAATCCATGCAAGGGGAAACAAATGCGATCAAGAAAAAATAAAGCAGCGTAGGTAAATGATGAAATCGATAGTCTTGGTTGTGATTTTTTCTACGACTATGAAACAGACGTATTCACATCAAGATGAAATACTTTTATTTTAACCGTATCCTTTTTTTTCAAAATGAGTGATTTCAAAACCGTGAAGTCGTAACCGTTAGCCCCTCAATCGAATTAGGAACGAATCCATATCCGAAACATTTGATAACGGTAGGATGGAACCATTTTAACCGAAGTCGGTTCTACTTAATCGCGTGGCTCAATTTATTCAGTGCTGTGCAACCATAAAATATATGCATATATGTATAAAAAACACGACGCAATACAATCGACCTCCCCAAAATTCCAGCAAACATTTGCTCTGACGCAACACATTACCCACTTTTCCGTTATACGTACCCGCTTAACAAGCATGTCTGTGCACCACAGATTGACTCACGGTGTAAACCAGTTTCAACATTTGTTAAAAGTTAATTGAGCAACCCGTAATTCCTTTCGGTTTTTTATCCGGTGGAGAGAGGGACCATTCATTCGATGAGAGGGGGGAGGAGAACAAAAACGAAGCGACGGCAAATTCGTGCATCGTTTCGCGCGCGTCGTCGACGGGACCACCAATCCCTGCGGTCGAGTTATAATAACCAAACCTCTCTCGCAAGTAGCACGCGCTATAAGGGCAGCGTGTGTGTGTGCGTGCGTGATCGTCTTGTCTGCCTCCGTCTGCGAGGAAAGGAGTTGGTTATGGGCGTTCGGATCGGCGCGCCGTGGCAACCAGTTCTACGCGCCGCAACCTTATACACGTGGAAAACGGGTGTGCAGGAGTAGTTCGCAATGCCGCTCCGGCACAACAAGACCCACACCGGGAGTGGCAGTGACTTCGAGAAAACGCGTTCTCGTCAAACTGGATGCTCATGCAATGCATTTGGGTTGGTGCGACAAATGTGTGTTATGTCACTTTGCGCCCGTGAACCTAGAAACTTCAATAGCGCAAGCAACCTGCGCCATGCTTCCAGCTTACGGTGATCAGTGATGTACCGATCAGATCAGGTTGGTTGTCTTAAGAACCCAGAAATGTATTGCACAAAGTAGTGGTTTTCTTAAGAACTCGGTGGTTCTTAACTGCTGATTAACTCCTGGGAATTACTTAAAATTATACCAAATCGCGATTATTATGTTTTATCACAATCCTCAACATTACTTTCATACACTTTTTCCGCATTCTTCCATTTTCAAAGTTGATCATTATTTTAAATGGTAGTCTACCAAATAAGGGTCGCGGTAGTCCAGTGGGTAGAGTGCTGAGTTACTATCCGGAGGGCTCGGGTTCGATTCCGGGTGAGGCCTCTGGGTATCCTCAGTTTCACCCAATACCATATTCCCGGCACCAGGTCATCCTGGGAAATCACAGGCGTTACAGGGAAAGGAACTGGCTAACCTACCCTTATTAGTGATTTTCACAAGCCTTTGGGTTTAGTACCGGTTGAGCTCTACCCTCACCTACCAAACCGATCTTAGTGTTAATAACTGTGATTTTTTTCTACCAAATAGAGCAGGTTCTTGATGGACACATAGACTATCCAATTCTACACTTCTATGCTCCGTCAGAAACGACGACGGACTCTGTAACACCCTACAATACAATAGACTAGGATGAGCCCAGTTTCTAAGAAAACAACGACATTATTTAATAGTTTTCTGGCTCCGTTACGAAAACCCACCTCTGACCGGGACGCCTTTGATTAAATTTAATAATCTTTGTGCATTTACACGAAATTTTAAGCTATTAAAATGAACATAAAAAATGTATATTAATGAAAAATAACTATAACATTAATTTAAACAATAATAATAAATAAAATATACTACTCTACGCCTCATTTTGTGGATGTTTTGAAAATCCATTAAAAAATAAATGTTGGCACAAATATGAGCTCTATTATTATTCCTAAGCTTTCACAAAAAAATTTAAAACACAAAGATAAGTTTCAATAAAATACGAAAAAAATGACAAAATCTGTTTTGACTACTGAAGAACTTAAAATGTCAATCTCATTTTTCATATAATTCGCCAAACTTCAATAAAAGCTATTATTAGAAGTAATCTACTAGGTAAGTTTTATTTGGTCTCCACATTTCAAGTGGTCCCTGCGTGACCTAGGTAAGGTTTGATAGTTGCACATCCTCGATTCGTTGTTATTATTGGTAAATATATGTATTACATAAAATAAACGAAAAAGGTCTGGGTATGGTAGGGGAGGAGAGAAGGCAGGAAAAGTGGATGATGGGAGAAGGTTGAGTGAGAAGGCAGAGGGAGAAAAACATTAGACATGTAGGACGAATTGAAGGGAGGAGGAAGGTATACGGAATTGAAGAATGGTTTATTGCAGTGTATGTTGCTGCGATGTTCGTGTCGTGCTAGTAGTGCAGCAGTTTTGTGCTTCAGCAACCTACCCTTACCGGTAGACTTCCACACTGAAAACCGTATCAGTAATTGCCGAAAATGCAGAGGCGCCGCTTTTTCCTTTACCTACGACGAGATATTGGAAAGTTTGTATTGGGACTTTAAGTAGGGAATATGTACCTCAGTGTTAACCCTCCAATATACAAGGGAGTTCATTCATTACTTTTTCTACATAAAACGAAAATATCAAATTAATACTACGTTAATATCTTTTTTGCCGATGCATTCCTTCATATTTTAAATCATGTTTTTCATCGTAATTGACAGCATCATCCGTTCGACCCCAAGTTAACTATACTCTTTTTTTAAAGAAGAATAACGAGGAAGCTGACGTGGAAAGCGCAGTAATTAAAACTTACGATGGGTGAAACTTGCATCAAAGATGCTTCGGTGAAATGTCCACCGCATTATCTTTAATGAGAAAAAGTCATCCATCCTTCGTCGGCAATCCGACCAGTAGGCAGAACCAACTTAACATATGAAGCCATGACAGTATATCGTTATTCAATTACGCGAACACTATTAATCTGATATTCCATCAAATTCGAGCCATTAGTTACCGAATAACGAACGCGCCATGGATCTGGGAAAAATATAACAACCCCCCTAACTGATAATTTGCACACCCAAGACGCTGGTGTAAGATCTGGAGAAGACGCGAAACCAATAAAACGCAGGGTCGTGTAGCAGTAGCAGCTCATACATTTCTGCTTGCGTCCACCCCGTCTCCGTGCCGTCCCTCCCTCCCTCGCTCTTGCTTCCGTCTACGTTAAGGGAATGTCCTCCCTTCCCCAAACCATACCCCTCCCTCATATCCTCACTCACTCCCCTACGCTCGCACGCAGCAATATATAATCCAAATAAAAGCATGTACCATGTGAGGTTGAAGGCAGGGAGAAGGGGGAAAATTAGGGTGTTAAAATTAAACTGAGCACCCACCTTCCCAATCCTCCCCTCTTTCCGAATGAAATTCCTGAACACGCCAAAGTAAATGGGGGGGAGGGATATATGAAGCAGTAGTTTGTGAGCAAAGGAGGGGAGAGCGGGACTTGTACAGATAAAGCAGCCAGGGTATGCTCCATGTATTTTCTTTTTAATGTTAACAAATTTTCGTCACCCCATTCACAGTACGACACGACGGTGGCGATAAAAAAATCACACGCAAATACCGGATTAATTACATGGTTTAAAAAAAAACATCCAAACCATTCTACTGCATCGCAAAGAGAGGATATCAGTAGGCCAGTGCTACAGCAAATATAAATAAGCATGCCTCGAATCGATGGATGAATGAACACAATGGGGATCGGGTATGTTCGGTGGCCTGTATATTGATATTCCACCGAGAGGGCCCAGGTTCGGATTTCGGTGGTGGCAAGTTAACTTTTTCAGTGGCGTCCCAACTTCTACGTTCTACTCCGTCCGTCGGATAGGACGTTAAACTGTGTGAACCCTTGGCGCCTTTAGTTAGGAGTATGCCAGCGCCGACGGTGGGTCTCTCCACTCTCTTCCATTCCCTGGAAATCCTAACTACTACAGTAGGTACGTAAAGGATTTAGCCCATGAATTCGATAGAGTGGAACTGGTTAAGTAAGGCAATTTCCTGCCCCTTTCCTATCCATAGGATACAGATTTTTTTTAATGACTAGTTAACAAGCATTGGTGTACGCAATATTAAAGTTGTTGACCAAGGACGACATTTGCCCCCGAGACATTGCCGGTTTAATTATCTAGCCAGCCTACTACAACAAAAATAACTTAAATTGTAAGGAAATCGGCGCATTAGTCTCCGTGTTAGGATAGAATTTTTGAAAGCTTTGCGTTAATGAGGGCAAATGGCATTTTCTTCAAACGTAAAAAGGACAGGCTTCCACTTAAGTAATTACCAGCGATAATAACCCTTCCGATATTATGAGAAAATATTGCTTCTCAAAGCACGCCACTTTGATTGAGTATCTGCCGCAGGACGGGCTTCCCGATATGGCATCAGAGAAATCGAACAATAGCGTCGCCTCACCAGAGAGAAGGACACAGCCAAAAACTTTTCCCCCGGGCTTCCAATAGTTAAGACGTCAGATTTATCGGCGCCTTTTTTGAGCGGTCAGGACTTGTTTTGTTTTTTTTTTTCACAAGTCCGTCCCGTTCCTTGAGAAGGCTGACGAGAAGCGAAGGGGTCAAGATGTTTTTCCCCATGGGTAATAAAAGCAACGGTATCATTTTTTACGACGTGAGGCGTGAATTTAGCGAAAACTTCACGCATGGAGCGTGATTTTCTGCGGCTCAGAAACTTGGTCTTTGAGTCAAGAAGATAAACGTAGATTGGGGTACTTTCGATAGACGTGGGCGTGGGGGAGAATGGAAAAAAAATAAAATGGAAGGAAAGGAAACCGTGGAAGTACTACTAGGCATGGTAGGGGAAAGGGAGGGGGCGTTTGGTGGAAGAAATCCAAAAGATACAAAAAAAAGTTTATGCAGGATTATACCGAGGGACAATGGAATGTTGAAGAAGTTGTGATAAGGGAGGAGGGGTTGTGTAATGGAGCAGCGGGGTGGGGGAGAGGAAATGAATGGGCATTTTGGACGGAATGGAGGTAAATTCGGCATGAGAAGTGACGACAAGGTATGGGGAGCTATACAAAAATGGTTCATGGTAATTTTGGGCTTAAGGATATTTAGTGTCGTGCAAGACGGGGTTTAGAAATGTGGCAGTGCTTAGTCCTAGGGTCCATCCTAAACCTAACTTGATCGGTAAATTACTCTTATTTAATGATGAGGGAATGCTGAAACCACCACTGAAACGGTACATATGAAAGGATAGAACCAACGTCCTCCCGAAAAAATCTTAGCAATCTCACCTACTTAACCCATGCGAATATAATCGCGATCAATAAAGCATATCGCGATCATAATTTCAAATACAATTTCCTGAGACTTAAAGTTAGCATTATGCCTATGCGTCTTGCGACACTTGCGTTTTTCTTTAAGGCTTAGGTTTCACGAAAGGGAAGTGCGCAACTGGAGCGCCATGAAAAGAATAAATCGCGCAGCGTAATTATCCTGGAAAATGAGCTTAAAATTTATATTGTAATGCAAATCTCATTTTGTGATTTCCTTGCAGATACGGGCATTCCTCTCAAATTCTGTTTTCACACAACTCACAAAAAAGCTATTCGAAACGTTTGATACGGAAGGTGTACCGGCCCTGAGAGGGGTTAAAACCGTGAGGGCAGATATTAAGCCGTAGTTATTCATTTCTCCACGTGTATTTAAGCCGCAACCATCAATTCTTCAATCTTGTAAGTGCATCCGTTTTCCGCGAAATCCGATTGTACCTAAAATGGTATTTAACTCATGAACTGTCAATGGAGAAGGGAAATACCCTTAAAAAATGCGTCCTTGCCAATAGATGCCACTTGGAGAACCACCAAGGATCAAATTTTACGATAAGTGAAACACGCAAACCGAGGTATAACCTTGGGGAATTACACATTAATCGATTCGGCACACGATACAAAACGTTCTTGAAATTAATGGCCAAGATATAAAGCGTAAAATAAGAGACGAGGTGAGTGGATCCGCTCCAGGGTGTTTCACCAACAAGGGCGAAAATGGGCCCCGTACTTCACCAATCACGGTAACCAGGAAGTGGACGGCTTATGTGTCGTACCTTCGAAATGCGAAGTAAATTCATTTACGATGAGGGCAGTCGATTGAAATCTACAAATTATATTAAACCGATTTTTAGAGCGCTTGAAAAATTTATACATCGAAATCCATTCCACAAACTAAATGTCAATCAATGAAATAAAACTCGAATCGAACAAGAAATCATTTATGGAACTAACGCCATTATGGGAGGAAAATTACTAATAAAAAACTACGGGTTTTTATTGTTCCTGAAAACCATTGCACCGTTCCGTGTTTTTTCGTGTGGAAACCACGATAAAATCATGCGCGCCACACTACAGCTACCTTCAGATCCACACACTATCCAGATGAAACGAAGGATAAAATTGATCTGCCTCGCACAGAAATGAAACTGGATAAAATATATGTCCGAAGTAACATTCGGAAGATATTCGTATTGAAAATGTGATTATCAGAAATGCAAATTACACAGAAAAGGTCACGGGAACAGTTCTGGTCGTTCTCCCTGCCGTGATAATGTGATGTCGAGAGGGCGTGCAGGTTTTGGAAATGAGCATCGTTCTTCTTCGTCGCACGGCATTGCCTCGCCACAATCCGTACGTGCGCAACGATGCACCAAAATCTGGAGACATAGCAACTCTCACAGCATCTCATCCATTCACACACACACACCGAGCTCGATTACGGCAAGGAAAAAAGTATTTGCAGTTTGAACAGAGAACGAGGGTCAAGACGTCTCGAGTTCCAATCCAACGAAAGATGGTTCCTTGTCCCGCAAGTTGAATTTAATGAGTTGATCCATCATGATTTCGGGGTAGAAAAAAAAACTATTGCGGATCAGACGTCCGCCCTTGACGCAATCTCCTTTAGAGTCTCGACACTTTCAAGGAACGACTGCGTCGCTCAAAGAAAAAATACGAGGAGGAAAAGTTCAAAGCGCTCATCAGCACGTCCAATTACAGGAGAGATTCTGTCAATTTGCCAGAGGTCACTCCTCAAGGAAGCCACGTCCTTTCGTCCACGAACGGCGCAAATTGCGGGGTAAGCAGTCCGTGCTGACATCAATGATTCAACGTCAGCATTGAACATAACCTCAGCTGTTTACCTGAAAGGATACCCTCATAAATAGTATTCATTGCTTCAAAACTCTCATTGGTATTTTACGATGTTTTTGAAACATTATCTATAAGTGTGGAGGGTAAAAACATGGGTATGGACGTTCGTTAAGCTAGTACATCAATATTCTCGAATATAATACTAATCGTCCTGCGGACTGAGAGCCACTTCGGAAATTTTTAAATAGCGACTCTAATAACGCAGTAATAAACGTTACGTAAGATTCCTCCTATACAACCCCGACTCCCGTAACGAAACGTAATGAAATGGTAGTCCACCCCTACCTCCACCCCTCCACCCAAAAATCCTTTCGTAATTGAAGGGCAGCCCCTATGGAGAAGATAAGCTGGATGGAGAGAAAAACTAATGACAAAGTTTTCAATACGGTGGAGAGAGAAAGGAAGTTGGCAGGTTAAATTCGAAGAAGGAAGAAAAGTGTGAGGTGGAGACATGGAGAGGCGGATTGGGTATGCTGAAGGCCGTAATAGAAGGTAGAATTTTAGGTGAGCGGGGTAGGTCGAGGAAGGGAATACTTTATTTTTGGACGGCATTAAAGCAAGTTATGAAGTGTGAAGAATTTAAGTCAAAAATACTGCAGGGGAAGAAAACAAGAGGAAGTCCAAGCGATACGTAATACCTCATCGTCCGTGTTGGGGATGTGAATTTATCATGTAGGAGCATTCAGAATACAACATATTTAACTTCATATAAGTCTCAATAGATTTTTGATGGTGTTTTCTACAGTTTTGCCAATAATTTCTACGGGGGAAGAAGCAATCCTCGTATGTTTGTCGGGCAGTCCATTTTACTTAACTCGTGCTTGTCTCTCGTCAAACAATGTTATATTATTCATGCGAATCTTACATCAATAGGTAAGTAACTTCCTTTTGTGGAGGATGATATCAACCACTGTAGCAAGGGGACACACAAAAACTTTATTGGTTCTTAATCATTGCTAATAGCTTCCACCGCACGATGACGTTAGTAAACCTGCGACGAAAGCCGTTACTGTTGCTAGTTATCTGCCGGTGCATGTGCACGCATTTCTTTTTTTTTCGATTTTGACTCGTGCAACTCTCCCGCTCGAAAGCGCAGCCAAAGTTCTCAATTCGATACTTTTCAATCTCCGCCTCGCAATTCACCATGCACATCCAGCCACGCCAGACATCAAAGTGACTCACCTTTAATGGTAATTGCGAACTCCCTCCCCCTTCCGCCGAAATTCTTCTTCCGGCCGAGGGAAGTCCTTCCCCTACACCGCCACTCGATTCTCCGTGATGCGTCTCCCCTGCTTCCTCAGACTCCCGCCGGTGCGCCACACTCGCTTTCTCCAAAAAAAAACAATCCCGCGCGCTCTATTTCATACTCCTCTCTCCTCGCTCGTCATCACTTTCACTCGCCTTCCTTGGATCCGCCGCTTCACCAAACCACAGCGTTGATGATGGCAAAAATGGGGTATTTTTTAATGGGGGGGGGGCGGAGGGGCGTG
>LYUA01000107.1:731511-742676 GCA_002093875.1 Calopteryx splendens
TATATATATATATATATATATATATATATATATAGGCCGGAATCGCCCTTGATTCCTTCGCTCGATAATCAGAATTTCAAGAGCAACTTTTTTTTCATGTCCTTTTTTTTCCACGCACAAATTTTCGTCGCAAAATGCACTTTTAAAATTCCCATCATTGTTAATCGTTCAATTTATATTTACCTAATCGTCGGAAAGAGTAGCACATTCACATTTAAAGTAGGTATTTACCAAAAATAAAACGCATGTCCTCATCGCAAAGAACCGGTAGCGTTAATTGTACACATAAATTGGTCTAACGGCATATCCTATGTGGTTTGGTTATCCTAAAACTGAGCAAAGAGTGCACCGTACCGCATAAATAATAAATTCATTGATAAATGAGAATAAAACAGTAGAAATATTCCGAGAAAGTCCCCATTTGAGGTAGATTCGGGTCACTTTTCTTTGTTGAACGTTCTTATGGACTGATGAAATACAGAATCTACAAAATTGCATTTGAGGGAAAATTTAATCTTTCCCCATTACCCTTCCGCAGATAATAATGGTAATAATAAAAATCTTCTTTATTGGCGAAATTATGATTCACTTTTACATTTGACTAATTAACATCAAAAACACCCATGGCCGAGGTGGGACACGAACCCGTGATCAAAGGCTTAACAGGCCCATATTTCCCAGCAAATTAAACCGGCCGGCATAGAAAGATATACTCATTGTCAGATCTCTCTATCTATATTCCTCTGCACCGCTCCGCGCGCTGCGCTCATCATAAGGTACGACATCGAATAATTTACAAGCAAATCAAGGAAGAAAGCAGTATTTCATTAACCCTAAGTCAGTAAAAATGGTCTCTCTCTCTCTCTCTCTACAGATGCTCTCCTGAATAACACCAACTGTGGTTATGGCTACTAACAGGTTAAGGACTAGTAATCTTACTCACCAATGTGACAAATTGTTGGAGAAGAAATGGCGGCGATCAACGCTTCTTTCTTGAAGCCACAGAACAAGAGCTTGACAATGGCGAAGTGTCAGATCTTGATCCATAAAGATTTTTATCACCTGCGTGGAATAAAAATGCTAACCACGCACCAAACGTGAATATTATGCACTCAGATTGAACTATTCCAAATCACGAAGCCGTAAATCGAAAGACAAGTCCTTCAAAACCAGTCGAACGCCAATGCACAATGATTTTAACTATTCTGAAATCGCAAAAATTCGACTGCGAATTCAGTGATATTTCCTCGAAATCGATAATCCGAAAGTAAGGCGCATAAGAACGGCCAATTATATTTAAGAATTTGAATGGCACCTTTCATCACTGACTGTACCCCCCAGAGGCAACGTTGAAACTAACAGCGGCGACGAATGACGAGGATGGTGAGTTTCAGAACAAATGAGAATCACCTATGTCAGATATAGCCTCATCCCAGACCCCCTCCACTGAGGGGTTTTTCGTATTTCAGTTCCGGACTTAAGGCAAAACCTTTAACGAAAGGAAAAGGTGGGAACCCCGGAAGTTGATGGTTAGAGGGTATAGTTTCAACGTTGAGGTAACCATATTTATTGGTGGTCTTTGTGAGGCTATAATATTTCTCTCCCGAACACAGGTGTCCATCGGCCGTTGAACATAGCCCCTCTCACCCCCCCCCCCCNNNCCCCCCCCCCAAACCTCCCCCAAACACGGATTCTGAGTCAAACTCGGACTGTGTCAGATTTCATTTCGGTGACGAAACCGAACACTAGCATAAAAAATTAGTTATCCACAGCTGCACTAAATATGGAACATTGAATTTTGAAGGTGCGAGAAATAAAGTTGAGGCAAAATAAAAAGATCAAAAAATTATCAAATAAAAATCGTTTTCTATCTGACCTTTTAAGGTAGACTTCTTGATTCCTTTTTTTCCAACCCATGGGTTGCATCCGTTGCCATTTTGGAAAAAGCGCCCGTTAGAAAAAGCATGGAATGTCTATTTTTTCCGTTCCAAATTGGAATATAGATAGGAAATTAATTTTCAACTGTAATTTTAGTGCATTATTATAAATTCAATATTATAAATTCTGGTTGGGAGCAAAATAAGAAATTTCAATTCGATGAAACTTAGGATATGAGAGAACTACTGTCTTATGGAATTAAATTAAAGCTATGACTTTTTCCTTTGTTATATTTAATCCAATAATGAACAACCAACCACAAAACCAACTTGTTTTGATAAGTGAAGGTGGATCTCACATTGGATTGAGCCCATGGTGTGTAAAATTAACATATTAGTGTTGAGGGTCTTTTCATATCCCTTTTCCTCTTAAGAATTTTTTAAGTTTTGGTACCCAGACGGTACACTTACTTGAGTTTAGCTGGGATTGAGCTATTGCAAAATCCCAATAAAAAAATCCAGACCCTACGGTTCTGGTTTTTTTAGGATTGGGACGGGAGGGGGCCTTACGCTCTAGCTGGTCACTAGACCACTAATTTTCTCATCATTGAACATATTCAAAAAAGAAAATATGTAATTTACCCCAAAAAATCAATGCAGAGTTTTATGGCAAGGGTGGATGAGTGACCAATTAACGTGGTGTGATGTCTTGAGTCTTGAAAAAAACGTCACTTAATGCTTGAGGTATTTGTTTTAGCTTAATGTCATCTAATTGAAGGAAAGCAACGCATAAGCTAACTTTTAATGCTAGTCTAAAGTTAGCTAAAAACATTAAATTCTAAATATATGAAAAAATGACTCACTAAATCCCTTATTAATAATGCTTTCTACTAGAAAATAGTTCGAATGTCTGAGCTGTCGACAGGCTACCTCCCACGCGCTTCACAAGAATGACATGCTTCGCGCTCGGTGTCACCCGCGGTTTTTACGTAACCGCGATTGTTCTTACGTAAACGTAATGCGTGTAGAAGTGGAGGGAATAGAGTGATATTTTATCTTTCAATAAATACCTATTTACCTATCGCCATGAATGCAACGGATGATGCGCAGTGTTCAATGCGTTCGTTGACGAAGCAGAGAAAGAGATTATTGGATCTGGTTACGTTTTCCTTCCATTGACGAGAGGAAAGAGTTTAATAGAATCAAAAGAGACTGTTTTATTTCGTGGCCAGTATGATGAGGTTAAACCTGTAAACAATGACACCCGTTTTACCATTTTCATTTACCTATCGGAAATGGAAAAGACTAGAAAGGAAGCTTGCCTTATCATGAATGGTAAAGGGACAGGGGCGAGACGTAGAGGAATGTAACCGTGATCATATTACAACTAAAACGCACTTTTCCACAAAATACGTATTTTTGAAATTTTTTTGGCCAAGTGCGTGTCAGTTTTAATGTTTATCCGTCGGGTGACATCGGCATGCGTGTAGGTAGAGGTACTCTCGGTAAGTAGCACTAGTTTGGCTTCGATTCGATGTATGCATTGCGGAAGAACACCGAGAGAGGTAGCAAAAGCACGGCTCCTCCAATGGTGCATTGTGGAAAGTAGCGGTGGAAAGAGAGAGAGGATCTGAATCATTAATTTCGGATCACGTTGCTGCAATTTTTCATTTGTTTATTTCAATTTACCGCCGCATCGATCGAGGGTTTTCCCCTCCCCCTCAACCCCATGCAGTGCGTCACGCTGATACAAACGTTTTATTTTTTATTCACCCCCTGTTACTTCCCGATTGTCAGGGGATTATGCGCCATGCGTAATCCTGTGACAGTCCATGTTCCACCATCCCGTCCACCTCATGCCAGTTTCGTTTTGAAATTTCTATATATTAGCACGCCATGTTTCGTGCCCATTGTTTGTGAGACAATATTATAATTGAACCAAACGAGAATGTGTTATTTTGTGGCCAGCATATTGAGCTCTGAACCTGTTAGCAATTTCGTCCTTTTATCTACATTTTGGTGAACTTCAGTGGTGACTTAATTGACTTTTTCAACTTCGGTTGTGTGACACAGGGAGTAACGGCTGCTCTCCCCATCTCCTAAATGTTAGCGCGCATTATTAATTATGATCTTACTTACGGAGATATATAGAGAACGCGGACCTTCAGTAATTACCAAAAAAAACATTGTAACTTACTTTCATTGCTCACCAATGCTGTATTCCTAGAGAAGTGAAATTACTGAAGTTTTCGGGATTATTCCTCGAAAATTAAGAATGGAGAAAAGTCATTTGCGAACCAAAATTTTCAGCTTTCCACAGAAAATATTACTTATATTTTGCATAATCCCTATAAAATTAAAAAATATATATACTGGTGACTTAAAGCAAAAATTGTTTTAAAAGGAGTGTTTTTCGGGAATTAAAACTGATAAAATGTCGCATGATACGACTAAATTTAAAAAATTAATAAGGTCCTTGTTGACAAAGTCCCGAGCTAAACTAAATACGTAATTGATATAACTTATAAAATAACGAGACGTCGATGAGCGAGATAAAAGAAATCCTTATGATTAAAATGATCTTAATTTAAATTTTTGTCAAGTTACCAAAACGTTTTTTTTTTATTTTCAGTGGTACACAAGAATTTAAATATAAAAAGGAAGTACAAATTAATTTAAGACGTAAAAAGTGAACCGAATACGAGCACAAGCCAAAAGAACTCCAACAGAGGCAAAAACTAAGTTAAAGTTGAAAGGACACATGAATCATACAAGATCTTCAATGACTTTTAGGAATATGTTAAAAACTATTGGTTTTTCAAAACTAAATGAAGGATAGATTTGACAGCTCTTTTGAGAGAAAAGAAAATTCAATGCTATTGATATAAATTTAATCTTTTGCGAAATAAATTTCATTATATTCCATATGAAAATCAGCACTAATTAGAATAGAAACCAAAAATTGCCGAGGGAACGGAGTAGGGTTCGTGATAAAAATCTTTTGTAAAAAAACTGGTCTTACCTTAGAATATTATCCATATTTTCAGGGTCGCTCCTTGCCATAAAAATACAATTTAATATTAAAAATCGAAACAAGAGGAGAAAGCCAGCTCATAATGAAGTTTAGTTGGTATCTGATGCTACTTTGTTTACCATGCCATTCATATCGATCGCCCACAAGTGCACAGCCACGTGGAGAGGGTGGGTGAAGGTAGCCGAGCGCCCCCCCCCCCCAGACCGGAGGTTCTTATTCCAATGAAAGACTAATTAATTTGCATCGTATGAACCAATTATATTGAAAATAGGATTTGTAAAAACGCTTCGATATTTTTTTAGCACTTTATTCATCGCTTGATTGAAGTCCTCTTCGCGTCACACCTAAATAAGCCAATCTAATCCTGAGAAAGGCCACTCGTGGACCGTAATTTACTGTGTAAGTCCAAAATTCCTTGTTTTTTTCCTTTTCAGTTTCATATCGCGCGTGATTTTGAAAGAGTGAACACCATTTTCGCATCCAATTGACTATAGATAGGTTTTTTAATTTTTTTATTTAGCTCTTTCATTTTGATTTATTTATCTATTCATCAACATGAACCTGTCCTAGGGCTCCGAGGAGTGCACAAAAATTAAATTTATGGCATTACGAAATTACAAACTTTCCGGAACATACAGTAGCACCAGGCGAACAGTAACCCAAATGACGAAAACACACTTTTCATACTTCCTACTATACTCCCTTCCCACAAGCGAGATCCTATCTGCAACTGCATTGTTAGCAATAGAGATTTGGTTACTCAGTGGGTTGACATTGGTGCATTAGACGTGCACCCATTATTATAATGAACAATAAATGATTGATTTTTTTAATTAAATGCCTGAAGTTTGAGCATATTTTTATTAGACTTTAATTCATTTTTGAAAAAAATAAAGTTAATTATATTTTTTAACATTCTTTTCGTTACTTGTCTGCCACAATTGCTGAAAATTAAGAGCTCCTAAATTCTACTGCAAGCAGGGCTTCCAAACATTGGAAAAGGACCATTGCTTTTACAAATATTTTTTGCATATTTTAACGCGGGATCTTGTCTGCTTGTTTTCCAACAGCTTGTTAGCACATTACTGTCATCTCCAGTTTTCCAAAGAAAGGGTCTGGAATGATATATCACTATCAAATTTATCCAAGGTGCGAATTTTAGAGGAGTCTGTTATTGATTATTCAGCTGGAAGCACTTATTAAATTATAGCAGTATTCTTTCCGTAACGTTTACGAACGTTACGAACAACGGAAGCCTTTCATTTTGGCGCTATAGAGGGCAGTTCGTTCGTTTAAAATAATTGAAGATCTAGTGAATCAGGAATTTTGGTTTTTCTGATTTTAATCCTAAGATGATATTCATTTAATCATGATATTAGATAGCATTTCAGTGACATCATGTCTCTTATTTTATATATGATTTTTTTATCTTGTGTCTTGATCAAAGTAACAATTGCAATTGTCGTGTGAAGCCCTGCGCACCATTGCAATAGTGTCGTGTTCACTACTGACGTGAAACGTTATTGTAGTCGTATTTGTCCTATTCTGTGCCCTAGGAATATTGGATGAAGAGCTTGTAAACATATTTTACTTGCATGAAGTTCTCTCAGTCAAAGACTTGAGTATTATAGCTATTGTTTACATTTTTTCTGTCGCCGGTGCATCCAGATCATAATCTGTCCAGAATGAGTAACGTAAGTATAGCTTTAACCGAGTTACCTAGAATTATTGTCTGGTTTAGATGTTCCCAATGCCTCAATTGATGTTTGTAAAAAAATTACTTAGATATTGGCGAGGTTTTTTGCCTAGGTAAAACAGTTATTGCGTCTTTGTGAGCAAGTTAAACTTAACTTTTGTAGCCGCGCTTAACTCCTATAGCTCGCTTGTTTTCATGAGTTACTAATGCACAAATGTAGACTATGCTAGAATATTAAGGAAATTCCTGGCATCCCTATTCTAATAATGACTGTGAGGTAGTATTTGTTCTCAAAGCTTCACAGTTTATTAACTAATGACTAGCTGTTTTGAGTGTCATTGATTACGAACTTGCTAATCTTACTACTCATAAATCGTCATGAACGTTGCCGATTGTTGTTTCAAGTTTCCATACAATTCAGGTCTTGCTTAGAATGCCCCTTTTAAGAGGATTGGCAATGCTAAATAGTTTAAGAGACATTCAGAATTGCAACTATTTCTCAAAAATGTTCCTTGTCCATTTGTTGGACGATTCATTTCGAGATTCTAAACTATGTATGCCTTCGTTGATGTGGCTTAGCAATAGTTACGGCATTAGTTTTGCTTCCTTCAACTGCCAAAACTATACATATTTGATTGGTTATTCCACCGGATTGAAGATTATTATATCCCCCGTTTATTTTCTGGAAAGTACCGACTTCTTCGTCATAAATTTTGTTGCATCATATTTCCTCAGTCGTCTTTGTGGTGGTTGAAATATTATTTCTGGGTTTAAGTCAACTGTGCCAATGTTCCGGGGATGTGTTCACTTTTGTACTTCAAAGGTATTGTGTCCAGTAAGTCTAAAAGCATTTTACTTTTTACTTCCCTTTTCCAATTCAATAATATCACGTCTCCCTTGTTTGTCATTGCCATATTGGCTAGCTACCAATAGTTTACTTCGTCAAGTCCGTGCTTTACTAGTGGGCTGTCATATACTACAACTACAGTGGATAGTTCTTGAAATTTGGTTATGTTGTACCCAGTTCGTTTTCCTGTGCTTTGGTTCCGTGTTTTCAAGGGAATAAATGTAATCAGGTGTTGAATAGTTCGTAGAATTCATTATAATTTCTTTAATTATTTAAGGAAGAAAGTTTTGTACATGTAATGCATCACTTGACCAAGTTTTGTTATTGATTGAGGTATCTTCAAATTTCTTGGTGAAATAATTATAAGAAATTCTGTTTCCCTCTGATGATGCTGCCACAAAATATTTTAGAATGTGATTGAGTAAGTTGTTGCAAGGTTTTTAAGCCATTGTATCTCCATAGGTGGAGTCAGTATCTACAGAAGTGCAATTCTATATTAAACTGTCCTAATAATTTGAAATAAAAATGCCCAGTGTATAATATAATCATTCCTTTTAGCTTTCTCATAATTTGTTCCCAGGTTTAGTTATTAGTAATGATTTTACAAGGTATTAGAGCAATTTCTTAGCAATTTTTTCCTTTCCATGGAATTCACATTGTTGTTGAAGAAATATTTATCTGGTTTTACTTCCCATAAATCTATGTTGTGTAGGAAATGAGAAGATTGGGTGGAGATTACAACTTGGTAACAAACCTGTCATTTTATATTTTTTTTAATATTTAGTTAGTGAAATGTGATATCAATGGTGTTTGTGACAATACCGTAGCTTTCCTCCAAAGATAGAGAGCTCAAGTGCCAAACTTGTCCACAAACTCGATGGAGTTTTGACTTCCCAGGGAGTGAGAGAGAAATTCATGGAGTGGAAACTCAACAATATATGGAAAAACCTAGTTTTAATTCACTCAAACTGTGGTGTACGTATTATAATTGCAGAGAGATGAAACTCAGTCATATTACATTGCTTATTATTTACACCCAATGTTATATATAATATAATTATAAAATTATTATTAATTTATATTTTTTCTTGGTTAGAAACCATGGAAACTAGTTAAAGGGAGTGTTTGCACATATGTTTTATAGTTTGTCTTATTTTATCTGGGTAGTCCACTTTTCCAATATGGTGTAGAATCTCAGCAATTTCTTTGGTATCAGGAGTAAAATCAAGTATCCTGAATATTTCCAGAAGTCTAAGTTTAGCTTGTGGTCTTCAAGACTAGAGGGGTTTCTGTCCTGGTTTGTGATTGGAGTAGCTCAGTGTATTTTGCAATGCATCCACCTTAAATAGCTATATATTGTAATATGAAAACTTGCACTTGCTTTTTTCAGTTAAAGGTCCATTTCAAATGATGCTTTGTTGTTATCCCCAGTGGCTTATTGTAGGGTATATAAGATATGGTGAATAATTGTGTATTGAGAAATTTTGCTACCATGGCACTCTAGCGTGTCTTCTATTTCTTTAAGATTTTTCCTCTCTCGTGCCTGAGCTGTCATTATATATTTTTCATAATTATTTCTAATGTATTCTTCTCAATATACTCACCTTGCCTGAATCTCCCTGTGGTAACTCTGATTTTAGTATGGCTTTTCTTTTTACCGTTTGTCAATTCTTTCACCTTTTTGTGTAGTGCACACATTTCTCCTTACTTCTGTAAATTCTCCATATCCTCTCACTGCTTTCCTTTTGAGAGAAAGTTGAAGGCAGCAATAGTGGATGGAAGTGAAGTAGAGGGGCAATGTGATGTTGGAGAAACTGTAACAGTAAGGAGAATAATAGAGAGGTATACAAGGTTGATAAGGGGGGAAATAATATGCATTTTAGATGGTGTGTAGGGGAGTTAGAAAGCTTATGGAGCTGAAGAATGATGTAGTGTAATTCAACCAGTAGGTGAATTTAGCATCTTGTTAAACAGTGCTATAGATAGGTCCATTGAAAGCCAAACTCTGATTGGTAGAGTACAAAAAATAATGACATTGGCCTCTTCAAAAGTTTTGTGGTTCAATAGCTAAGACCAGGCATGTGCGGCTATGACTTAAATAGCAAACAGTTTCTTTTCTATTGGTCTCACATGCTCCTTTCTGAATTTGTCAAAATTTTCTGTCTGGCTGATGTATTATTTTCCACAGAAGCTTCCAATCTCCCATACTTCTTTATACATTAGCTTAGGAGTTCATTCATTTAGTTGGCAATAATTTCTCTGGCCATATGTACTCTCACAATCCTTTTTGTGACATTTTGTTTTCATTGTACCCTTTTTATTTTATCTTGAGGCATTTGAGTTTTTGTAATGATTTTTCACCTCTTTTTGGTGAATAGCCCCCTAGTGTGCTAACTCGTTGTGCTAGATTCATATTGTGGTCAAGCATTTTTTATCAAAGAAAATATATTGGTTAAGGTAGGTTTTTGATGGATACATAGACTAGCTATTGCCACACTTCTAAGCCCCACCTGAAACTATGCTAAAACACTGTACTATCTAACGCTAATATAAACCTTTTT
Source organism: Calopteryx splendens (assembly GCA_002093875.1). Classification (NCBI taxonomy): domain Eukaryota; kingdom Metazoa; phylum Arthropoda; class Insecta; order Odonata; family Calopterygidae; genus Calopteryx; species Calopteryx splendens. Next base: position 741,527 of record LYUA01000107.1, read on the forward strand.
TCCTTATACTTTCTGCCTCCTTTTTGTCCATCATATTAGATTTTTTCTTCCCTATCTCACTTAGCCGACATTCACCCCTCTATCACAATTCATTTCCACTCTATGTGCCCTGTCTTCTTTGGATTTACCCTCCCTTTCTCAGAGCTCCATGTAATTTTTCTATCCTTCTCCACACCCACATCTCTAAAGCCTCCAATATATTCTTATCCTCTTGCCCCAGTAACCAGGGTTCTGTACTCTACAAAACTATGCTCTATGTTAAAGTTAAATAATCTTATTTTTACATCTTTACCTTAGGTCCTTGTCTTAAACTCCTTTTTGTCAATTCCAATTGTGCCCAATTAACTCTTACAATCACCTAGAAATTCATTAAATGAATGCATTCTGGGGGCCATTTCTAAATGTTATAACTCAATTTAAAGCCCTCCAAAGTAATCATAATGGTAATCTAGGACATTCTAAATCACATATATCCTGGAAAGTAGATGTGATAGTGCTGAAACTGATTTATTTTCATTAAAAGGTTCTGCTTGAGTAAATTGTAAGGACATGTAAATTGACGTGTAACTTTGAAAAATTGGTGCCTGGTTGTATTCTATGTTATTTTCATTAAGTATTCTCATGACTTAAAACATTAGAGCATTAAAATATTCTTTTAACAACCTTGAAAAACACTCTAATTTATGCTTTGCTTCCAAAAATGTTTTCCTTATTTGATTGCTTATTATAGCATATTATTCATGAGAATAGAAGTGGAAAGCTCAACTTTAAATACAAAATGGATGAGATTTAGTTGAATAGCTATTAATGTATCACATATTTAGGAATCACCTTTAGTCTAAACCTTGCATGAAGAATACACGATAGAAATATATACAGACACAACTTGAAAAAAATTGCCATCATTAAGAAGTTGGTGGGTAACCTATAATAAAAGTGTGAAGAGCAGATGTTATTCCACATCAAGGCACATTCAGTATATATCATAATCTTTATTTATCATTAGATAGTTACATGTAAGAATCGATAAGGGCCAAATTGTAAAAACTGAATGCATGGTACTTAGTATATCAAAAGAAATCACAGTAATCAACGTGAAGGTCAGTTTGGTAGGTGAGGGTAGAGCTCACCCAGTACTAAGCCAAACGGC
>LYUA01000108.1:38672-51522 GCA_002093875.1 Calopteryx splendens
AATTTTCATGCTCCCGCCAGCACTGCTCTAGGGAGCATCAGAACACGCAAGCCCTCCCACCACGTCAAGGTTGAAGTCCATGAGGAGGGAGACCAAGATAGGAATGGGTAGATGTAGTCGAGGTAACTTCCAAGATGAGGAATTCTCAAGAACGGAAGGCCGTATATGAAACAATATATGGACTTGACAAAAGTAAAATAAATATGCATGTAGTAGACACCATGGGAAAAGGAAGTCAAAGAAATTTTTCAAGCCATAAACTAAAATTATACTTTATTGATTGTTGTTACTCCGGAAGGGAATGGCAAGAAAAAAATACGCAAATGATATTTCACACTAATACAGTTGCCCGTATCCAGAATTGTTAGACTGCGTGTCTTGACTTGCATATAGGAGTACGAAAAGGTGGGGGGTTTCAGAAGAAATACTCCAAGTATCCAGGAAGCCTATCGAGGAAGCCCTCCGGGGTCTCCATCTCAAACTTAATAGTGTTTTTGTCAGCAATGGAATTCGGCACATTCGGCAATTGGTTTTCCAATTAAAGGCCAAATTTATGAAGGTATCATTACAGACCCCTCAATGGTATGTGCTTTTATAGAATTAAAAATTTAACAAAAAACCAAATGATGAAACTTGAATGTTTGAAATAGACATCTTTCAAAAAAGGAGGGTAATTAATGCCTTAGAAAAAATGTTAGATTTCGTTCTATATGTGTCAGTGGATACTCTTATCTAATATGCTTCAAGTTTGATACCGGTATTCCTGGTGTTGTTAAAAGATTCAATTAGCTGTTATTCATTTATTCACGAAGTAAATATTGCTCCAATGGTCAAATTAAGCCAATAAAATTCCAAGGTTTCATTAACATTTGCAAATAATAATGGGGCTTCAACCCAAAAGTCATAGTACAATCCTAAACCAACCTATTAGTAATTGATTAGGTCATGTAAAAATTATAAAAATAACATAATTATATTTCAAGACAGACTGATAGAATCCACAATAAGACCTAAAGGATTTATAAATTTCTCACCCAAGGAGTATTAAAAGAAGCAATAAATGGCTTGAACGAATTGCCGATGCAAAAATATGGAGAATCATCGCTAAGAAAATCTAAAACTGAAATGAAAAAAATATCTGTGAGAAAAGTATTTCCTACAATGAGGTCTCTGGAGTTATTCGAGGTAATATCATGGTCAATGCGGTTGCTCATCTATCCTTTGGAATGTCGGAGATGTGCCGATGGGAGAGTTTGGTACAAGATTTATTTCTTCCGTGAATTTCTCTTCCCCCAATGGAGTGGCTGAAAACCTAGCATTATATGGGGGCTGAGAATTGAGCATATTTATTTTACTATAAATTAAATTTGAAGTGATTGCATTATGTGGAGCAATTCCCAACTTCTATATGTTGCAAGGTTAGTTATTTCACGCTTTCACATTGTTAAGTGTTTACATTTAAGTGTATTTGTGTTTAAATAGTTTATATTCTAAGGAATTATGCACATGCTCAAAGGAATTTCGTGTCCTCAGAGGAATTTTGAAAGTTGTGATTCGTATACATTTTCATGCATAATGTATTTATTTCAATTATGAGGCCCGGCTCCTTGAAATCGACACCGGATAAATCGGAATTGAAATTATCAATCATGCGAACCCTACATAGACGATGGCAGGACTTCAGGCTTCTCAACCGGCCGCATCCTCTCCACGTGGCTCCTACTCCATGGGATTTAATCTAATGATGTGCCTCTTGGCGAGGTATTATTCTGAAGCGTGCCAAGGGATCCTCTCACTAGTGCCGATAGAGGAGAAGGAAGGAGTAACGTGTTACGGGACCCCACCCCCAATTCTCAGCGATTGGAGGATTCCGTTTGACTCACGCTCGTGAGCAGGCTCCTAAAAACGAGACCGTAAGGCGGCTCCAGTTATGCGAGTCCTGAAGCCGAAAGTAGTTATTATTATTTTACATAAATTTCTTAACAGGAAGAATTTTTTAAAGAAATTTAAAGAAATAGAAATGTAAATTTCCTTTTAAATTATTTGACACAGTTCAAATGCACAATGAAAATCAGATTTTCCTAATAAAGACTACTAAGTTGTTACTGCATAGAGTCCACTTCATTCCCAATCATATTGCTTGAAGTTTTGATATTTCGTCTTGAATGTGCTAATTGACGTGTAATTTATAAACGGAAAGAGGTTAATTATAGGTACTTTCATTTACTTTCATATACTTTTACATCAATATTCCCGAATTTTTGTTGTTATCACAGGGTTAGAGCTCACTCCGAACAAAGACCTAAGTCGAGGGAAATTCACACAGTAGGGGGGCGGGTGTGGAGCAGAGGATGCGGGGGAGTGAGGGACGGTTTCCTACGAAGCTGTTCAAACCTAACGTTTCCATTTCAGATGGGTTTTTCCAAATCACGCGTGATTTAAACTAGTGATCCTTCTGCCAGAAACCGAACACGCTAGCCTAATACGCCATCCCAATGTAAATGTAGTCGTTTCATAACGAATCTTAATTATAAGCCTGACTAAACCTGACTGACAAGGTCTTCAGTTTTCCGTCATCGTGTCTTATTTCCTTTGCGACTCACACTGCATTTCTTTAAAAGTGAACTTATTTCATTCCGCATAACTACGACACAAATCTCTTTCCGGGAATGAGGTGATGCTCTTTGGAGCTCGAGGTCGTTTTGATCACTTTATGATAACGACTCTCAGAAATTAAACTCTTCAGAAGACACGTGATTACCATTGAATAATTTCAAACTCCGTTCCTGTACTTATTAACCTCGGGGACAGGAGAAAAGTTTAATGCTAGAAATGATAAAGCAAAAATGTGGTCCAGTGCTGTATTTAAGGAGACGTGGCGAGTGAGGAGCGATAACTTTATAGCGCAATCTTGGAAATGCATCTATGTATGCGTCGTCTAAATTTGGCCCCATAGCTGAAAAATGAGGGCATCAAAATATTCCCAGCATACCCTTGAATAATGAGGTAGCCTTTATTTCAGTGTGGGGACTAGGTGATTAGATAGGTATTTTAAAAAAATGAAGAAATCGTTCTTTCAAGTGTGTTTCCGTGACCAAAATCAACAAAAATGAATACCTTTGGTCTTAAACCTTCCGTGCAACACAGTAAAATATCAGTGTAAAGAGAAGCCTCACTCTGATAGCCTGACCTCCAGTTGATCCACTAATAGTAAGGGACACACGCGATGTTAGAGCACTCAAGTGTTTCGGACAAGATATAAAACTGCATTTCCTTGTGTCAATGCCAACTGTCCCCACCCTTCTTTCCGTCCGTAAATGCCAACCTTGCCCTTATTATATATCTATTCTTAAGTGTCGCCCACATGACTACTACACCGACACTCAAACAAGGCACCGATAACAAAGATCACTTACGTGAAAGTGGGTGTGAATTTCTTTTTACGATACTGCTTCATATAATATATACGTCCTCACTTAGTATAACTTATTTTGTCTGGGTTTCATGATAGCACAGACCTATCCATAGAGTCAAAGAACCAGTTGATCGAAATACATGGAACCCGAGTCTTTTTGGTGCTTGTTCTTTACATAATTCTAAACCTTAACACTTTGAACTTAAGTTTGCATAGTTGCCTTTTAGGGTCCTTATGGCATTACTGGCTCCATACAAGCTAGGTGCTCAACTTTCTTCTCTCGACATCACCCCTTTACGCATTAGACAAGTGCTTGAGATCTGCGAATTGTATCACAGTTGTCCTAGAAGGTCCGGACGAAGAAATCGTGAGTCTCAGCGCCAGGGGAAAAAATGAGACCCCGAAAATCAGGTTTGAAGGACAAGAAATTTATCCATCCCATAGCAGGAAGACTTTGATCCTTGAACCTTAGCTGAAATTCATGAATTTCAGCTAAGGTTTAATTGAAAATATAAGCCAATCGCACGATTAACTCTTAAATACTGAGCCAACACATTCCGTTAATCAATGAGGTATTTCTTTAAGTACGCTGGTACCTTTTTTTCTTTTTAAAAACGTTCTAAAATCACTTCAGTTACTTTTTCCTTTTAACATATAATAGCTAAACGCAGCATTTTTCAGTTTTTTTACAACAATTGCGCGAAGGTAAAAAATATTTTCTGTGCCATGTTCTCCTTCCAATATTTTAATGAGATATCAGTCAAAGAAGCTGCGGGAAATGCCGCTACAGTGACTTTAAGGGAGTTAGCCCGCTGTTTTGCATAAATATACAAAAAATCCACAATTTGAATATTCACAGTATAGGAGGACGCCTGGGTAGCTTAACTGGCTAAGCACTCGACCGAAAATCGAGGGACCCGGGTTCGAGTCCCGATTCAGGCGAGTGATTTTTACTTTGTGGATTTTTCGCATATTTATGAGAATTCAGTCTTTAAATTTCGTAGAATCAGCGTAAATGACCGATAAGTGTCGTTTAAAGGTGGATCGAATGGGCTCAACGGCTGCACTCAGCGGCTTCCCTTTTCCTTGAGCTCAAATTGTGCGTCGCGTTCAGATCAGCTTGATCAGCTTTCCAGAAAATGATTTGAGCAAGGTTCACCATGTTTTGTATTCATATCCTTCTGACTACGCGAATTTACGATAAGAAGCCTAGTTTGAGAAGATAGTAAAACAAAAAAAAACAAAATACAGCGGATGATAGATAAAGAAGCTCGCACGCTATACATGCATCTAATGAAGCCATTGCGTATAGTATAAAAAAATCACGTAAAAGAACACGTGCCATCAAATAACTACCAGGATATCTTTGGAAGTAGATTTTTAGACAGTTTCTGTTCGATCGAGGGATATGCCGAGATGGGGACATATAACAGAAGTGGGCCAATTGATGGCGCATTACACGTTAAGTGGTTGTATTCTCAACGGATCCGGGTCGCGGACCTCCGTTCTCTAACAGCTAACACACGTTAACATTTAACTTGAAAGGTGGTTCCACATGTAACATATCCACCATTTTATCTAGCAGTGGACTCAATTCATGGACTATGAGTTGTAAATTTTTGTAAAGAATTTTTATCTGATTAAAAATTATTACACATAAGTAGGGAAGCAATTGAATCAACGATGTAGAAGTTATTACCAACCTATGAAGAGGATCGGCGCTGTAAGATATGATAAAAAAAACAAGTTAATGATGTATTAAATCAGCAAAATAAATTTCTAATCACAGGCCAACAAGCTCAGAAAAATAATCCATGTGTTTAGATGACCCATTAGGCACTCCAGGGCCTGGGTTTCCAAATATCCAGTTTTCTTATACCATAAGGATGAATTGCTAAACTGAATAGGTTTTTTTAAAATGGTCAGCACACTATTTTTGGCTTTTTCATTAAATCAAAAGATATATTTTTTTAGGAAATGGAGGGGACACAAAAACATCCCAGATTTAAGAACGTGTCTATTCCTTCTCACGTAGCTTGCTGACGACGGAAAATTCTCCTTATATTTTACCTTTAAATTCCACTATATTTTACGCTTCTTTGCGTTCTAAATGGATATATGTCCGTTTGCCACTTCCCACTGTTATTCCAAATGATGGTGTGATATGGGAAACTGAAGACAGAAAAGAGGCATCACAATGTATAAGATGAGAGATGCTCGAATTAATTTAAGTTACATGAATATTTTCCTCCCTGAATAAATATTCTGCCAATAACTATGCTGCTGAACAGTGGAATGTGTTCCTATACATTCTAAAACACTTTTCATGAATAAAAAACCGATCATTAAATGACTTCAACACTAAACGCATATCTATGTTTTAACTTTCTTTTATACTAACATAACATCCATCATGAATTTGAATCCAAAATTGATGAAAAATCCATTATAAAAATTACTATTTCTTAATTCGAAAAAATGGTAAAGGATCATAAAGTGAACAAATATTGTAAATATGTTGTCCTGGTCACTAAAATAATTAGTACTAATGTTGGAGAAAACAGCTTGGATGAGTAGAGAAGCTTTTGAGCAGTCATTAGCCAGTGAATAACGGCAGAAGCTGGGAATATGTCCTGGGCGACCTTTACTAGCTGTGTCCCAAGAATGGCACGCAAGCAGACATATTCCTTCGCCGCGAAAAATATCCATCCGGGATTCCGCTCTCCACTATGGAAGGTTGAATAAGCAGTTCCTAATTTACTCCACTTTCTCAGGATCGCGTTTAGAAGCATTAAAATCAACTCCATGACTGCGCTTCCCGACATGTGAATGGGGTTACGCGATTGCTTTCGAAAATGACTAAACTTGATAGGATGGTGATTAAAAGTTAACTTATTTTCAAGAAATGAAACAAGCTTCAAAGTTCTGACATGGCTCGATCCGCGTCTCACTTCACCTTAGCCCACCAATTACTTTCACTTTCCCGACGATTTCAAAGCGTTGCACGCGCTCAAGACGTCCTTCGCCTGGCTTTCATGTTTTCGCTGAACGCGCGGAAAGAAAAACGCGGAGATTTCTTGATCGAGACATCAATCGCATGCTCCCATATCTCAGGATTATTTCGGTTTCTTGTTTCGGTGATGATTACGTTTACACAAAATAAGACATATTTCTAATTAGGTGGTGGCCCAATGAAAAAAGCTCTATGGGGAAATCACTACAGGTCTACTACTAATAGCGATGACGAGGGACTTTGCCAGACTTCCACACCCAGTATTTTTTGTCGCTAATCCTTATCCGCCTCTGGAGCTTGTCACTTAATTAGAGCTAAAAAGTGGAATCAGGAAACACTGCCTTTCCCTGCTCTTTATCCGGGTTCTCCGACTAGTGAAGTATTAAGAGTGAGAATGATACCGCAGCATTGAATCCAAAGTCCGGTGAGCACCCGGATTTTTACCGAATTCCATCTTGAAGAGAAAGGCAACGCGTTCATAATCCAAATTCAGCATAAATCCGAAGTAAACAGAAGCAAAGTATCACTGCTGTGAACTCTTGCAAGATAACGGAATGATTATGAAGCACTTCACTTTGAAGCAAGCATATCTGTTTCACTGCATCGCCAGCAAGAAATCTCTGGTACCCAGAGATAAACCCTACCCTTATTCGGGAACCCTCCTACCGACTGCAGTCTCCGGAACGGGATCCCGACGGACAACTCTAGATTTGTCATCAGGTTGCACGGGGCCGACCTCCGGAATTGATCCAAAACCCATGCCTTTAGTGGGATTCGCACCCGTGGTCTTTGATAGATAGGCGGGCGCGTTAACCACCAGGCTGAGTTCACTGTGACATAAAAAATCTAGCCAATGCGTCAATGAGAGAGAGAGAAAGAGAAAACTTTCAGAAGACGTCGCTCGACGGGGGGCGACATAATTATAGTCCACGTACGCCCGTGCGTGCTTTTTTCGCAGGTGACCGACATTAAAAAAAACTCCACTTGATATTTAAGGCATTTAGGGCACCTGACATCAAATTGGCATTTCCCTTTTTGTACTATTATTTTTTTATAATGTTATTATGTCATCCACAGCGTATGGCAACACAAAGGTACCTTGCGGAATTTTATTACAAACGAGATATGAGGTTTTCTAACGGCGTAAGCACAGACGTGTTGTAAAACGAAGCATGAGAAGCGCACCAAACACGTCCTTTCTTCGGCTGACCTTGAAATACACCTTAAATAGATGACAACAGAGACGGTCACGGACGGCAATGGGCGATTTTCTGTAAACAAGTTTTTCCTTCATTTTCCATCCTTAGTTTTTGTTTTCTTTCATCCTAAGATGTTTTTTGGGGATTCGCAGATTATGATTGGCGTTATCCCTGACTACGGGTTGCCCTAACTAACAACCCATTTAACCGGTCATATATAATCACCACAAAGGTCCCCCACATAGTCCTGATGACTCGCATAAACTTTTCGTCTGATAATTTGCTCACGGCTGCTATATGTTCTAACCGGGGTAAAAATATAGCAAAAGTTCCATTTTGGGTCAGGGTTAATGCGTGTTTATTTACGATGGGTAACTGTGAAGAAAACCAAGGTTATATGATATGAAGAGGGGAAACTGTCTACTGTCTCGATATTAATGTATGTAACAAATTCCGTTATAATATTCTTTAACAAATTAGTAATTTCCTAATTTCCATACAGGTATTTTAAATGAGAGATGCCCGGAACCGCATATTTTGCATTTTCTCGCAAGTTAAATGGATTCTGGCAACGCTTTGGGAGACTGGGCCCACTGTAGAGGTGGGGTGGGTGGGGGACGACTAGGTCTTGCTGGAGCCAAGTATTCACGGTCCCCCTCAAAAAGAGTAATGCTACGCCTGAATGTCCTGCAGTGGAACACTGATCAGCTACAGATCAGTATGATAGTTTGCCGAATGGGACGCTAGGTTAATGTGCTGCCTTTCATAGTGCGAAAAAAGTGAAGGCTATTATGGAGGCCGGGATTATTTAAAACTTTCCCGAGGTGTCGATAAAACTGCAATTATCAACCCGAAGGTTGGTTTGGTAGGTTGATGGTAGAGCTCACCCAATAATAAGCCCAAGGCGTGTGACATTCACACACCAGGGTAGGGGGGCCAGTATCGTATAAACGCCATACCATTTTATTATGGTTTGTCACACACCCTTGAACCATTTTTTACGTCGCTTTCTGTTTAAAAGTTCTAACTTCAAAATATTCCTTGTGACGTGTGAATGAAATATGGACATCTATGAAAAATTCGATTTCCATCTGATATCGCAGAATATCGTAAAATATTAATTTATACAATAACAATACTAAAACAGGATCACTGCTTTTTCATAAAGTCCAAGACCTCATGCTACTCATTAGTTATTAACTACTTAATTAGGCTTGTATTTAATATCTCCAATATTAAAACGTTCAAGAAACGAATTATTTAGTTCAAAACGTGTTACGGTATTAATCATGGTTAGCTACTGGAATAGCCCGAAACATAATTTTCCACTTTCAGAGGCCAATGAGGTCCAAGGGAGATTTCGGGCGGCGCTTCGTACTCTCGATAAGCTGGCACAGCAAACTTGAAATTCCTGCGCATGTTTTTTATAGGCACCTACTATAACTACACTTAAAAAATGGTAAACAGGAAAATATGGAAAAAATAAACTACGGAGACAGGAAATCCCTAATTATTAGGCAACCTGAAAGCTGAATAGCAATTTTCTTGAAATTGTGGAGAAACAACGATTTGAGTCAATTCATCTGACATTTCACAGCACAGTGGCAAGGAAAATAGTTACCCCAGGGTCACTGAACACGAATAATAGGGGACCAAAATTTAGACCTGATAAGAACTTATTGTTAGTCTAACAATGGAACGTTGTATTCCGTATGCTTACTCCACCATTGTTCAAAAATACACTTTGAAAATCCAATTTTGTTGATTCATTCTGAAATGATTTTCCTATTGTTCACTTCACCATTTTTTGTTCGGAAAAAATAAAAATTTTGGCTGAAATCCTTCACTCCCTTCATCGAATCCGTTTTCCCATGCGAGTCTCCAACCATGAGGATCAGTTCCCGCCGACGGCAGAGGCCCTTCCGTGGTCGCACGAGCGTTCATCAACTACCGCTCGTACCAGCCAGCAGACGTTCCCATGCGCAGGTTAAAATAGCGGACGCTGTCCCGGGCATAGCAAATAGAGTACTTCCCGAGGCTCGGGATTAATAAGGGCTGCTATTATACGGCAGCTAGGCGACTCGTTGCGTATTGTATGGTAGGGCTAATTTCTGGTGGCTGTATACGTCGGTTCCTGCCCAATGTTTGTTTTCCCTCGCATCACATCCACCCTTGCGTCATCCCATGACGGTTGAAGTAAGGAATGGGAAAGTCTCTTGCGAGATATCCTTGGGCGAAAGGCCTTCCAATCGACAGTCACAAATTTAGTTCTTGTTAAAATGTAGAACAGAGCTATCACTAAACGCACGCCTAAATGTCGCGTTTTAATGGGGTTTTTCTTTGTTTTTATTCGATAAGTCATGCATTTGCGACAGATGTACAATATTTTCCTATTTCAACACGGACTTCCCGGCTCGTTTTGAGCTCGTAAACAGTTTTGAAAAGACGATTTTTACAGCTCGCCAGTGAGCAAAATAGCCCGACCACTGAATAACTTTTTGCAGCTGTCCAATCCGTGCGATGCATCATCCATGTGGTATCTTCTTTATCCGTACCGATTGAATAAGATAATACGCACCAATGAATAAGAGTGTGAGTGTCTTTGGTTACGGGCGAAAATTTGAAAATATTTTTTTTTTAATTCCTTCTTTTCTAAATCAGTGAATTTTATTGACCATTATTGAACGAACATTGTCAGTAATAATGACCACTTTCAAAACCGGCCATAAAAGCGATAGATTAATCATGTTTCGTTAATTTCGTCGGTTGCGTGGTAGGGAAGATGCATGCGCGTTTCGATGGTGGTTGGTAGGTTATCTCATTGTCTGCAAATTTAAAGTGAAATAATTCAAGTAATTCAAGAAATGTCCAATGAAGTTGTATGTATCATTCACACAGTAGATTTTCCTTAAAATGGTATTTTACGGTATAGTTGGTTTCTCAACTATTAAAATGCCCCCATACAGGATATTGCATACCATGCGAGAGTGGATGTCTCATCACGGCGACGCTCATATTAAAATTAAAATAGGAACTTCCCTTTAAAGGGATTTCCTCTCGTTAATTAAAACGTGGACTTAGTCGTTTATATCAAACCTTTCGACGCTTATAACGGCGAAAGAATATCACCTTTATAATAAATATTGTCTATGCCGAAACAGCTTGCCATTCAACAGTGACAACGGATTTCGTCGAATCATGTGGTCTAATGATGGAAAAATATATAAGCATTCGTTACCATTTGAGTGGTAAATTAAATTTAACTACTCTTATTGTTAGTGTCATTGTCTTCAAAATGGGTTCTTTACTTAAAGGGTTTTGAATTTGAAAATTTCATAGGGTTTAGTTATTTTTCGTTCGTGCAAGAAATTCATTAGGAGAAATCGAGTTTTCTCTGGGACTGGAAAACAACCCGTTAGATAGTGTGTGAGTTCCGATACGCGCGCATGTGAGGAAATATCCTCGATACCAGAGTAGAAGGAACCTTTTAGCTTATCTTTCTATCGGTAACGAGTGGTATGAAAATATGTATTTATGAAAGACCGTAGGATTTTCAAAAGTCAAATTTTCAAAAAGACTTTCTCAACTACTACAGCTAGCCTTCACCCAAATTGTTCTACCAGAAAATGCTAATATGCGAATCAGCATTAATATGGTTTCAATATCAATTAAGTAAGTAAGAGGAGAATTTAAAAACATTTGGTGACTAAAGACCAAAATTGTTCTTGCGTCCACATTGCTATCAATATAGGTATGTTCTTATTATGTTCACGAATGCCTACACTCCTATTGGTCTCCAATCCTTACTCTCTGGACAAGAATGTGGAGGTAAATGTAAACATTAAGATCTCATTCCGCTGAACCATATACATTTCAAAACTTCCTTTCTAACATCATTACTCTTCCACCAACACCTTAGATTTGAATAAGAACTCCTCAAGATCACCTTCTGCTGGACAAAAATTTTTAAAAATGTTTCAAACGGTTACATTATGCCTTTAAAGGCAGATCAAGGCCCATACTGCGCATAATACTCTCGAGGTTTTGTCCACAGACGGGGCTTGGAGCGAACGAATTTGTGATTCCACTTTTTCCGCATTCGTTAATAATATTCATATAGCATGTCTGCATTTGGAGTTTGGTGCAATTGGGAGAGTGGGTCGTGGGAAGAGAGGACACATTCAAGGAAAGTTTATTCAGCAACTGAAAGGATAATTCTGGAAAAGCCTTGCACATTTTACTTCCGGAGAGGCGGAATGTTGGTTAATGGAAAAACTGATAAGATTCGAGAAATGTGTAAATAATTTATTTTAACCAAAAAGAGAACTTCTTTTTCTGGGGAGTGGTACACTCGGGCCAATGGCAAAGAAGAGCCATAATGATGGCTCGGCTAAAAAAAACACCGATTAATTACATCAATCTTGGATAGTAGTGGCAGGAATTGGGGAAGGCGATTGACAGCTGGGGTCGTCCGCGATGGTAGGGAGAATTTGGGAGTTGGCCGGATATTTCGTGAGTGATATAAACGTGGAGAGAAACCCGGGACGAACATTGGCACACTGAACGCCACGCGTAAAAACACCAATTCGACATTGTATCCAAAGGAAGGAGCACTGCAGTAGACGTGGTGTTCAAATGGCACCCAAGTAGGGCTCGGAAACGACGGGAAATCGGCCACCAGCCGGCATTTGAACCCAGATATTTGGATCGGGACGTCAGTGCACTGGCCTTCCACTGCCACACCAAACCGTACCTTTCTTCCGACTGGGCATCATTCCATAAATTTTCGATCGCTTTTCATCGGGTGAAATGGAATTCTTTGCTGTCACAACTGTACGACACTCAATGAACTCACTCCTCTATCCAAGGGTTACGAAGATGAGGAATTCCGAACCTCCTTTTCGCCGATGATAACGGCACGAAAACTTAATGAAACTCACCCTCAGAATCTTCGGTTCACTGAAACTCACCGACGGGATCCAAATGCAATCCAAAAATTCCCACTGCCGTTGAAACTGGTCGTCGCTGCCTCGCGACACGCGCGAGGCAGCAACTCTTAATCCGTCGGGCGCACTCACCTTTCCTGCCAACGAGGCGAAGACGGTCGGAGAAGTCGCCCGTCGGAGGCGCCAATCATGGCGCCATTCCACGTCGGCCCCCAGCGGCTGCGGCGGCGGCCGCGCGTTGCCGTCAGCGCATTGCCGGAGTCCGGGAGGAGGTGGC
>LYUA01000108.1:80144-101996 GCA_002093875.1 Calopteryx splendens
TAGGGTGTGAGAAATATCTCGCCCGAAATACGTAATAGCCCCCCTGGATGACCTGGTATACCCGAAAAATGGTACACATTTTGGGTGAAGTTGCGGATGCCCTGAATTGCGTCACCCGGAATCCCTTGGATATCAAGATGGGGTTGACCAAAACTTAGTCAAAGACGAAGAAAATAATAAGACCAGCCATAGCTACAGCCCTGCTCTATATAATCACCCTTTTGGCACAAGAGTTCCTAAATGTTTAAAAGCATACTCCTCTCATGCTGATGGTGAGGCGTGTATTCTGATTGTTGACGGTGTGCTGCTTTTCTTGTTGTTCCTTAGCTTTGATTCTCAGCTTCCGCAGCAGTTTTCAGAATTAAGATAACCGTTCCCTGGATATCAAGTTTCATGATTTAATTTTAGGAATGTTTTAAAGTAAAATTCAGAAAAAATTGAACCATGGGGAAAATATTAAATAATGGGAATTTTGTAATAAGGTCTCGTCAATTACATCATTTACGAGAAGTAAAAATTTATCAGAAATTAATTCGCTCTATCTTTAACAAGAAATCCTGTAATCCAGCAATACAAGCATAGTTAATGAGGCCACATTCAAGTTTATGAAGACCTGCATCCTGCAAGAACAAAATAATACAATGTTACGTTATGACAACGGTGTGTGGTGGGAAGTTCGTATTCTATGTGCATGGGGACGTTACGTGTGCACGTAACTACTTTTTCCATTTTAACGTGCATGCAACGTTGAGACAACGGTATCTGCTACTGAATTCAATATATAGCTTTGGCTTCATTCTCAAGGATTTTCTTATCAATATTATCTAATATTTCCAGCTCATTCAAAAATGGCAACACAACATTTTGTTTTGAAGATTTTCGTTATTTTGGTCGAAGCTTCAATTTACTGATAATTATTTAAAATACTATAAATGTTACGCCGTATTTTTTAAGAAATAAAAAGATATTTCTTCAGAGATATCTGAGGGAATAAAAGAGTTTTAGATAAGAGCTTAATTGTCCACATAATCTTATCGGATTACTCTTATTTTAGTTAGTTATTTATAAAGAAAAATTACAACTGTTATTTTTGACCTGGTTATGTTAGCTATTTTATTATACGGTCCGGTTCCAGTCACTTATACTATGATCGATAACATGGTCATAAACCTGAGGGCAATCAGCTAGCCTACACAGAAGGTTATAGTGAGGTAAATGACCTTCACAAGAGGCGTCTATAGGTGTCTAGGAGTATACTTGAAATACCAGCCGGAAGGAAACGGAAAGGTTTAATTCATAATCACAAAAAGAAACAAAAAAATTGATTTCTATCTTTTTAATAATAATAAAAATACTTCAGAAACCTGTACAGTACAAAGTTACACAGCACATATTAATTGAGCTCGTGCTTTGTTATTTCCAACACAGTTGACTATTTAATATCCAATTATAGCAATCCTTCCTTATCTTACATAACACAGCCAGTGTAAAGCCTCTCTCAATAAACAGTAAAAATACACATAAAACAGATAATTTAAACGAATAAATGAAAACAAGCATTGTGAAAAACTCAAATTACATCATCTTTCTAATTATTTGGTAATTTTGTATTTTAAATATGAAATGTAAATAAAAAACTCATATTTTCTGCAATATAACTTTGTGCTTCAGGGAATTCGTCAAAAGGAAATGCAGCAGTGAGGTACCTACTGATGTGCATCTTAAGGGAATAGTATGATTTGTCGAATATTCTTTGAATGATGTCAAATTAATAAACTTAAGACATTTTGGGTAACTAATTTACATGATGAATGATTATATTGTATTGAAAACATATATCCTTACTTGCGGAAGCACAATACAAATAATTAGGTATAAATGAGCGCTGAATAAAATGTAACCTTCTTGTCATGGGCTGAGGGGCGAACAGCAGAATTCGAAGTCAACTGCGTACACCTTTTGAAAAAAAGACATCTCCTTTTGAACTCTTTGGTTGCACGGGCGACTTGATCATTCCTTTAATTGTGCTAAAACTAGAACTTCGTCTTCACAGACTAGCTGCTGCAATATATCTTGCCACGCATTCTGCATAGGTTATCAATGGAAATGGGATTCCCAATCCTTCCGACGTGACCCGTCGCTCTGCCGATTCGATTGGTGAAAATTCGATTGGTGAAAATACACTATGCGGCAGTGCGCCGCGACATATTCTAAATAGTGATTACACTAGGAAAGCATTTAGTCAGGTTCTAGTTAAAAAACTACGTTTCAATAACGTAACCACATTTTGAGTTGACCGAAAGAGAAAGGGTTTTGCTCGAAATTCGGCGGAAGGGCTTTAATTTTATTTGTAAATGATCACACAAAAGAATAAATAATCTGATGCGCACTTTTAATGGTAATTTTCAGAGCAAATATTGCAGGGAAGCCATTAGGTATAGGTACGTCGACCCGCACACGGGGCTCAACCAGGCTGCGGAATACATGACTGAGTGGTAATGGGACTGAAATATTCCAGGAGCTCAGCACGCAAAAGTCGTGTCACGAAGTTAAAATATTCTATGGCCATGCCAAAATTCTTTTTCTCTCAACTTCAAATTTTTAAAATATGCTCCATTTTCTGTGACTGAAAATAGATTCTGATTACGCGTGTGTTTTGCAGCCATTTCTGCTTTTGCAGAAATATTTCAGCAATTGCTATTTTTGCTCGACTTAGTATAACCGGACTGATCAGTCTCCTCGCTGCCAATACCTACTACCCACATTACTGCTATCGTTTCCTCAGCGCTCAACTCACAATCAGTCATTTTGTGTCTGAATCCTCAAGAATATCCATGAAACGCAATTTGGGACTGTTGTGCTTGAAATACTTTGCTACTAGATGAGAAAACCCCAGGAAAGAGAACCAGGTGTAATAAGGAAGCGAAGAATGCCAAAAACTCTTTAGGATCTTTGGCTTTTATTCTTACATTTGAGGAACATGCAGAATTGATTTCGTGACAGATCAGCACAATACGCATGTGAAAGAACTGGTACCGGTTATGCATATCCCATGGACGGAACAAAAATTATCCCAAAAATGGAATAATTTGACAAAGGTCGATGAACTTCTTGTTCGAAAATATTCGAAAAATTCGAAATTGCTCAGGGCAGTGAACGCTTTTGGCTGTCATCGGAATCCTCAGTATTGCAATACAAGTAATACACCCTTTGCAGAGCAGAACTGAGATGACGATACTTGAATGGGATGCGTGTTTTTATATGCTTCAATGAATACGGGAGTTTAATTTCAAGAAAACTGTTAGGCATGAAACCAATTGGTAATACCCTTTCCCTGAACCCAATGTGCCTCCCAAAGCAGTGGAATATTCGATAGTGTAAAAAAAACAAATCATTTAAAAAAATATTAAGACGTATTCATTAATTACTTATTGCTTGTCAATCAGATTATATGTATTATTAATTTGGACATATGAAGTCTGGTGGAGCCGATATGGATATAATGAATTCATTTGGTGAATTTGTTAATGCAGGATAACAATATTTTTAAGTACCAATTTCATACACCTACTTAGGCAATGGCATATATCAAGAACCAGCAAATCATACCGAAAGGCTTATTATTTTGAGCAAAAGGTGTGGCAGTAAGTCGCGCAGAAATCCCATTCGTTCCAGGAAAATAATTTATGCCAGTTTATGGGTGGTTTATTTATATTTAGGCATACTTTTAATTAAACTTAAGTCAAGTTCATAAGGAGCTTTTAGCACGATGCATCCTCATAGAAGAGTCCTCAGTGCCCCTGTCTTCGGTCAAGGTACATCTCTGGGCAAAGATACATCCTTGGAGCAACAGGTCATATATGTGCCCGCTATTTAATATAATTGTACGTATTATGACAATGCCAGCGTTTATATGGCCTGGAAGATGAAAGAGTATAATTATTTATTTCAACTTACAAATTTGGTAAATGGTGAGTGAGTAAAACTTTTGACGAAAAAAGTAAGAGGTCTCACAAGTTATCATTCGGCTAAAAGGTCATTTAAAAACATTATCCCTAGTGAGGGAAGCCGAATGATATGTTAAATACACTGTTCGGCTGTTGATTCTTATGACAACTAAGTCCAATTCTAATGACTAGCTTGATTCATAGCTTACTTCTATTCTTACATGAAATGAATCTATCTTGATGTCATGCATTCTTAACGAGCAAATGCAGAACTCATAACCAGAAAAAAACAGCCAAAAGGATAATAGAGATACCACAAAAAAAGAAAGAGCAAAGATGCATTCTTCCCATGTAAATTGAAAATATTATTCGAATTGTGGACGCTTGATTCACCAACTTGGAAACGAAGGGATACAAGACTCCATTGATACAACAATTTCTCCTACACTCTGCAGGTAAACGAAGAGGTACACAGTTTTGAAAGTGAAAGAGATCTAAGGTAAATGTAAAATTGTGTGAACCAATGGTAGCATAAAAGCGAACACATAAATGTATTATGAGAATACACATCCAGGAGTGCATAATCACGTTAGTTGTTAAATATTTATAAGAACAGATATGCGTAATCATTCGTTATTATAAATGGGAGAGAGGTTGACAGTTTTTTTTCTAAAAAAATGGTTAAATGACTAAATGTATCATTCTTCCATCATCAGCAGAATCGAAAACTGAGGGAAAATATTAACTGGCACCTTGTGATGTGGCTATTTGTCATTAATGCGCATCATTATTGTGAATCTACTCATATTGGATATTTCGTAACTAGGAAGATCATGCGTCAACAAATTAAAAGGATGCCTTACGGTTTTACAGCTGAATTAAAAAGTAATTCAAATACGGTAACAAATAGGACCAATATGAAAAAGTCACACAGAATGTTCAGTTTCAAAATTAGTGCTATTCTAGCACTGAAGCTAATTTATCTATTGCGCAAGTGAATATGTAAGCTACCTCACTGCAAGTCCAGCCGTAGAAGAAGTGAAAGGAAATGCTATCTAGCTAAAAAATTAAGGTGCTGTTCAGCGACGGCTAAGTTTGAAATCCCTGAAGATATTATTGCTCACCAAAAGGTTAGAGATTATGAAATACCTAAAGGAAGCCAAACCGATTTTCTTGATTCCAATCCCAAAGAAACCAAACCAATCCCTCTTAAGAACGTGGAGTGTATCTTAATATTGCCCACCTCCTATTTTTTTAGAAATGCATCAGAAAGACGTGCATTCAAATTGAGTAATTCAATTAATCAACGTTTTACCGAAACAATAGGAGGAAGGGAAAACCTTTTGAGCCGGACAAGAAGTAGATTTACTTATGCTCTTCAGTGTATGACAGATTTTGAAAAGCGTCGAAGACTATATGCTCATCAATAAAATTTAACATGTTTAATATAAACTATATCCAGCTTTAGCCTCAATGAATAACATCTTTTGTACAATTATTACAATAATTGAAACGTTTCAGGAGAATCCAACGGTCAAAACTACACCGAGCGGTTTTCAATCAGGTACTCATCGAAATTACCTCAGACGAAACATAAAAAAACTCTACAAAGAACAACTGAGGAATTTTCAAACGTTAAAAATCATCAAAAAGGCGTTATCTAGATTTAATCTGCCAACACCCCAAGGCAGAAACACGTTAAATACATAGGATGATGATGATTCTATCGCACCAACAAAACTTTACAAAACACATTTAGGATAAAAACAAGTATTATAACACATGGTGAAGACTCAACGAAAACCGTGCACTTATCTTAAATCTGATTTATAGTGCATAGCAAGGCACTGACAACCGAGAGTATTTCTGCCTCGTCTCTCGTTTGGAAACCTTATTCCAAGGTCCTGCTTCGTATTTCCCCCAGAGGACATACTTCGTTCCCTTAGGCTTCAACCCACCTAAGCTATTGGCTCGCTCATTGGATTTTTTAGCACCGGTACACTTGGGCGCGTTGTTGATCAAAAAAATAATTTCGTTGTACCCTCAGTGCAAATCAGCCCATTACAGCTAATTTTTCGAAAAAATATGGTTTCTATTTACAAGCTGTCCTCTCCGCCTTGGGTCGTGAACCGTCATTCCGACTGCACTAGTCGCACGAGGAGACGCCGTCGGAAACGTCAGATGAGCAGATCACCTCGGATGAGTCCGTCACTATGACACGCCCTTCCTCTCCGAAAAAGGGGGAGGGAGGCATGACTGTAATTAGAACTCCTCCTCCTCGCCCTCTTCCCTGTCCGCCCTCTTCCTCCCGGATTCCTCGGCGGGCGACCCCGGGGACGGATTGTCGTGATAGCTCATCTCCGTGCCGTCCCTTGCGGGTCGCAGGCTGTGCGGGGCCACCTCCAGCGTGGGGTCCGCCCCGCCGACCCTCGCCTCCGACCCTCCGGCGCCGGACAGGGGTTTCGC
Source organism: Calopteryx splendens (assembly GCA_002093875.1). Taxonomy (NCBI): domain Eukaryota; kingdom Metazoa; phylum Arthropoda; class Insecta; order Odonata; family Calopterygidae; genus Calopteryx; species Calopteryx splendens. Next base: position 86,558 of record LYUA01000108.1, read on the forward strand.
CAGGACTCTTCTGAGCATCGCCGGGTCCACTCTCACCCTCGCCCCCTCGCCCTCCAGCCTCTTGGCCGCCGCCCCGTCCAACCCCCCGACGTCCGCCGACTCCGCGCTCATGGGAGCCACCAGCCTGCCCAGGAGGGTCCTCAGCTTCTCCTCGCCTTCGGGGCCGCCCCACTCGGCGTCCCCGACCAGGGTCTCGCCCAGGTCAACCCTCCTCCCGGCTGCCCCCGACCCCGAGCCTCCGGAGGACGACGCCTTCCTCTCGATAAGGTCCATCAGGTCGGGGACCTCGTGTCCCTGCTTGCTCTTGCTCGGTTGGGAGGGCGGGGCAGGAGGGTCAGCGGGGTTGATGGGCGGGGCGTCGGAGAGGGAGGAGGGTGGCTGGGATAAATCCGGTGACTCCTGGTGGAGCTGCTGCTGGCGGGGGTGGTGGTGGTGGTGGTGATGGTGGTGGTGGTGGTGCCGATTGGGGGCGGACGCGGGGGAGGCCGGGTGCCCGTCTGGCGCCTGCCCATTCGGTTCCTCGTCCGGGTCGGAGGATCGGACGGCCTGCAGCAGGTCCTCGGACACGTCGTGGTGCAACTCCGGGATGCCATCGGGGTGGAGGGAGGCGAAGGAGGCGGAATGGTGGTGGGAAGGCGCGGGCGGCGCGGAGCTGTGGTGCTGAGTGTCGGTAGCCGCATCGCAGGCGCTGCAGCTGCAGTTGGTGATAATCTGCACCCGACGCACCACCGTCGAGCGAACCTTCTGAGTCACGGGCTTGGTTACTCCGCTGCCCAAAGTCATGTCTTCCTCAGTGGCTCCACCGGTGCACTCGAGAGTTACCTAATATTAAAAAAAAACATCTTAATATAGGATATGGGTCAAGAATCGAATAGTCCTCTAATAATCCATCACATTAAGCAGTGAAAAAATGACTTTTCGCCAGTTGGGAATTATTAATTTTTTTACTGATATGAGAGATGTCATGCATCTCACCTTGCTAATTTTAAATTATGCGAAAATAACGGACTTAATTACGAATTTCAAAATTTCTTCTTCAAAATTAATTTCAAAAGCTTCAAAATTAATGCGAAAGTGAAATTGATACCACTTTCGAAGGCTCCTCTAACCTTTCAGACTTCCTTAAATCCACCAAGCCACTCACAGAATCCCCGCCCTCTCCTAGAGCCACACATACGCCTTACGATAGGGAAAGATGCAAATCCTTCACTGGGATTGGTTACTGCATAGAGAAGAATGGAGGGCTGCAGCAAACTCATTTTAGGATTGAGATACTGATAATGATGCAAATCCTTCCCCATTTTTACAAATCAATCACTCCCCCAACCCCTTTCAACACTCCCAAACATCCGCTACTCCTCCCGCACCTCCGGCAATGCACTTTATCTCCCGAAGTGACAACTCTGCTCTGTATTCTCCATTGGACAATGTAGCACGATGCTGAATATAAGAATAAACAATCACCGTGCTTCCTGCAAATCCTCTTCCTTGTCTGCGATGCACCAAGTCTCGAAGCACGCCTCCCACCATAACACTCTTTTTTATAATTATTATAGCGTCTCTGTTCTAACATCCCTCTCACCCTCCGCCAACCCACTTAAACTAAAACAGTAGGTTAAGCCTATATTTGACTACTAGCTTTCAATTCCCTGGGTATCAATGATATACATGACTACCTCTTCCTCAAGTTCTTTTCCCTCCTCGGCACCCAAATTTTCTCCTCCCTCCCCTTCCCCCCTATTTTCCTCCGTTCAACCTTTCATCCCTCTCCTCAGTTCCTTTCTACCGTTGAAAAAGGTGATAGTATCACCGAAAATTTTGGAATACATGTGAGTGTCCTTTTTGTACTCTTTTCTCTGCTTTAAAATATGGTTAGAAAGGGAAATAAATAAAACAACCTTAGGAGAGAGAATATGATAGGGCGAGCCAGATTATATTAGTCAGTTTTTTGCAGAGTATTTAATTCTCTCTTGCTTTCAGGATTTAAAATAGTTCCCCAAATCGTACAATACCTTCCTTGAACATGTAGAACATATGGTAACAAATGAGAATGACGATTCACGGTAATTATGTAAAATATTAGTGCGAAAGATGGCTCCAGTCACCAATCTTAGCATAAAAAACTAATAATGGTGATTTTCACACTCTATTTTATTAGCCTCACGTGGTTCTGGAGAATTCTTGTCGCATGAGGCCCTTATATATCTTTCTCTCTTCATGCAGTGTGTATTCTTACCTCCTTCCATTGCACGGCCGATGGCTGGCACGAGTCGCAGTACGGCTTGATGGCATCACCCGGTGAGGACGGGAGCGTCTTCGGGATCGTGTATGAGAAGCATGCCCCCACGCATACGTGGTTGTCTATCTCGACGGATTCGCAGTCCCCGGTGCCTCCGCCCGCCCCACCGTCCCCGCTACCCCCGTCGCCGCCACCGCCTCCACCGCCGACGCCCACCACACCCCCGACCACCTGCTTGATGGGCGTCGTCTTGCACCACGAGTGCTTATCCGGATACAGTACTATGTTATGCACCTGCGAGAGGAAGAAGGGGAAATGAGTCAGAAGAGTTCTGCCAGGGAGCCTTTGAGTGAGATTGGTGGAGCACATCCAAAACTTATGTTCTATGTTGGGAACGATATATTTAAGAGATAGGTGGATCAAAGTCTTTATTTGGTCCAAATTGAGTCCACTAGGTCCCAAATTTTCCATTTGAGTCATTCCCATCGACACTCTAAAACTTAAAATATTATGAAATTGCATATAGATATTGAAACTCTAGAAAAATATTATGCATGATAAAATAATAAGAAAGAAAATTTGCGACAAAATGCCCAAGCCATAAGGAATTTAGTTCTGAAGCACCCAGTTTCCACACTGGAAAATACCCAAAAAGAAAACCCCAGGATAAAGAAGAGTGAATGGGGAGGGAGGGGATTTCTCAGTAGGCATATTGACCTCCATACGCGGCACATGCGCGCGCACCGCAAGGTTTAAATTTCTTAGGCTCTGTCCAATTCTTCTCAGGATAGAAATTTAGGATGAGAAAAACTCCGCGAGGACAGCTAGCACTTTTTATTTGGTTGCTGGAGAAAAATTGGCCGAATTTCTAGGCTGGTACTATGTTTTGCCCATTTTTTTAATAAGTGTTTATCAAATAACACAACATATTCAAGTTAAATCGGAAAATAAATAATCTATAAAATAATCAAAAATAATGAATCAAGCAATTACGTACATATAGCTTAATTATTCCTGCAAAATGGCATAACGACGGTTTCCACCATTTTAGGCATTGGTATACCAGTTTATTAAAAATATATTGGTTATCACAGGTCAAATGATCAAGAGGGAACTTTAAATTACAAATATAATTAATTACAAAACAAATTTCTCTATTACCAGCTTTGAGTCAAATTAGGGACAAAATGTTAGTATACAATAAAAGTACGTAATGTAACTGGACTTCCAATAAAAAGATAATACATAAAATAAATAAAACACAATGTACCTTATAAGCTTTCTCTTGCATTTTAAATGGATTAAACAAAAATTAGGTGATTATGCATTATGTGGCTCACAGAAAACGTTTGTTACAAAATATTTTCATTTATTATTTTATATAGCGTACAAAATTGTTATTTAAACTTTTCATCAGTAAGACAGTAAACGAAATAAAAAATAAGACAAAAGATGGAGTACGAATACAAGAAAAAAGACAGGCATGCAGAGATTTTTGGACGAAACTTACAGGGGAGAAAGCGAGGCTATATTGAGTGGGAGATGTAGAAATAAATTCTTGAAATAAATAAATGGAAAATAATAGACTGCAGAAAAAGCAAAGAAGAGAATTTTCAAATAAATTTGGGAAAAACACACTTAAACAAGTGGAAACATATCGCCATTTATGCAGCAGTATCACCAACAACGGTAAAGCAAGAAGCAGAATAACCCCAATGTAGAAGCCTTTCTCTGGGAAACAGATATGAAACACAAATTATAAAAAAAGAAAAAAAAATAAGATTATATGCGGTGGAATTGTGATGCCAAAGAATAATGATGAAAATACATTAATGGTCTGAATGACAAATCAAGAGATACTATAAACGGTGGGTCCAAAGAAAATGCTACAGAAGGCCTGGCAAAAAGAAGAAAAAACTAATTGGACTCATCCTGAGGAAAAGTAGTATGCTGAAAATCGTAATGGAAAGAACCTTGGAGGGGAAGAACTAGAGGAAGAGGATGGCCGAGGATGAATCACGATAGGCAAGTGATGGAAAACGTCAACGAAGGAATTAATGAAGTAATTAAGGGAATGGTACGGAAGAGACGAGCCGCTTTAAACTAACCTTCGAGTTGATAACCTAGGTTGATGATGTACGCCATAGGCGTAAAAGGCACTAAACTGGGTTGTTTTTAGCTTCTTGTTCGATGAATCTATCAGAGGAACATTTTAAAGCCTACTTTAAGTGAAATTAGTTAGTTGACAATGTTCTGTAACAGGTTTTTGACCCCAAAGTGTTCCTAATTTCTATATGATGATTACAAATTGCTGAACAGTTATAGGAATTGTACTTTATAAAGGTGATTCTTTATGAATAAATTTAACAAGAGTCTATGTTTTTTTCATTTTCATTGAATATTCAGGACCTGGCATATATATTACCAGGTTAATTTACATTTGACCAAGACGCATAACTATGACTGAGTTAGTCAGTGAAATTGATAAGGCAGTATTATCCATACTAAAATCGTCCACCAGAATACTCATTTCACAAAATTCCAAAGAAGCAATTTGAAATATATTTTTTCTATCACTACTCTTGATCATCCGCAACATATCGCAAATGAAGCACATTCAGGAAAAAAGGAATAAATGGTGGAAAATCTCGTCTCTCTCCCAATGCGAGACCATTTGCTACGCTGAAATAAACTGTGCGTATGGTATTTGCACTCAAAAGAACTCATTGTCGAGTGAATGCTGTTGATTCCTCATTATTTTGATAAGACATTCCCTAGAGAACCATAACACGTACGGAAGTCCATTTAGTCTGCAAAATTAAATGGCATCGTGCACTGCGGATGCAACTGCATCGTGGGCTGCGGATACCTAAACTTGAATTAGGAAACTTTCTGGAGTATTCAAAATAAAAATAAGCATGGAAACATTTACTGGGCACAGTATACTAGGCGTTTCAAACGATGCAAGTCATTTTTGTAAAAGGTGGAAATAAACATAAAATTTAACTTATTCGATGATTTTAGTGCTTAACTTATCAGAGAAAGTCCACCCTTCATCATTCCAGATTTGAATTAATTTCCGAAATCTCACTGCACATTCAATTGCGATATGCGGAAGGGAAATACGGAAGGGAAGAGGAATGTCGGTTACGGGCCCCTTGAAAGTTAGGGTCAATTACTGGCCTTTTCCAGTTACATGAAATGGCGTCCATTGCTGTCACATTTCTCTGAAAACTGTTCCTCGAGCTAAAGGCCAATGGGCACGAAGGTTCCGTAACAGACGCCCGGAAAGCTTCGACCCCCCCCCCTAACTTGCGACCAAATCGGATGAGGAGCGACAAATAAGATCAGCCCTTAATACGTTTCGCGAACCCAAGTGACGAATTCGTACCTACAACGCTTTCCGGATTCGTTAACCTACTTGCTTCGACGCTGGGTAGAAAATCGATGAACGAGTGCCGCAAAAACGAAACTTGCTTTGATTAGTTCATCTTCCAATTTCATTTACAAATCTACATTTTCATACACTCCCACACTATACAGATAAGGGAAAATACAACTGTAAGTATCACGAAAGGAATTTTTAATACCTATTCGGAAATGCTGCAGTCAATGGGACTTTTTAACCAATAGGCGCCCATGTGAAGCATGTAAGTACGGTGAAATTAATGACCTAGGGGTCAGCGGGCAATAGCACATTCTCACAAGGCTAACCAGACGGGGCTCGAAGAGGAGTCAAGTTTCTTAGTTGAAGGATGTCAGAAAAATTACTTGGAATTAAATATTACGTATATGCCGAGTACAGGTAGTTTGAGAAAGTCCGTAACGGTGCAATTTGAAACTAGATTCAGGTAGTGCCATGTGCTTTATTATTCTTTTTCTCCTGGTAATTAACGCGATTGTATTTCATACATGAAATGTTCGTACTTCTCTGCATGCAAATGCCGAGGAATGGCCCGACTCTTCGCCACGAGGTGAAGATTCTTTGTATGAGAATCAGACTGATTCCGATGCGCCATTGATCCTAGGCTTTGCCTGTAATCCCGCCCTGACCCTCACATGGGAAGAGAGGGGAAAAAGAAAGGATCTGCTAGAGGATTCATGAACTCGAGCAGGACGAGACCGTGAAACACTGAATTTGGGCGTAGGGTTCGGGGTAGCTTGATAGAACTTCGCTCTGGATTTCGGGGAATGTGGGAGCCAGAGCTTGGCGCGGCAAGAAAGCACGGGTGGGTTGGGATCGAGCTGTAATGGGATGGAGCACGGGCATCAGGGAGAACGAAAAGGCCCGGGGGATGGAGGCTCGCTCGTCGTATCTTGAATCCCTTAGGTCTGAGATCGATATAACGATTCGAGGCTCAAGTTTCGCTGAAAATGACGCTTGGTGAGTTAATTTGAGGTGCCGAATGACCTTTAAAAAAATCTCTGTGGGCGAAATTTGAGATGGTGAAAGAAAAGAGAAGGATTGGACAAGGAACAGCGAGTAACTTATAAATGAAGGTGATGTGGGGGGGAGAAGAGTGCGGGTCGAGGGAAGAGGTGAGCGAGAGTAATCACTAAAAATCTATCCTGTTACTTGGGTTACCCTTACGGAAAAAGCAATCCGTATAAAATTTAGGACCTTTCGCGTTCGGGTAAGACTGGTGGGCAGATGATTGTCGCCGGATCGTAAACAGATCGCGCGTCAGAATCCCATCGCGTCCCACGGATGGGTATCGAGCTGTGATTTTACATTTTATAACTTGGCCTGAGCCCAACTCACTGGGCGTGGAGCACAACAGCTCAGCGAAGACAAAAATAGAATGAAAGTTTAAATAGGAATAGCTAAGGAAACGTATCAAGAAATAATGTGACTTAGGTAATAAATACTATTAAGCCAAGGACTATGAATGACATGGCTAGACTATCTGGGAAGAAGGCATATTGGAGGCTTTAGCAAAGCAATCCTCGATTTTATAACTCGTGATGATGAATTCGGCTGTTTCCGTTGCGAAGTGACCTCATCTAAGAGAGAAAAATGCATAAATACCTTGAGGCAACCTACTGCGTAACTACGAGGAAAGATTTAATGATTTTTTTAAATCGCATAACGGAGCCGAGTGGCCTTATCGAAGGAAATTAAATCGTATTTCTGATATTGCATTTTTAAATTGTTTCCCTCATTAATTTATGATTTCTCTGAGGGAAAAGAGTATTCGTGAGGTCATCGATGAATTTGGCCATTTAATATATTTATAAACTTTTGCCGTAGCTAAGAACTTTTTTAATAGGGCCTAAGCTGCACTGGCTTGTAATATGAAATTTAAAAATAATAAGCTGGAGATCCTATTTAGAAAAATAAGAGAATGAGAATATAAAAAAAACTAACACTTCGCCAAAACTTCGCGTGCGACTGGTGTCACGATATAAAGAGTTTCCTTTGAAATTGGTTATTCTACCTCCGGGAGATAAATGCAAGGAAGATTTAAAATCCAATGAGAAGCCATCACTGATGCATCAGACGTTGTGATTCACAAGGGTGAAAATTTACGTCAGTTTTCAAGTAAATAAAAGTGTAAAAACACGCCGCTCAACAATAAAAAGTAGTTTTGAAAGGGTATGAAAGAGAAAACCGTGGAAGGTCAAATGGAAGCTTTCTTTAGTTATAAATTTTGCTTTTGAGCATCACTTTCTTCACACCATCACCATTCGATAAAGACGGGAGAAAAAGAGGATCTGAAAACGTCGCTGGGAGTTAGACGGACGGAGCCTAAGTTAAGTTTCCATTCATTAGGAGTGGTGTCCTGTGAAACTCAAGACAACCCATTCAAGAGTAATGATAGAATGAATTCTAATTCTTGTGATCAGCATTTATGAACGATTCCTCACTTATAAAACATACATTTATATTTAAAACTCCATAAATTACCTTGCGAAGTAGATTCATACCTATGTTATCATCATTCGCAGTATCCTAAATAGAATCGTCGAAAGGTGTCTCTTGAATTTCAACCTGAACACCTCCAATCAGATGCCAAAAGCTCTACCCATTCGGTTACCGAGTCATTAAACCGGTTAATTCGGTTCCCATCCATTGTAGTACAGGTGAGTTAAAATATATTGATAACTAATTTACTAACTTTGTGTAGTTTTTTGTAGCTACAAGAATGTAATTTTACTCTGGGAATCTCTTTCTTTTTGGCATGTATTTCTTTTTATGAACAACTTGAGACAGTGACCATGGGTGCATATGGTTCGTTCATAGTAAGAGCTTGAATATTCGAAGAGGCAAGTGTCAAACCGCATTCGTGAGATATCAAAAGCCATGGAATGGTAAAATATTTACGTCAAAAATGTAGACCGTACTGATTACGATCTGGGTAATTTAGTGTCCATTTTTCATGTTAGGAATACAATAGATAGGATACACTAATCAAATAAAAAGAGAAAGTCATTTTATGAAAGCACATACAGTTAAGACGAAGAGATGATCTCATGAGGGATTATGTCTCACGAGAAAAAATAACTCGGTTCCCGACGCATTTCTGTTTTACAAAAGAACATGCGTAACAAGATATCAAGAAATGCATACAATGAAGTCCATGGAGTAACGCAAACTTTTGGAGCCAGAGATAATGTTTGGTCAAGTCTTACAGGTAAATTCTTGAATAAATAAGAACTTGGGTCAATTATAGAAGTAATACCTTACACAAAAATACAAATACTATGATAAATATTTTAGCTATATTTAGTCATAAAATGGCTGTGGTAATAGACAAAGGTATTCTACTCTTTAACACCACTCGCGTCCTCAACGAATCAATTCTACATTGACATTCCATTAAAGTTTCCCTTATCGCATTTCATCTCTGCGAGGGCTAAACGAAATTTTTCATTAACGTTTCACGGAGGGAAGAAATCCACCCGAAAAGAGACACGGTGATTTCTCCGATCCGGTGCGAAGCCGGTGCACTCCCCACACTTCGCAGCGGGCCAAGGAAGAAAACAAGCGACGCGCCCGCGATACCCGGGGTCTTGCGGTGCACGCCTGTAGCAGCGAGAGAGAGGGAGAGAGAGGCTGTCAAACGACTCTTGCATTTTTCGGAGGAGGTTTGACGGGGAGGGAGCGAGGGAGGGGTTATGAGGGGGCTGGGAAGCGGGGGGACACCTGGCGGGTGAAGAGCATCATCCTTCCCGCAAACCGCAAGAGGGGGGAAGGACGGGGGGGACAGCGGGGAGGAGTCGAGAGTGCATTAGGCGGCGGGATGGGGACGAAATGAGGGTGACATGAGGAGAGAGGGAGGTGGGGGAGAGAGTTTTGAGGGAGGAGGAGGGATCCGAGGAGCTGTGGGATTTAGGGGGGGAGGGCGAGAGAGGAGGAGTGGAAGTGGCAGGAGGGAGGTGTGAGAAGTGGGAGCGGGACTGGAGTGTGTGGAGGTGGATTCGCTTGGGATCCTTGAATAAACCAGAGGCGGCGGCGACGCATTTAGAACCAACCATGAATGAAGCCCTAGTCCATAAATAAAGCGCCGCCCCGTGGATCTATCCTTCCGGTCGTTTCCCTGTGGCCGCGTCTCTCGGGTTTTTATAACGAGAGAAACTCACTCCTCACCGGGTCGCCCCTAGCAAGGGGAGGTAAACCTGCAGCAGTCCGGGTAGAGCGACGGGGGGGAGGAGCAGGAGGGTGCTTCGGATGGGGGAAAGGAGGGTAGAAGGGGGTGGGAGGGGTCGTGAGGGAGACTTTTTGAAGGGTAGAGGCATACAGCAGTGCGGTACTAAACGTTAAAAGGTGGGCGATCTTCGCTTTAGTGCTCGTGTCCGTTCCGAGGAAGGTCAGACACGTGACAAATAGGTCAGGTTACTGAACTGGAGGTGGGGAACGGAGACAGGCAGCACGCAGTCTGGGAGGATAATGATAAAAATGTGGTGGGCACCATCTGTGAGTAAATAGGACAGTGAACACATATACGGGGTCAAACAAAATTTTTCGGCATGCCAAGTTTTGTGCACCATGTAGTAGTGGATGTAGTTGTTAGAGAAGGCGGCCTACTGCTCAAGTAATTTGTGCCGTTAGGGGTAGGTGAGTAATTAAGGGTTTAGTAGGCCGACTTGGTTAGCTCGGTGGGTGTAACGTATTCGTCGGCTTACCTGGAGATCAAGAGATCGAACCCCGGCCTTTGATGTTGTGTTGTCATTTAAAGGATTTTCTGAAGTTAAGTTTGCGGTGGAATGTGACCACAGCACCATAAAAGGAAGCACAGGATCACCCTAGAAAAAATCAATTACTACTAGCAATTACCACAATTATTAGGGGTGGGTAGGATTTCAAGGTCGGTGGAAGGTTGGAGGTAAGCCCGCCATATGCAAGCGTGAGTGAGCAAGGGGACGACTGAAGGGGAATCAATTAGAAAATATATGAAATATCCACCGCAGGAGGGATTTGAACCTCGACCTTCGGTGTTGCCGTCAGGATGCTATCAATTGAGCCAATCGAATTTCCGTTGAACACCGCGTTCCGACGCAAACATGCCCTGGTTTATACTGGTGAAGCCCTCTACAATGCGTGATATGAAATCATTCTTTTACTTACTCGCTTTTTCATAGAGAAACAGTTGGTCAAACATTATCTCTCTTTCACACGAATTTACTATTTAGCCAACGTGTTGAATGGAGTAGGGTAACTGTATTCGAAGGGTCAATACAAAAATTGGCGTCACCAAATGGAAAAATATTGCACATAGCAGCAAGTGATTTTTCAGCTGACACCTTAAGGGGCTAACTGTTCACAGAAATTTTCAAAGCTCACTAAATTATAAAATGGTAAACAATTTTAGCTACATTACCACCATGGTTATATACCACCACTGATTGTCACATAAAGCTCTTTTATACCCATGTGGAAAAATAGATTAATTAGAGATAGTAGGGAGCGAAATGAAGGAGAGAAAAAATAATCGAGTACATTATTCTTGAGCATTTTACTAGATGGTAAATCGAATACATCGAGTTGAGGCTAATCAGGAAAGTTTAATCAAGATATATACACACTGTAATTCTGCTCTGATTATTTCGATCCAAATAATTCTATGAAACGGTGGCTTAAAATATATTGGCGCGTGAAAACCCCAGTTGCCTTCATTTTGACCATTAACAACATTGATTTTGTTTAAGCATCATGTAGGAACATTTTATATATACTGCCTAGTAATAAATATACGAATCCGTTTCACATTTTTAGTATATATTTAAAGTTTTATATTTTGCTTTATAATATGTTTAAATGGGATCGAACTTATATTTGTATCCGGTGAGGTTCATCAATTATGGGTGAATATGTAGAATGTTCTCGAGGCAAGTACTCGATCAAATTCTCGTAAATGAGATCGTTTCTTATGCTTGACAAAAAAATAACGGTCTACAAAAAAGAATTCTCGGTCAAATTACCTGGAAACAAAGAGGTTCTTAAACCTCTAAATAAACCTGTTCGAACGGGTAAATTCTGGACAATAGTGATCGAGAAAGTTCAGCTGCGCTAATGATGTCAAACGGAGACCGCTGGCCCGTAACTGAGGCCCGCATCAAAAACACATCAGACGGTTCGGAATAGTGACGGAGGGGTTGCATAGTGTGCAGGATAAAACAACTTCTTACAATTAGTGCAGGCATCTGATAAAATTCCCCTGACTTACGGCGAAACCCTCTCGCTTTCCCCAAAAGAACATCACTTGTGATCACCCAGGATTACTCATTTTGTGGTGAAAGCAGGTAAAATTTCTTGCATATGCATTCTTTGAAATGGGGAGCATTCAAACTTCTACATGAAATATGTTTTTACAGAGGGAAATCTTGGACCAAGTGAAACTAAGTTCGTTTCAATCTTGTCCTTATTTTAAGCCAATGAATCAAAAGTTTCGAATTCCTTCTCCATCCACAGAATAAAAAATACATATCCCAAAGGCTTAAGGAGCGAAATGTGAGCTATTTTTAAATGTGTTATTTCTAGCCTCAAAGCCTTGAAGGTTAGTGTCAAGGGCCTCCGTATGGAGCCATGTCTGGAACAACGCGTTCCGTCGCCCGGCACCCGTAGGACCGAACAAGAAATAAAGAAAACCCGCTATAGGTCTCATTTGCGATCAATTTATGTCATCGCACTGTATGATCTTGCACCATTTCAGAAGACAAGTGCGATGAAATTCTACTGAACGTCCACTAATAATTTAAAACTCTTAAGTATCGAAAAAACAATGCTGGAAAATATGCACGCTTCATCAGACATGACAGGGAGTACTCATTTCCTCACGGGCGTACTTGGTAGCTTTAATTTTTTTTTAATTTAAGTATAGCCTTGGCAGGAAACAACTTGAATCTCATAGGGAGAAGAGGTTCGCTGAAAGGACAGTCAGTGGTTTAACGGTTAAATCATGGCCACTTTTTATAATGATAATAACTCATCGCTCTAGGACGGTCGTTAAATCAACCGCGAGTATATATGGAATGTTGTGGTAACTCCTTCGATGTGGAACTATAAAGGGTGATCCATTGCTAGATTCAATTCATGAACCAACCTCTTTTTATACATCGATCATTGGCATTGACTGGTTTAGTTGCGCGACCACTACAACTATTTTCTAATGGTTAGAGATTTGTAGCAGTCTTATTTCTCCAATTAATATTAAAATTACAATTATTTTGTTGAGGAGATCATTTTCAAGTTATGATAATACAATTTGGATGATAAAATGTAGTAAAAGTAGCTGTCGTAGTAGTAAAAGTAACTGTAAAAATATCTTAGGGCACTCAAAAATATATAAATCTCTTGAACCTTTTAAACGATAAAAATTCGTTGTATTAAGGACTTAATGGTGACTAATGAAGTTTACTCATGTAAATTTTTAAAGAGAATATTCGATAAAGTCAGCGAGATTCGTTTAAATTACTAGCTAAGTTTAAGCATGAATTTTGAAGCGTGAATTACCAATATAAAATAAGTATCATAACTATTACAGATGAACACCATACTTAACATAGATGTAAATCATAAATTTATATTCCGTTGTGTGTCACGCTCGCCGGCCAATCCGAGGAGGCAAATTCAACTCCCACCTATTGAGATGGTGTTATGTTATGACAATGAATTCATTTAAATATTATTAAAGGAGAAAAACAACCTGAGCAGTATAAATGCATAAATAAACAGAATGACAATTATAAATGCCACACTGATCAAACTATTGATAAGTTTTCAGATATTTGAAATTCACTATCAGCGTTGTTTAATTCTTGACACTTATTTGAGAAATTCCACTCTGATTTGACTATACTCCCATAAAACATCTTAGTAAGTAGACTCCTAGACAAACTATTTCAGGGAAATATTTAGTTAACCTTAAATTTTACCTGAGCTAATGGACCCTACGTTACATATATTTTTTAAAAGAAAGTACTACGCATTCCTTAAATGTTTGTAAGGTAAAACTGTGTTTATTACTATTTAAAAGTGTCAAACAATTAACATTTTTAATATTTATTCCTTAACTTTAATTATTTTCCTCCAATATATTTTTTCCAGCTGCCATTTTACTTATCTTGCTCCACTGGGACTAAAATAGTGATTACAGTGCATGAACACTGTAGGGCTCAGACACATTTCCTGGAACAGGAAGAGTCAGCTTCAAAGCATACCATTATTTTACCAAGATCATCGAAGTGTCTTTCCGTATTAGATTAATATAATTATCAATAGGTATTTAACTTCTACAAGCACTGAAATGCACGCTCTTTTATTGTAATATGAAGATAGACTACTATTTTCAATCCCGGAAGCGTAAATGGACTGCCTTAGAGAATATTTGCAGCATGAAGATGTTATCCATCTCCTATAGGCACGAAGTATGCTGGGAATAAACAACGCTTGTTAATCGATTTCAACAGTTTTTGTTACGTGACTTGAGGATCGTGACAAAAAATACTATTGAGTGACCGCAATAGATCGAAGAGGAAGAGAACATTTCATGAACGTTTACTGCTCCTAGGCATGATATATTAGAACCAGATGAACCTATGATAATTTTCCTATATAGTCACTCAAATATTTTCTATATCTGTTGGCTACACTAGTATCTACTAAATTAAAATATACTACTAAAATATAAAGACAAGCATCTTTAAGGAGAAATACACGAACTTGACGAAGAGAATGTTCATAAAATCTACTATTTGGAGGAGTCATAAGGCCCTCCCACATTTTATAGCTTAAGGTCACTACACTTCTAAATTTTACACATAAACGCTGATCATCTCACTTGCATCGGCTATGCTGTAGTGAAAAACAGCAAAACAGCATATCTGACATTCAATAATGTCTGCTACAGAAATCATTAAACCTTTCTTTTCATATTTATATCGCTGACTTAATAAAGGAATCGTGCCTTTATTCGGTTTAATGTTTCGTCACTTTTTGGCCATGTCCATTTCCATAGGGCAGAGAATTTAGCATTTTCATTGAGCTAAAGAAGAATCTAAACTGCCCCCCTCTTAAAACACCCTGAATGAGTGCATCCCACCCGGCATAGGGTTTAATCAGTACTGAGCTCTACCTTCGCCAAAATCAACCTCAAGGTACTGTGGTCTTTTTAGTATGGGTCTCGACTTCTGAGTAGTACCACGACACCTCATAACATACAAAAGCAAAACACGAGGTCACTCTAAGATTCGCCGACGTTTGTAAACATTTACTCAATTTAAATTTACTAGAGTCGAGGTTCACAAAAGTTTTTTCGATTTATGTCCCCACGTGATTCCCCAAAGTAACGTTTCATGAAAACTAGTTATGAACGCCAGCATTGAAGAGTTAAGAAAATGAAAGACTTTAAAATTTACTTCTAAGAATATGTATGCCTTCAGGAATTCGACATGAGGAGTTAGTATGTATGCCCAATAATAAAAAACTAAAACAACTAGCTTAATAACTACTTTAAAAAAACAAGAGACGAGGAAAATAACTCGCTCGTCACCAATCAATGCTATGACGTGTTGTTGTAATACGAATTCAATGTGTTTCATGATTAAAACGTTTAGGTTTTCCGGTACCAATTACTAATTTTTGACACCACTCTCCCCCCTCCTCTCCACAAGGTAATCCCTTCCCACCGAGGTGCTACGAACAGTTTAGGAACCACCACCGACCCCCGAGCTCGGCTGACCCTGGACGGGACGAGACCC
>LYUA01000108.1:113471-124426 GCA_002093875.1 Calopteryx splendens
TCTCGACCACTCGCCTCCCCCACCCCTTCCCTCCCTCCGAACCACCGCCACCGTAGATCAAACAATTTTTCCTCAACACCTCTGGCGTTATCCACACGGGAAAGGAATGATCGGGAGTGAGCGAGGAATTTCTCGGATTTTTTTTTTCCTTTTCTCCCCCAGAAGATATGGGCATCGGCGTACGCGGCGAAATTGGAGGGGCGACTTCCCTCCCGCTCCGACTCCTCTCTGTGCCACGGTCGATAAATTTCGACCTTTTCGATTTTCACTCCGTTCCTTCCATCTCCGCCCGAGTTACATCATCGGGAGCTAATGCGCACCCATTTCCTTCTCTTCAGTGTCTCCCAGTGACTCAGCGAAGTTGAACGAAATAGGAATCATACGACTCCGTTGGGGTAAGTACCTACGCCAGTGGGCTTTCTGCCCCTGTTGCTCCCAGAACCCTCTTTCCTATGACCTTGGGAGTAAAGAGCGCGCGAGCAAACCCCTTGCATGCGTCACGTCTTATTGTACTCCTTCGTCACATACCTACTATTCTTTCCCAAACAGTTCTTCCTCAGTCGCTTTTACTTCCCCAATGGCCTTTTCTTCTCACTCTCGTGGAGTCATAACAGCGTTACAATGCCCTCCTCCATCTTTGTATAGCATGGGCAGCAAATGAAAAAGGTATAGTAAATGTGATGCAGTGGGGATAAATGAGGAAAGCAGAAGCGAAAGGGATAATTAGTCGATTTGAACAAAACCTATCAAGACCATTGACCATTTCAGGCGTAAATGCAAAGTTATCAATTATCTTCAATGGCAATAAACGAAAATAATTTCCTAGTTTCTGCTCGGGAAACGATCAATACTACATGAATCTAATATCCGAATAGGGTTTATTCAATTACTGTAATACAGTATTGAACAAATGTCGGCTTAAGGAATACTTCGTATTTCTTATTTTTTACCTAAACATAAAAAAATAACCCTTACATCATGGAATAGATTGTCAATAGGGAACATAATGGAAGGAATTCCTGTGTGTTGGTTATGATAAGAAAATTGGGAGGGAATCTGAATTTTTGGTTTGTATATGAGTGTGGATGACATTTGGAAAAGTTCCGAGTTTTTTCCAAAGAATATTCGTTTAAATAAAAAAATTCAAAATATCTCCCGACGGTATTTAAATGGCTAATATTCGGAATTGGAACTATAAATTAACTAGAGCGGGTTGATTTTTTATTTGGTTAAAGAATACAAGCAAAGGACCGCCCCCATGAATTGGCATGGGCATATTCACTTAATCAATGATTTTTTCTTCTTTATCGGTAAGCAGGAGTAATTGGACCTCAAATTCAGATCTTAACCTCCTTAGGTCTTTGACGGAATTAGGTCACCTACATTTCTTTCATTTTCTCTTCGTGATTTCAAAATTAAATTTATATAATATTTCTACTGTCATGTTATCTTTTTAAATAATCACCATCACTATCCTTGTCTCTCTCTTTCAGTTACTCCTAAATTATTTTTTTTGCTTTCTGTTTCGAATTCAGTACCGCAACAGCTTCCGTACAATTTCATTTAAGTTAATGTTAAAGAATTAAACAAATATTCATCGAAGCCCTTTGGCGAAAAATGTCTTATCTCATCGAATTTGCACAGAATTCAATCAATTGGTTAACGATTGAGATATCATGTGAAATTCAGAAATCGAGAAAGTTTACTCATTTACTCGAAGTTTACCCAATGCCATTAGTTTTTAAAAGTAAAACAGTATCACGAAGGCAAAATACGCATCACTCTCAGCGATAAACCTACTGAACAGTATCGAAGAAAGAACTGCCCTCACTTTGGTAAGAATTAATAAGGCAGAAATCGTAACCAGAGTCCGAAATATTTTGCACAATTTCGTAGCACCAGCTCCTGGAAACTCCTGGTTCTAGCTTCAAATTCATGCTTTCCTTGCCATTCTACTGCATACGTTTATAATAGAATGATATTTATGTTGACAACCGAGAGGGTAACACTAAGATTAGTAGAATGGGTAGAACTAGAATTAGAATTAATCAACACTTATCACTAGCCAATTATATAAAGAACGTATGCTAACTTAATATGGGCTAATTTTACAAATAATTTTGTTTTTTAAGCATATTTTTACCACGTTAGTTTAGGTACAGATTTTTTTCAAGGCTGCCTGCTCAATTTTCTTTAGCGATTCCATCTAAACATTCAAAAATATAAAGGTCTTATTTCAAGAGTCTCGGTCACTGCTGCCCAATGTATAAGTACTTCTGCCACTAATTTCGTCAATTTAGAAAATGAAGAGCGCATACAATACTTGGATTATGTTTTTGATTTGTCATTTAGCTAACAATAAACTATGCATCATTCGAAGAACTTCATTTTTAGGTCAGAGGTGAAGAGATTCCCTGGCTACTCTTATCCCCAACTCGGTCATTAGCAGCACATCCTCTCAGAAAAGTATCGGCTAATGTCCCACCCATGACCCTACTTAGAATGCCCCAGAGTAGTGCATATGATGTTTTGTACGATACAGCCCAACCTCTGGTGTATTCTTCAGTTGTAAACAACTGTGTTAAAAATAAATCAATCGTATAAGGAGGAATAAAAGATATTTTCACATAAAATAGATTGAGGGATATTTCATGCGTGTTATAAATAAACCACATTTTTATTTATTAGGAGTTTATGGGCCCTGCCAGTTAAGATCGGCATGAGGAAAGTTGTTCACTTTAAATTAAAGGTCGAATGAAAAAACTGCGTAGTAATCAATCGACCATTTGAGTAAGTCACTTCTATAACGAGACAAGTGCTGGAGGTCATCGGTCCATGAAATTATGAGATTAGATGACATGTGCCGTCAACTGACCTTATGTCGCTTCATGAAATGTTGGCGAATAAATTTGATTCTAATCGATTGTGACAAGAAAGAACTCACTTGGGCTCATTTATAGAACATTTACTCAAAACTAGTACGTAAATATGGCAAAATTCCAAACAGTTTAATGTCACAGCATCCAATAAAAAAGGTAACCAAAACATAGCCTTCAATTGGACGTCCAAACAGTAAATATCTTATCAAGCGTCAATATAAAATCTAGTCCAGTTGAATCAGTGACATCATTCCTATCCCTAAGAAATCAGAAGAAACACTTTACCATTTCAATTAATGCAGCGCGTATGCTGATTGCAATTTGTTGGCGTAAGACACCGACAACAAAAAAATGATAATTTGAGCAAGCAACAACAGGAAATGCCTTAGCATGGCGATATTCATGGCTTACAAACATGACTTATCCATGGTTTCTGTTGGCAATTAGCTTCAATTTTGTTTGTTTATGTTTGTTTTGTGGGGTTTATCCATCCTTTTTGATAAGATTCACTATCTATCTATCACTATCGCCGTGTATCCAACAGTTTAGTCGCCAAATCCTGTTGCAAAAAGTAACGAAGGGTCGCACATTTCCGAGGCCAAATGGGCGACGCCGAGTCCGGTTAGCTTCGCATTCCAGCATTATAAAAAATCCCTCTGGAGTATTAAGGCAGTGAATTATCTTCGCCCTCGTTTTCATTTATGGACAGGAAAGTGAGTCAACGGCTTCCCTTCAATCACACGAATCAGAATTATGTTCACTCTTTTTCTTAAGTATCCTTCGTCTACTAATTATTTTCCCCGTTTAATTTTATTATTAAATATTCCAACTCAAGAAAGAGTCTTTCACTAATCACAAACAGTATCACTATTATTACTACCAGAAAATTAAACGATGAATTGAAGGGAATATTTAAAGAAAGGTCAAGAGACTATAATTTTGTTTAAATTAATAAATCATCTCTATTTAGACTTTAAAGCATTCATCTACAAATTAATGAAATCAATAGAACAAATAAATTACTTAAAAATCGTCATTGGAACCGCTGTGGAAATAACAAGGAGAACGCGCTAAGTCAGTAGCAGCTCTCTTTTACGACCTATGTTTCGCGGAACATCATTTGGGCCACAAAACCTCATAGAAGTATTAATTTCTTTTCTTTAAGACGCTACGACGGCTAAAATTGTTTAAAATCAAAGGGGACATCATAGCTGTACACACAGAAACAATTATCACGCAATATTTCGGTGGAGCCAGCCTTGGTGGTTCTTCTTTCCCACACCCTGCTTTATTTAGTCTATTTCGGAGATATAGTCTATTTCGGATCCTGTTAAATTGGACGATGTGTACCGTTATAAAAATTAGAGCCCAAATATCACCTCACAGTATTGTAAGTTTTTATTTTATTAGAGCTGGTCGCCAAGTTTACATTGGTCTAGTTTGAGTGTCAGCGCACTGAGGTAATTTATTTGGAGCACCATAACTCTGAAGGAGATGTTTGAATATGTACCTATTTATAATGAGACTAATGATATGTAGTTTACTAGCACTCATTCAAATAGCCGGACCATTCTCCACAAGTCCATAAGAGTATTTTCTTTTCTTGAACAGTATTCCTTTTCCTTTTAAAGTTTTTTATACGATCTAGGAGTTTTGAGGAGAATAAAACCATATACCAGGTTTTATGGTATAGTTTCAGCGATGTATTATAAGTACTAAATAAAGCGATGTAATTTCAGACCTGAGAAATTTTTTCGTAATTTGTCTTCTTCGTACACAAGGGAAGACACCTATTCTCTGCGCCATTAAAATTGATGAAATTTGAATTCTGGTTTTTATAATTTAACTAATTTTTGAAACTCATTTGACTGCAAAAAGATCTGAAAAGGACCAGAAGCTTATTTATTATTCTACATAATCGACTAACAAAGAATACTATCCCAATGGGAGCTTAATAAATGAGACATGCGATGGAATTGAATTACAGTCTGTATCACATCGTACTGTTTCACGCCTTCCCAATGCTCAGCAGAAAACGTTCACAAGATATTATGCTCACAATCATAAATTTCGCCCGTTATCACGTGTTAATTATACGTGCGTGTTGTTGATTTAATATGAGCAAATTTTCTAATAAACAATTTAAATTAATAATTCATTTAGAGATAACTTCTCCCTTTGATGGCAGTTTTATCCCTTCATTTGGGACAAGAAATTCGACCATTGTGTGCTCGTTGCAACACAAAAGAAACTTTGAGTCACGCAATTCCTCTCACGCAGCATCATGAGCAGCTTCAGCACCAGCAAATTCGACGAAAAACCTAAGGTCAACCATTTCTTTAAAATATGTTCATCGATAAAAGAAGCAGGCTTTGTATATTTTCTGATTGGTTGGTTTCCTTTACTGTGCTGATATTCGTGCTGAGGAAGTTTCACTTCGTGAAGAACGTAGTTCGGTTGCACGCCGCGACACTCGATAACTCGTCACCAACCGCCGAGAAGGCCTATGAACCTCGCAACTGAATTCATCACAGGGTATGATAGGGAAATGATTCTTCCAAATCTGAAGGTGTGTTAAAAGGATAGTTCCAGAAGATTTTGAAATAAAAACTCAAAATATCACATAATTTTATTTTTCATCCAGTTAGGTGTAGGATCGCAGAGGGGATCACCCGTGTCAACTGTCCAATATCCTAGATCCATCTACTCACGAGATGTTTTTGGCGGCTGGCCTCCTTTCCTTTAGCCCACCTGCTCAGCCCCCATACCTCTATGCGAAGCAGTCAGAGCGTCATAGAGTCATGTTCCCGGAGGAACAAGAGCATTAATATACCGGGGGAGGTGGTAATTCTTTTTCTATACTTACTGTTACTAATTGATGGCCCTCTTGATTGACCTCGCCCCATCCCCACTCAGACCCAAGGATATCAGGGAATAATTGTAGGCATGTGTAAGCATAAGAAATCAACCGTCGCCGTCTTCTAATAGTCTCTGAGATGATAGAACGGGGGGCCGAGTCGAGAGTGGCAAGACGGGAGCGGGGGGGTTGGAGAGGGACCGCAGGTGGCGAACGGGGTGGTGGTGTACCCACGGCGTAGTTTGCTCCTCACGCAGCGCCGCCGTGCGAGCGCGTCATCGGGGCACACACGTCACCGCCGCGCCGTTCGAATTGCCTCCCATCACCAAATTCGTCCCCGCGCGCCCACCCTCCCGCGCCTTTCCCCCCTTTGTTCCAAGGGGCAGGGATCGAGCATTGTCGGTCGGCCGCAGGGACACTTTGGCACAACGCTCTCAAGTTCGCAACTCCAGCTACACTCAGGAAATACCCATAAATAATCCAGATAAATACAGAAATATGGAGGGTAAAGATAGATTTACGGATCCAAAACCTGGTCTTTGAAGCAAGAGAACGAGTATAGAGTGTGAAGGCTTTTCAGGTGTGGGGAAAGGGAAGAACTGGGGAAGTAATTCGGAGAGAGAGCAAGGCAAACGACGAAGTTTTAAATAGGGTTGGATAAGAGAGGAAGTTGCTTATGGTGAAATCGGAAGACGGCAGAAAAAGTGGGTGGAGGAAATATTGATAGGTACCGTCGCGTCGGCCTGATTATTTACATTCAAGAATTTAAGTTTATCATGGAAAACTATTTGAATAACCGTTCTCCTGTACATTTTAAACGCCTAAAGCTGACGGTGACATCCGGTTGCTTTCCTAGTTTCCAATGGCGGAAATGGAGTAAGAGGAACTGTGAGCTCCAAAGCGATCTCTCTTTCTCAAACTCCTGAATAACCGCCGACCGAGATTATCTTTCTGCCAGTGACCAAGTGTCACGACTTCATGAGGTAGTTACATTAATTTCAGCGGCAGGAAAAGAGGAGATGAAATAGGCCACTCCCTGCAGAAAAGGCTCTTAACGCTTAGTGAAACTTATCTAGGTATGAGATGCATCGGTAGAAAGGAGAGGTCAACTGTTGTGGAAACTGATGGGACTGAATAACTCAAGACTGAGACATAAATAGTATGAAAGAATCTGCGCTTCTTGTGAAGGATTAGTTTAATAAACACGTGCGGGATATTTAGGGGTTATTAGAACCATGACGTCCGCAACCAATCAACTAAACAGTGAGTAATGGTAACTTATGGTCAAATTCACAAGAAAAGCAAAAGTAAATATGACACATACGCAAATATTCCGCAAAATCCCTTTTAAATTTCATAATAATCCGGGTTTTAATTATCGCGAAAGGCTCTTAGCCGAATATTCCCATTACTCGGATAATCGAATCAGAACGGAATTTCGCTATATACGCTACATAATGTGCCGGCCACTCAATATTTTTTATTGCAGTATTGACTGCTATTACCTGAATGATCTTGAATCCATCGCCAATATTTGTCGCCCATAGAATTTCGTACTTTTAGGCCTGGGGAGTGACTTTGGAACCATAACTTGAAAAGTAATTCGAACTCAAATCGTGGTCTGGTATTTAACTTTTGGAATATAAACCTTTTTTGGTAAATAATTCAAGTAACTATGTATGCAAAAGTGGTATACATTCTTGCATTTAACTATGAAACTTTTTAGTAGGAAAGAAGTATAGTAGCCTATAGTAAAATATGAATTTTAATTTGTATTTTCTTATTAACCATTTGGGAATTAATATTTCAAAAATGCCTACACTTTGAGCGTCTGATATTTTATTTTTCGTTGTGGTTTCGCTTTTTTACTATTGTCATTTATTATGAGGTTCAGTATAAAAACTACCGAGTTTTTAGTATTTTCTAAAAACTTTCAAAATACGTTGTTTCTTTTGTAGCTTTCGCACTCTTATCATGAAATTGCTACTTTTTTTCAAAGGAGTAATGCAATCGTACTCTTTCAAGTTTGAAAATAATCCTCAACAGGTTTTATTTTCTCTATGACACAATAGGTATGCCATATTTGGTGGGTTGATCTGTTGTTCTATAGCAGAAAAACCAAATGCATCAAGTATTGAGTGTTCTGGGGTAAAAATATGTACTTGTGTTCTCAGCCAAGCAGAACAGAGAAATCGTAGGAATGTGTCCGTAATAGTTCTAAATCTCGTGGAATTGCTACAGTAGATTCTTTTTAGAACGCCGAATTCCCTCGTCCCCTCCGGCTTTGCGAATTCGTTTGCTCGCCTTCGATTGGAGGCAAGGATCTCTAGTTCAAACTGGCGATGAAGATGATTCGGAGAAGACGGTGTCGTTTCTCTTCGACGGCAGACGACCGTTTTTCCACGCCCCCTCGCCTCAATTTAAAACGCTCTAATGATCTATGGGGATGTCACATTCCAGCGCAGAAATTCCTCGGGGCCATAGGCTAATGCCCCCATCGGGAACCTCCGTCCGTAGTGGGGGAGGTGGTTGGCGCGACTGGAGCTGAACTGTCGAGGTTATGCCAAATCTAAAAAAAGGTCAAAAACGCTTGGTTCAGTACTTTTTATCTAATCTACAGATCTTCCCGATTTGGCTATGCCCTCCGAACGAAATCAGGACAAACACGTCGAAGCCTACACCATCTGGACGCCATCGATGATTTAACTCACAGCAACTGCTGACTTCTGTTGGGGAGATGAAGGACTACATACTTCTAAACAGTCATAGCAGGAAATATTCATAATAGTGGAAATAGAAACACAATCATTTCTTCAACCACGAAATATCGGTTTAATACTGTACAGGGCAAGTAAAACGAACCGCTACATCTCTCATTGATATATTCTAAAACGTTTAATTTTATTTATCACATGGAAAAGAATATCAACTTTGTAAATTCCACTGATACACTTATTACAAAAGTTTGTTTCCATTCCCCTCCATCATTGAAAAATTCCACAAAGTGAAGCCCGAGATCGTGAATCTTTATTTATTGGTGTTACAAAATGATCGTACTAAATTTTTATAAACAATTTTGATATAATAAATGTTCTAAAATTTACTGTTGCATTAGGCATTTATATTTATATTTACTACTGCTATTCATACTGCTCACAATATATCCTATCCTATACGTTTTGTGATGGTTTGAGTAACAAGATTTAAGTGAGAAGGGACCAAACTAAACATATTAGTTACTTTCATTTCATGGCATATATAACTTAATTACGACGAAAGGGGAATGATTTTTCATTTTAAATTCATATTTAAACAGATATAACATAAAAAAATAGTTTTTTGAGGTTATTTTTGAAAAATGGAGAAACAAAATCTCAAACTGAGAGAATTAGAATTATCGCTAATAAACTGATCAGAACATCCATGCAGTTAAAAAATTCAAACAGTGTATCAAAAACATATAAGTGGAATGATCACGTTGAACTATAACTTACTCATTTTTAATCTATATGCATTTGAAATTATTACAACTTGATTGACATCAATACAATCAATTAGACATGCGTACATGAACAAGAAAGTTTGAACAATTTAGAACGTAATAACTGCGTCTTCACCATACGTATGGTAAGAAGTAAATGGTATTTGAATTTAAGAAACGTTTTGAGTGCACAATGGTTCAATAACTACACAAAAGGCTTAAGTGATGTCTCCTTTCCGAGTGTAACAGTGTTTTGAGTACACTGACCTATATTTTCATTTTTCATGCACGTATGAGAGACTTTCATCAATATTTGTTCACAACGGCTTTCAAGGCTTTGCAATATATACTTAAAGGAATGCCCGTTGCATTAGAAAAATAAGAGCTAACATCATGATGAAAATTATAGATGGATGCATTCAATAAATATGGCAGTGACTTTTTAAAGTATTCCAAGTGTTTTTAAAGGAAACAATATTGTTACGATCAACATTGAAAGGTTATTAGCAGCACAAATCGATATTACTGCATTATTTGTGTTTGTGTTTAACACAAAGCTCTGAAAACTTAAAATTTAAAAATTATTGGTTCACTTAACTATATTAATGCTAAGAAAGTCTCCAATGTGTTTGCCTTCATCACTACATTACTTAGTAAATACACAGAAAAATACTTATTATGACTGATTTGTTTCATAACTACGTTGTGAGGAGGCCGAAAACATTTATACTTAGTAGATACAATTCTTTCAATAAGAGTTTTTGGGTGGTTTAATAAATTTTTTATGGAACCATTGCATTAATTTGGAATTAATATTTTAACAATTAACTAGAGAAAAAGTTTTTTGCAAATAACAATTGTTACTTCCTTTCCTATCCTATCTATTACCAGGATTTTTATTCATGTAACCCCCACATTTTATGCATTAGGTAGGGCCAAAATGAAATCTAGTACGACATGATTTCAAAAGTTCTGTAAAAGTTCCAATGGGCCCCTGAATTTTACAAAATCGCGTAAAGTTCGACTCTCTCACTTGAATAACATTTCATACACCTCTGTTTCCCATTAGTCTAACGACATACATAAACTTAAGCTTTGAATGAGTCAAGGAATCCATCGGATGCATGGAATATCCGAAGAGCTGGAAGATTGCTGCGTGCGAACTCTTAGGCAGCTTTGGTGAGAACATTTTTTTCATTGAAATCTCATTTTAAAAAATTCTGAAAAAAGGTGAACCTCAGAACTGCTCACTCAGCAAAACGCCGGGGACTGCCATTACCCTCCACCGCCGCGGAATGAAGGACGGACAACAGAAAAGGATTTTTATGATCGCTCACAAAAAAAGAGAAAACGGGTGGAAAAGGAACGCATCAAACATGCTGCCGAGGAAAAGGCCAAGGTAGCACGGCTGCCCCTTAGAAAAACTCTGCCGAGGAGCGCGGTGTGTGTGTGCCGAGGAGCACATTTTGGCCACATGGGTAAAAGGCGGTTAAGATCCCACCGCGCGCGCGTGTGTGGGCGACGAAGGGCTAACTGGAAATTCCGAGGAACGCACGCACGCACAAAAAAATCATCTCCCAGGTGACCACCCGGCAAAATGCTTGGATTAATAGCTCACGTTGGCGGAGGAAGCGAGAAATAAATGACGTCACTTAACTCATCTCCTTCCACCTCCCCCTCAACCGCCTAACCCTCGGAAATGAGACATCCCCACCCTCCCTCCCCCCCCCCTCCGAAC
>LYUA01000108.1:205863-231419 GCA_002093875.1 Calopteryx splendens
ATAAATATTTTATGTGGAATTACCAAGTGTCTTCTTATCATTTCAAAACATAAACACATTTTGTGTGCGATATGTCAAGAGGTCACTTCCCACATACTGGCCTCACTTAACCTGCAGATCATGAGACCAGTAGGTACCGTTTCATATTACTTCAGGCTGAGTCATTAATTTCTTCATCCACTTGGCATTTGTCGTCTTCTCTGCCATTTCCCTACTTCTGCCCCATCCCATATTCTGGTCACAAGCAAAAAATGTCTGGAACCCATCATCCATAGCTTCAGGTCAATGCACATAGTTAGAACTGTTAACTTTACATGCAAGTAAGCACAAAAGTGACTGTGTCCAGTCAGAAAATGTATAAGGTGATATTCTACCTCTTGTCCCTTGTTCCCGATCCAGCCATGTTGACAGTTAGCGTATGAGCCTGGCTGTCCATCTTCCTCTAGTATCTCCATGCCATAGATCAAACCACATCTCCAATGCACAAGATCTTTCTTCTTCTTTACTGTTTAACCTATTTGTTGAAACGCTTTGAATGCCAATGTCAACAAATTTTCCCAAAAGTACAGCATCACTCATGGCAACATTTTTCGATGGCTATAAACAAGTTGAGCACCCAATTATGAAGCCATATTGTCAGATGGATACATATCCAGTGGCTTTTATGGCTTCAAGTAAGCACACGCTCAGCATTTTCTGTAATAGTATGAAAAGTTCTTGGTATCTCCACCGGGTCAAGAATTCCATTTTTGCCAACGTTTCGACAGATGACTTGTCCATTGTCCTCAGGGCTGGGATGTTAAATGTGAAATTTGGTCCCAATAATATACGTTTGTCTGGTCAAGTTATTTCTGATTGGTTGCTGGCTCGGCTTTGGGGATTGGCTCCGGTTGTCCATTGTTGTGGAGCTTGCTTCGTCTCATCTCTAGGATTTTTTTCAGTACGGGCTGCCATGCATGGCTCAAGGAGTAGCCTACATCCCGACTGAAATTGTTCCTTTTCATTTTATCCTTTTCCTTTTCATCTTTTACGAGTCATTCCCAAAAGCCAGTGGATCGGCAGAGCAGCTAGGTGTTTTAAAATTGCACGGAGTTCGGGCATGAAGTCCAGTGCTCAACAATGGCAAACTTTTTGGGCTGTCCTATGCCCGAAAAGTCTGCCATCCATAGGTCTGTCGAAACGGTGGAAAAAATGGAATTCTTGACCTGGTGGAGATCCCAAGAACTCTTCATAAGGTCAATACGCTGGGAAAGCACCAGATCTATCTTCTCTAATACTTTCCCAGATAAGTCCAACATAGTCCTTGCCTCGGTTTTCATTTTGATGAGTACAAGATGTGCTACTTTCCCGGGGGAACTAAAGCCTCTGCCTTTAGGCAAATGTTGTACAGGTTCAATAAAATTACAGGTAGACTTCTGTTATGACCTTCATTACTTCTCCTTGTATTCAAGTCTGTAACCCAAACCTCAGGGGTCTCTGTTCACTTCTTCATTCTATTTTCTCAGGCGATAATTTGCTTTGATTAATTGAATGCCAGAGATTTCTCTTTGCCTCTTTGTGCACTGAAGATCTTAAGGCCACATCTGGTCTATTTCTTGCTCATTGTCCATTAGAGCCAATATGATATCAATAAATTATAAGTTATTTTATCAAAACCCATTGCAAAATCAATGATTATTACATATATTTGCGCACAATTATCAAAAGTAATATTGAAAAAATAGCTGAAAACTAATACAGAGCTGGTGGATGTTGAATCTCTTTCATGCCTGAATCTTTTATATTATGAATAGGAATTATGTGGCTTAATTTTAATGTGTCAAGAAAATTAATTATCAGGCTTAAGAGATTTGTTGAATAAAAATGAATCAAGGTAAAATAAGACTATGAGCAGTGCTTCACCAACATTTGAGAAGACCATCGGATATAATACTAGGTAAGTACCTACCATCTTGGAAATTGAATTTTTTTCATTACATTATGAGCGTCAATCCAATGAAATGCAATCAAATTTTGTGAACTATCTCCTGATCAACTCCAATGAGAAACAAATTTTGCAATGCTGCTATTGAATAAAGTCTGAATTTCAGTAATTTTTCTGTATATTCAGGCCATTTTAAATACATATCCAGAACTACACTCTTAAAAGTCAATAATTAGTAAAAAGATGTTCTCAAATAGACCTGCCTGACCTGATCGTGGGTGTGCAGATCTGCTGCCATGAACTGCCCCAGCCCAGGAGGGAATGTGACAGATGCCACCACCAGAGATACAATCCCAGGATATAGGAAGCGGCTGTGGGTATAATTGCAAAGCCATAAGTGAGAAGCATGGAAAATATTTGCAGCCAGGCCCAATATATTTCTTAGTTTGATTCTTGCCTTCCACAACCAAAGGCCCATGTTAGAAACTGATACATTAGGCTGCATGGTGTGCCAGGGGAATAAGAATGCTTAGAGATCAGGCAATAAATATGCTTTACTCAACTACTAAAAAATGAATTGGTACTGACTAAATGTTCACCACATTAATAATGTATAAAATATCTCTCTTTAATTTGACCAGAAATCTTGCATGCAAAATAGAAATTCAGAAATTGTTGGGCTTACATTCTATTAGATCAAGGCCCAACAAAATTTAAAACATGATAATGCTGCTTGTCCATTACTGAAACTTCTAGAATATTAAAATGAGTTATTAGAAACAAAGTGCAACAGCAAAACAAGTGAATTAAATTACCAGAATTGTGATTCCATTGCAGTTTTTTTTAAATCAAATGCAACTGGTGAAATTGTGCAAATAAATTGTATTTTTCTGTTACAGATTAAACTCTACCATTTTACAATGAAGTATTTAAATTGAGAAAATATTAAGTGCAAAGAGATTAAACCAAGTTACCCAAAATACAGGAAACCAGTGCCATTGAGGAATTGGTAAGCATGAGATTGGAGAATAGAATACAATGTTGAAAGAATTGACTCATCTTTTGCAGACAAAATGATCTTTTAGCAATTTTCAAGAATTAAATTATTCTCATTTGCCATGTTGATTGAAATTATCTTCACGTTGCAATGTATTACATATCAATGTATTTGTTTGATTTTTTTACTGATATAATAAACATTTCCAAATTAAAAAAAGAATTGTGAAATTTTTGCAACTTTCCAGACTAGATGAAAATCCCTAACAAAAACTGGTACTCGATAATGTCAGTACATTACCATAGTGGTAAGTTTATTAGTGTAACACATGTGTTGCACAACTTTAAGCGCAGCTAGATATTATTCTTGCATAAACCATATTCTATCTAAGAAACTGCAGGAAATGCCAAGACAGTAACTATAACGGAGTCACCCGCTTGATTTTCTCATATCCATATTCTGTCTGTTCCAAAGTTAAATAAGTAGGACTTCCATAAATCTGCATTTATACAACTAGCCACTTTCCCCAAGAATGTGCTGTTAAACCAAATTTCCTATTGAGAGTGCAAAAATATCTAATAATATAAAAAAAATCTAACGCAAGGCATAATTTTTATTTGATAGCCACACTATGCTGTTCAGTGACATATTGATTACATTGTATTCACAACAATACCTGCTATCCCAGCAAGCAAATTGAAGCAGCAATTTACCCAACTTGAGCAACATGAGTTATATATAATGACTTAATTTCAGTGTAAGTAATGTAGGTAGAAATAACACCAATTCCATTCTTCGTAGATGCCACTAGGATAAAATGGTCCCATTCCAAACCCATAATTATTTTACGTTCGTGGAACTCTCTTATTGCTGCTACACAAATTTATTTCAGCTAGTGTGATAGCAATACCAATAATGGCTAATAACCAATGCTGTCACTGTTTTTGGTGCTACTAAAAAGCATTTAGCTATCACCCTTAGTAGAGATAATTGAGTCAGTAAAGTGATATGAAAATGATCAAATGGTATAGAACATCTTGTCTAGTAAACAGGTTAGCAAGTAAATTTCAAGTAATGCAGAAAATATTGTAATGCATTAAATTATGCAACTTGGAGAAACCCCATATTTAAACCAATGATTTAGACAACATCTAGTAAACTGCATGTAAATGTATCAAAGAACCTAGTCCATACTATAGTAGACTATAGTCCTACACCAACTAATAATACAGAATTATGTGTAGATTACAATTTTGGTGAGAGCATATAAAGTTCAAGGAAAATTCCAAAAAAAACCTGTTAAACCCTGAACATTATTGATTGAGAGATCTTGAATCAGTATGGTCCTTGTATATATGTAATATATCCTATTTCTCCAGTCATATAACTGAAATAATTTAATAAAAAGTTTTGAGCAAATGAACATCACTTCATAGGGAAACACATTAATTTTTTATGACTAAAACAGGGTAGATGAAATATTACTAACAAATTAATATGAAAGAAATTAATTCATTTTCATGGTGAGAGAATATTCATGTATCAATTCAAGATAAATGTTTTAATCAACATGCCAAAAAATCAGATCACACTTTGCATAGAAATATGGAGGAAATGAAATTTGAAAACATAAAATAATTCAAAATATTGTTTTCATTTTAACAAAATGTTTTTACTCAACAAAATGTAACTGCCCAATATGCAGAAATACATTAGGATTGCATTATACTTTCCTGACAGGATGATTTTCAAGAAAATTCTGGTTTCATTGCTATGCATAACTTTACCTTGGCTCTTAACCTACTCACTTTTTCTGCAAGAAACTATTCATCCTCTTGCTTCGCCTCATGAAGAGAACATACTGCCGATGAACCCATACATAAAATGCACCTCCCAGTCCACACACAGCCCTGGGAAATACAAATAATTGAAATTCTTATTATTAAACACACTAAACACATGCTTATATATTTCTTTAAAACACTTTGTCTCCATATCTCCTCAGGACAATTAATTAGATAACTATCAAACAACTATAGGCAACTATATCATCATT
Organism: Calopteryx splendens; assembly: GCA_002093875.1. Classification (NCBI taxonomy): domain Eukaryota; kingdom Metazoa; phylum Arthropoda; class Insecta; order Odonata; family Calopterygidae; genus Calopteryx; species Calopteryx splendens. Next base: position 210,841 of record LYUA01000108.1, read on the forward strand.
TTCAAATTTTATATGGAATGAATTCTCAATAATAGATTTATGCTCACATACCAGGTTACCATTAATCTTAATATGCTGATTTGACTTAATTGGTCAGTTGGAATATGGCTTGATAACACATTCAGTGTGGCTACAGAAATTTTAATGAAAAAAAAAGTTGGGTAACTAGCTAGATTTAGAACACCAATGAAGCAGCTACTTTTTCTGCTGCAGATGTAATATAGAATGTTATATGAAGTAGGTTTTAGAGTATCAGTCTCAAGAACTTGTAGCTATTTTCAGGATTATTTTTACACTATTTTTACTAATTTTACAATTGTGACTACTAATATTAATAAGAAATATTAAGCTCATTTTAAGCTATCCCTAGCAATGCAACTAATTGTAATACCCCATTTTTCCTTTGGAACCTATCTTCCTTCAACAAAAACATTTACCCCCTCCAAAAGAGGTGTAGCTAGGCTTTTAGGGACCCACTTTTAAGATTTTATGACTCACTAAAAACGTGGTTAGTTTACCAAATTTAAAACCTGGGTACATAGTTTTTTTTCCTAAAGGGAAAATTTGAAAATTATGAGCTGATAAAGTAATTCTTCTTCACTATAACAAATCAATTATGTAATTTTAATACAAGTGCACAGATTACATGTTTGAAAAATAGAGGTTTTCTCTAGTTTTGGCCACCCTGCATTGTGGGATCTTGTGCCCATCCACCCTAGGCTGCTTCGCTGCCCTCCAAAAGGTTCTATGATGTAAAATTGTTTAATGTCTAAGTCTATCTAATGGTGACTTTAATCATATTTATAAGCATTGATAATTTTGAAAAATGCAAATTATGCACATTCCTGAATTTTTTCTGGTTGTTTCGTTTCTATTCAAATTTTTTAAACACTAATCAAAATCTAATACAATTTCAAAAATATATTACCTTGCAACAAATTAAAAGCATTATTGACAGTCAGTCAGTCAAATAGGAGTCATATGCTTTAAAAAAATGGTAATTTCATTCATAAAATATAACCAGTTGCAGGAATGTTTTGAGGCACAACTTCCCCTTAGAATATGGCAAATATATTTTTTGGCAGATAAGAATTACTACCTTTATAATCAAATGCCTTGTGATAGAATGATGTAGTCAGAAAATGGAAACATATAAATTGCATGCATTTAATAGACTCACCCAATGAGAGAAAAGACAAAGAGCTCCTGAGGATCAAACGGGAAATCCATTGTGAAATTAGTTCCAAACACAGCCGTGACAGTTGCTGAAGAAAAAGAACGCCCTCGTTAATGTAATATTGACTTATTTGAGTAGCATTTTTTTTAAGTTTTACAAAATGAAGGAAGAAACAGGGCAGTAATTGTGGACCTACCTTCCTTTTGGAACCACACAGCAAGAAGACGAAAAACAGTAGCACCACATACAGCTGCAAAGAACCCCCTCCAGTAGTTCCTAACAGCAAAATACACAGTCGTAACTTCTATACTAAAGAGAACACCTAAAGAAAATGAAATCCATGATTTTAAATAAGTTCAAATTTTTGTGAAATTGTCTACCAATTATTCTTATTCACAGCCAATCTTTTGCCAATGATGAACTCTTACTTTTAAAATTAATATTTTAATCTTTTAAAAGTGCTTTCTAGAACATTGTGAAGTATGAGTCGTAAGTCCTAAAAAATGATTAAAAAATCTACTCTGAAAATTTTAAGCACCATTTTGAGCCTCATCAGATAGGACATCAGAATGGGAATAAAGTCCCTGTTCAAAATAAAATTAATGCTTCAATCACTAATAATGTAGTTACCAAGATAGAAAATTAGCCTAAAGATAGAACCCCTACATTATCAAGTGGAAATAAGTTTTTTTTAAATGCTGATATTTTGAAAGCAGTATATTTTTCACTGCTGAACATTATAGTGACACAAAACTACCATTTGATAGCATTTCAAAAACACCTGCAGCATTTATTGAAACCCTTTTTATTTTGAAGATGGATTTACCAATAATATATGTTTTCAATTATCCCAGTTTGAGGAAAATTCTTTATAAAACATTCAAAAAAATTTTGCCAAATCATATTTACCTGAAAAACAGGGTAAAACAAGTATTTCACTCTTAATGTCAAGAAACTTTCCAGAATTGCAGAGAAGGGAAGTAAAAAACAAATGTTGGAAGCTTCAGCAAAAATTATTTTATCCTTAAGAAAGATATGGACAAATAAGATTTGGAATTGAATCAAGGAAAAATATACCTAATTCAACACCAAGACAGTGTTCATAAATTCATTCCAGTAGTTAAAAAATGAATGAAATGTGCCACCTATGGTTGGGAAGATGGGAAGGGGATGGGTTGGAGTACTAAGGATTTCGCCTGATTTTCAGCAAATTTTCAACATTCAATTACATTTCTGAAGGGTAAGGAATTTATTTGTCTTAATAAAATTTTGCATGATTAACTAACACTCCAAAATACAACTTTTCAGCCCTGAGGTACATGGAGATTTAAAAAAAAACTTCAAATCAATCTACCCTAATCTACAAAGAACTACGTAAGCCAACCACTGCAATCAACTCAAAGGTTGGTTTGATAGGTGAGGATAGAGGTCACCCAATACTTAACCCGATGGCATCTAAAAGTCACACATGAGGGTAGGGGGGCAATTCTTTCTCTGTGCCACCTGTGGTTTCCGAGGAAGATGGAAGATCTGGTATCCAAAAAAAAACACACAGCTTGGGTGCATCCAATGACACAAGCCCAGAGGCATCACCCAGAATCAAACCAAGGCCCTTTCACGAGAAGCCCAGTGGTCTACCCATTGGAAAAATTAATATACTTATAAAAAAGTAATAAGCTTTGTTTTATTACATTCAATAACCACAATAAATCAAAATAAAATCAACTCTTACAAGTGGTACCTATGTATCTTATGAAGAGTAAGAAATGGATGAAGTGAAAATGCAGTTACAAATTAATTAATTAGAGTTTTTATTTAAAGTACTAAAAATTAAAATTTATTCATATACTAAAAATGTACACAGCTATTTGGAATCGGCTGTCGAATCAACACGGACATGTTTCTACTGAGGAAAATTTGAGTCCTTAATTGTGTTGGCAGGACTTCTGGCTCTTGAAGCAGCCCTTACCAGCAGGGCTTACATGTCATCCCAGGAGTTCCTTCGCCATAGGTTTTACAATTTCTTGATTGGCGGCACATATATTAATGTAACATTAAATAACTAGGATGTAATACCATGCCTTTGTCAAAAGGGAATGATGTGAATGGTTGTGCATTTGTGTATGTAATGCCACAAATTGGATGCTGATACTCCAATTTTAAGGACTAACAAAACAATGTAAATAGGTATCTCAGATAGAGCCACAATTACAAATCTACACTTGGATTGATTACTAAATAAATCTTGGAATGAATTATGATGAGGTGCTACACAAAATTATAGGGGCTTACATTATGAATTTCTACCACTAAATGCCACTTGGTGTGTATTTCAGCTACAAGTCTGAAAAGTGGCATCTTTGTGAATGCATGTGTTTCTTAGTTTTCGTAACACCATGTTCATTACTGTCTATGGTTTCCAAAATTTTTTCCACCGAGAAGATTTCTGCTGTGTTTCATGGTCATAACCATACACCCATGATTCACCAGCAGTTATGACTCTGGACAGGAAGTTTGGGTCATCTCGAACTGTTGCTTGCAGCTCAGTCCACACTTCAACCCAATGGCCTCGGAACAAACTTCACTGCCTGCAATTCATCTCATGTTCTGTACATCTGCTAGAATGTATTGACATGTCCCATATGACAGTCCAACCCTATTACGAATGTCATGGATGGTCAGCCTCAGTTTTTGAGGATCAATTCATGAACTTTCATGATTGTTTCTGGAGTAGGGCATGAAGGTGGTCAACCCGAATTTTTGTCATCCCCCACAGACTACTAGTCATCTTTGAAATGCTTAAACCACTCAAGTGTCCTTGCTTGGCTTAGAGGCCTCCTTTAGCATTCGGTAGGTTTCAGCCGCAATTTTCTTGAGTGCAAAACAAAACTTAATGCAGATAAACTTAAGCCCTTCACACCAGCCATTTTGGAATTCACAGAGAGAAAAGAACATGGTGTCACAAAAACCACAAAATCTAACAAACATGTGCCATCACAAAGATGCTACTTGGCATACTGGCAGATAAAATACACACAAAGTGGCTTCTTGTGAAAGAAGTTCGTACTGCTACTGGTTTGGGCAGATATTCAAATATCTCCTATTTTGGTAGCACCCCTCATGTGTTAAAATATTTTAGTCAACTGCAATGTAACAGGTAGATTTGAAAAAAGATTCCAAGACAACGATGTAGAGGTAAAAGTATGACAATGGGTCCCCTTAGTCTAGAAACTAGAGAAAACTGCATAAATCATTCATAAAACATAAATATTGATTAAATACCTACCTCCAATTGGAGCACCAAAACAGCTAGCCACTCCAACAGCGCATGCTGCTGCAAGCATTTCACTATTTCTTGATTCATTTTCATAAATTCCTTGAAATGACGTGACCAACTTGGAAAGCAGGGTTGCAACAATGCTAGCAATATGCACAAATGGCCCCTGCAAAATACAATAATGAAATTAAGGGGTCATATTCATGCTTTCTACACAAAGAAGAGAACCATTTATATCATGCCCATGTTGACACAAAATGAAAGCAAAACCATCATAAGTGATAATGAATTATATTTAGATAGGAATACATTAAATACTCAGAACTATCAATGTGGTGTTACAAACATCATACCACAGAGAGAAAACAGTATCAATAAAATATATGAACCTCTCATGAATATTAAAAACCTAATCAAAATTTATAGGAATTCATGATAAGACCTTGATTCAGTATATAGCATTGAGCCTTAAAAATGTCTTTTAGACATTAAAAATAACTACCTACCATACATGTGCTTCCCTGTTAAACTTCATTGGCATTTGTAATCCATCAATTTGTAATAAAATCTATTACATGCTATCCATTAGGTACTTACCTAATGCTAAGTTTGAAAATTATAATTACATTTGCCTGGATAGGCTGCACTAGTAAATTAAAGTTGAAATTACATAAACTATGTATGTTTCACAATAAATTTATTGATATATGACCAGTTTTGTCAAAAGGTAAATTCACTTGGTAGAAAACACTGGAAGGAGAGAAATATACGTACACTCTTTTTCAGGAAGGATGGGGAAATGAGGATGAAGGGGGGAGAGGAGATGCTGATTGGTGAAGAGGGAGGTGGAAGGATTGAAGGAGGTAAGGTAGGGGAAATGGGGGGGATGGGGGGCGGATTGCTGCAGAAGTTTGATTTTGAGGCAAGTATTCTCAGAAGCTATGGCTCAGTCCTTATGTGTAAAGCAGAAATATTACATTTTGTCACTTGGCTGTTGAATTACAAAAGAACTCAACTTGTTTTGCGACAACAATAAATCCAAGGTAGTATTTCACTACTCTAAAAATCCAAAATATTTATCAAAATGTGCTTGAACACATATGGTAATTTACCTCACAGTAAGGAAACTGTACGTTTTTAATATGTTTTAGAAAAACAGGTCTTAAAGGTAATAAAAAGAGCAAAATGTATTACAATTCAGTCCTTGGAAGAACAAAGGTTTTAAATGGGCTCAAATATACTGCACCTCTTTACCAAGTGGCATGCCACTTCCAAGGGTGGCTGTGAGACCAATAACTTTGGCTATAAGGGTTCGGAATGTCAAATACTCTTTGAGAGCAACTCCACGAAGGATCGTCTTCATTTCAGGTATTCCAGATCCTGTTCATCCATGACCACAGCGACCAGAATTCATGGCAAGGAATAAATACTAACCATTAGTCAAAAGAAATATTAAAAAACTTCATTTTACCCTTCAATAAACTATTTAAAAGCTTGAAAGGTTGCAGCTGATAATTGTCTTAATTATGCAAGTTTAACATTATTTTAATGAGCTGGTTATTTTAAGAAAATGAGCATAAGAAGAAGAATATTAGAAGTTTTAAGAAAAACTTATAGTTAGTCATCTAGAAAAAAGATAAATCAAGATAAAAATTAATCTAAAAGCAATAAATATGTTTGCAATATAAATGATAATCAATTTTCTGTTCATCCAAAAATATGAAATTCGTGGAATCAAAATGCTTATCCAGATAACTGATGTGCCATGAATATAACTTATGCAAAAGAATGAATATTTATTATTCAATCAGAAAATTTAATATTTTTAAGGTATGACGAGGAAATAAAGAGGAAAATGCCCCTTTAAAACTTACAAATAAAATTAGAATGGTTTCCAAGAGATAATTTTCTGCAGTATGAATGATTGCGGTAAGCCAATTCCCCATAACTCATTATAAAATCAAATGAATACATTTTATGGCACTAAGTTGAATCTTATGTTGAAAAATATACCCTTATTCCATATTGAGCTGGTTTTAAATGTGATTAATATGTTTTCCATTAACCCATGAATAATTATTTCCACTAAAGAATATTAACTATATCGTGCCATGAATATTTAAAAGATAAACCGAGTTGTGAAAATTATGACAGGAATATTTTTCCTCTTAGACTGGAACATTAGTTCAGCCAATTACTTAGTACATTATTGTAATTACTGTAAAATTTTAGGGGCTCAATTTTGAAAATAAGGTCTAATAAGTCAAAGCAGAAATTATGGTAAAAGACAGTTATGTATGAGGGTAGTAGAAAATGTAAACATCACCATTCACACACCAATGGACTGTGGAGCTATGATGTGCACAAAACCAGCAGAGAATAGGATGAGAAACAGTGGCAGTGACACCCAGGCAACATACTGGACAACAGGATGAATGGCTAGATCTCTGTAGAGCCATATTCGAGCTAAATTCCAGAAAGCAGGTACAACATGATGCAATAAATATATGGTTTATCATAAATGTATGCCACAATAAATAAAAAATATAATCTTTTAAAGCATATGAAGAGCAATTTATCATCTATAATTGCATATATTATAAAAATAAACAAAATTATCTGGTTATTCATTTACGACTATTCCCCTATTTATTTTTTTCCAATGTACACATAATTATATGATTGCATGCATTTGATTGCATTCCATTGCTTTCCCCTTAGATTTCATCATTGACAGTATTTTCAAAATGTATTCACTAATGAGAATAGATGTCATGAAGAGAGAAATCTAAATAAAAATCCTATGTTCCAGCATGAATAGGTAACTTTATTCTTCTATTTATTTTGCCAAGTTACTTAAGATTATCAAATAAATAGCAATAACATGTATGGCTTAACGGTGCATGCTTTAAAGAAGATTTTGATGGGGGATACGAGCAATTTCTTCTTTTTGGGATTTTTGAACAAGCTCAATATAATTTAATACCCTTATAATATGCATTTCCAACGAAAGAGAAGAACTAAGTCCTAGGAGAGAGAAATTAGCCTGATTAATTACACATTCACTGCAGGTGGTTTCAGAGGTTGTGTTCAACACTTTGGGCATGAGAAAGGCATAACTACTTGAGGACACTTTATTTTTTGAAAGAAATAATATAAAATTTCAATAATATTGCTAACTAGCTAAAATTTATGCCAACATTGAATACCTATTTGAGTATTAGCATAAAAGATTCTAGAGCGTATCCACTTGCTTTTTGAAAATTGATATAAAAACTTACAATGAACGAAGTACATAGATATGTATTCATAACAAAGTCCTCACCTTTATTGCAGAGAGATATACCATGGTCCATGACAAATGATAAAAATGCCATGATTACACCTAGCAGGGCAAGGAACACCCAGTCCTCACCCAAACGGGCAAATGTGTGTTTCCATGCAAAGGCTATGACCGCTGCAACCTAAAAGAATAAATAAATGGAAGAAATTGACTCTTATGCTAGATTTGTGTAGTTCTCACAATAATCTGGCTATAGTATGAGTACTATTTTCCAGTGAAGACTAAAAAAAAATCTTAATGATGTTAGGCAATTATTCAGTTTTAGGTTAGAATATGAATTTAATGCTTGTTATATTTTTTTAATGCAAATAAACATCCCCTGCTGTTGACCCTGATCTGAAACCAAGCATTGAATATTTTAGAAAGATGACCAGCTTCTAAAAAATCTACTTTGTTAACCACTTGACTAGATAGGTCAATTGGCCTGCTAGCCTGCTAATCACCGTTTTTTTGTAGTAAAACTATAGTGTTCTGAATTGTTCAAAGGAAATATTCACATGCATCACAAATATGTAAATTACAATCATAAAAATTTTAAATATTCGTAGGATTCAAAATTGTTATTAACAATTGATTTTGTTAAACAATTCATTTTTATTAATTTTTTATGCAGTGATTCTTACAAGACATTGTAGAAAATATATACTATTGTTTAAAAAGTGCATAATTTCCACGTAGTGCTACAGATAATTTAGAAATACCAAGAAAACTTTAATGGCAAGTATACTCATCATACCCAAATGGAAACCATGTCCGAAATTACGAGTATGCTTTTCACATCCTGTGAAGTGGTTAATTTGAGTTTCATGGCTTAATTTTCCTGCAAGCATTAATGGCATTGAGGGTTACCTCATCTCAGAATACAACACATTTATAAACTGCCTGAAGTATCACGGGGTGAAGAGTCGTTATAGAGTTATTTAGCTTATAGAGATAGTGTAAATACCATTCATAATTCCTTAAACATTATCATTTTTACTTTCAAATTTGCAAGAAATCCATAATACCCCAAATTTATTGATACAATTTGATTAATTCAGTGAATGAAAATAAGACCAATGAATATGGTTCAAATGTTCATATTATTTTTAGGTAGAATAACCACCATCGCTCCAACTACAATTTATCTACAACTATGAATATAATATCTTTTTATTTGAAACCATGAATAATTGAACAGTACTGTAATTGACCACTATCATTGTACTTGCCTGATAAATAATTATCTAGAAAAAAATTATATAATATCAACAGAAACAAACAATTAATTTACCTAATATTGTAAATCAATTGCTCAATTGACCACACTTATTTCCAATTATTAGTACTTCTTGAGCCAGGATTAATCTAAAATAGATAGTGTGAAATATTCAATTTTTCTGGTAATGTTAGTTTTTCTTTACTGATACTCCATGACTAAATTAAGGATACTGCTTAATTTTGAGCAAATATGTTAAGTTTAACATGAACCGGTGGCTTAGCCAGGAATGATATTGAGATTGAATTATTTATACTTTCTACATCTTCTTTATTTTGCTCCTTCAGGATTTTTCTGAAAGCTCTGTACTATGTAATTCAGAGATTCATAGTGAATTTCTAGGCCAAATACTGTTGTTCCCTGGATATTTAAACTAAAGCAAAATCTGGTTGGAAATGTAACTTTGCACCTGTCAATGCCAACATTCTGAGTCCATCATCCACCACACTTCTGGCTATGGTTATGACACTGATGGTAAACAATTAATTATTATTTTTGTGAATTCATAATTGAATATGAATGAATTCATAATTCATAATATAAATTAATGACTAGTAAGCTACAATTAAAATCACTGCTTATTATTTATACCCTATCCCAAAGACTACTGTAACTGCTTCTCATGTGCACACACAAAAAAATCTCCCCCCCCCAAATATTGGAATGGACAACTGGAGTGTTTTTTCAGTGTGAGAATTGTGCTATTTCTCATCACTCAACAGCAAATACAGTTAGCAATGCTGGAATATTCAAGTAAGTCGTCTCTTTTTCTTTCCCTTTTCCTCCCTCTGTGAAACCATGTATTACAATGAATGTAAATAAACAATATAAGACTAAACATCTAAATTTATGTTTTTCCTATTTCATTAAAACAATATTTTACTTTTACTATTTAATTTCATTATTTTATTACTATTATTTATTTTCTTATTTATTATATATTTTTCATTTGACTTATTTTTTAATCCTTTAAAAACAAAAACACGAACATTTTCTACATTCGTGACTACAGTTTTCATGCACATTCGTTTGCATACACTTTTTTATAACCTTCTATTGCAGTAGCTTTTAACTCTTTTCCCGTTCAAAGGATATAATCATAAAATAAATATCATCATAAAAATAAAAAAATAAAATAGGTAAAAGGAATTTTCGTCCGTGCTCCACTCCCTTTCTCTCTCCACCCTCCCCCTCATCGGTGGTCACACTGAACGTACCTTCGCAAGGCACTTGTTTCCGCGCCGCACACCGGCTCCAAGCTCCTTGTTCCTCAGCGCGTCTTCTTTCCGCCTCGCCTTGGCCACCGCCCTCGCTCTCCTTGCCTCCTCTTTGGCGAACTCCCCGAGGTCCTTCGTGTAGCGGCCATACATCTGAAAGACGAGGGCATCGCGGAGGATGAGGACAACTCCAAGTGCAGCCAATACATGCCTGATCCCTCCCTCTTTCCTGTTTCACGACAGGAGCCGCACTGTCGCCCCGACGACTGCATTCTACTGACCGAGTCAATGAACGCTGAAGTCCACCTCACTCCAATCCAAAAAAATCCCGAGATCTCATGGTGCCCCATGCACAGCGGTTTGCTTCGTTTTCCATAAGACTAATCGAAACTGGAAGAGTTCCTCCTGAAAAAATCAGCTTTTGTGGAAGTCGAGCGCTACTTTTTTCAATCAAATTTGTAATAATTAATTTCGAAACCGATTAAATATTCCATGGGGTTAACTATTTCATTTTTTTTCTCTCGTTTCCTTTAACATGCTCCACGTACTTAAAACAAGATTTGATCCATCGAGAATTAAATTTCAATACGAGACGTCTTCAATTCTGGGGGTATAAGAGTATTCCAGCTCCAAGAACTAGATATGGAGGTGACCCTGAGGCAAACTATGGTCTCCTGGAATCACCGCCCTATCTGTTCGTACCAATTCCTTTGCGATGTAGATGGACAGCTGAGTGACTTTTCGGGTACCAGGTGAGCTTGGGGAACCGCAGGCAGCACAGGAAAACCAACCGGCCCCCTACCCTGAAAATGAGAAATTCTCACGTACGACGTGAGCTCCACCCCATCACACTAGCCTTCGAGGTAATTAGCGGTGGGGGTTCCACTGTAGAAATTCTCAATGTCGAGTTTCTCTCTATAAGGATATCATCAGGGTCGATTATAAACAACTTGCAATCTTTGAAATCAGGAGGCATCTCATTGTGAGGTCGAGAGCTTGAGACCAGAAGACCAGAAATATATCCCATAGAAAAGGATAGGAAAACGAAATCCGTCTCTTCCGGCCAGTCGAATTAACGTGTGGTGATAATTGCTAGGAGAAGTTTATGTTGCTGAGATAGTTTCGAAACTATAACACTTTTGTTCTTCGGGGAGTATATTCCGTGGCATTTGAGTTTACGCAAGCCACCAAGCTCACAGCATAAAATACGGCAAAGGGAGTTTCGCAGAAAATTAAATTGGCAAAGCTCGGACGTTATTGAGGGTATCCGAACATAATAATTCCGCATTTTGCTTTGAGCTGAGCCGATTTCACTACATGACTTATTTACTTAATTCAGCCTAGGCCACCTCACACGAAGCAATGCTTAATATCAAGCAGTGGGAGGACCCCTTTAGCCATCATATATACATCCCTGAGGAATTAGAACATAGTTATTCGTGAATATAGGATATATAGAACTCTAAATCCCGCTTTCCACAGAATAAATGTCTTGGGGGAGATTTACCATGCATACATTCCATCGAAAAAAACTACCACGCATGCTTGATCGAAACTTTCAGGGATTGTGCATCGTAATATCCTCAACACAAGGATCAGCGACGTAAAAATCCAGATTGCCCCATTTATTAAAATTTACCGTCCTGAAGAGGAACTTACGTGGACAATGAAAAACGAACGGGCAAGTGAGTAAAGTGCGAATTTGCGAGAAGAATATATGGCTCGAAAAAATGTCATACAACCGTATTTAAAAACTGCGAATCTTTCGCAGTACTAATCGACGCTGAAAATCTCGACGACGAAAAAGTATAAGCCAATACTACCAATCTAATCACCATATTTTAACCGTAGCGTATTAGGGTTGTCGATTTACTATTGATATTTTCAATCAAATATTCTGATGAACTGCTTGTGGAAAAATTAAAATGACGAGTAATTTGACTTTAAAGTCTACGGAATGGTCCATCAAACTTGAGTATCTGGCTAATTTACATATCAATCTGCAGTTATGAAGTCCTATTTATGGCGAGCAAAAGAAATGGATATCAAGAATGGACTTTATAAAAGAGGAGGAATATTCTCATATACCTAAAGATATAGGCATCAATTTGTGGAACTTACTCATATTCGGAATGAAAATATCTTTGTTTAGATAGCGACATATTTATTCACCGACCCTGTTTTCAAAACTTAAATTGTCATTGGCCTTGACATACTTTTTCAAAGATACCAGATTTAAAACATTTTCAAAGATAAGATTCGTCTTTGGAATTCTCTCTATGCGTTTATCAGTTAGCGCTATCGATTTTTCCCCACGTAGAACAAATTATATTTCCCTCTAAGCCTTGTAAGACCTAACAATGCATTCCAAAGTTTCTTACTATTTTATATTCTGCTGTTATTCATGACATTGTATCATGATCAATTAAGGCATCCACTCAATTACTATAATATTTTAATTTTTTTTAAGTTGAGTGTTATGAATGCCATTACAAATTATTTGTCCTGATACTTATTAACTATGTAAATATCTTAGTTTTTGCCAGGATATGGGTTTTCTTAATTTTCTATGCTTAATAAACGAACAATTAAATTATACCAATACTAATAGAAGAAGAGAAATTTAGAAGATAAAGACCACGAGAAACATCAGATTTTTTAATGCTAGAAAGTAATGGGGAATCGATAGCGTGACAAGACGGAGGATCAACAAAAATCATTCTCCATTCACCATCCCCTCCTCAAAAAAACCTTAACCAAGCAAAGGGTCACCTTGAAGATTGTGACGTAGACACCCTCGAAACTTCTCGAAGTATTTAAACGCTGGGGTAGTCAATGAAATTATCCATCCGAAAGACATACTCTCTCGTTACTATTGAGAATGTTTTCGTATAGCTCGCGAGTTGACCGGACAGTGAAAATATATAATTCAGGCATTCATCTTTGAAAAAGAAATAATACTTCGATAGTAAAACTGGTGATAATATGGTGTAAAATCCTTATAGAACACAAGAAAAACATTACTTTGAGTGCATGTACTTTAATGCATAAACAGATTTGCTCCTTAAAATATCATGGAATTGCAAGGGTTGAAAAAGTGTTAATTCCACCTCTTTCGTTAAAAAAAATGGGTCATTGAGCCTCCAATAGTTGACAGTTTCCTATTTTCCAATGCTTCAGGGCATATTTATATTTTTTTTGGAGATAATCAAACCAAATGAAGTAAAAATAGATTAAACAACAAAAATACATTTTACATTCCATCCAGGGAAATGGAAACACATAGACGATGAAAGTGTAAGAGTAACATCTTTTTTGTTAGTATTATCGCATCGAGTTTACTACGGACGTTTGGGACCGATCTAAAAAACAATGATTCCTAAATTGAACAAAACGCAGGAAAAATCTACCCAGTTAGTGAAAAAATTCCTTTGTAAGGATAAAAAGCTTCAAACAACTACTTCAAACCTGACACTTAAGCTATTGAAGACTTAAAGCTAAATTAAGCCCACTACAATTATGCCAAACACGTAACTTCGCGAGCGACATCAGGAAAATAAAGTTTCGTAGTACGTACATCGACAGGTCGTACCACAGAGACTATTTAAAAGGTTATCCCAAGGAACAGATAAAGTGAAATATTCGTTTTTCCTTTCACCATTGACGACCACAAAGAGGGAAACACTAAAAAATTAAAAAAAAATTACTCTTTACATACTTGAACCCTCCATTTACGTGACTGGTGTCCTAACCCCCCCTCCAACACGCCCTTTCGACGGCTTGTGGGCAATTTTGCATATTTAGATTATGTGGCTTTCTAAATACACAAGCGTAAACTCTATGTCACGACATGAAGGTTCTGCTTGACGCTTCGTCCCCTTTCGGGGTAGGTAAAGTCTATAACTATGATTTTTAGTTATTTCAGGAAATTTATTCCCTTTTCCCAATTTCTCGATATGTCTCGCCCATGCATACTTATTCACCTTGATCGCGAATTCGAATGCTCTCATGTTTCTGATACTTATAATAAGCCTTTTCTAGAAAGTCTGTTTGACTACATCCACCCTTGGCATTCTCGGGCGACAACTTTCCCTCACCAACAGTAACAAATTATTGACTCTTCTCTCATGCATCAGGCCATTCCACTCCTATCATTTCTCTCAACACGACCAAATTATCGCAGCACACTTCTTTCGTACTTTCATACAATTACCAGTTGATCCAATTCACATTCTTTTGTTCTATTTGCGCTTGCGTAAAAAAGTTTCAACCCGCCTTTTCTCGTGTCAACAATTTCCAGCGTAGGTCACAGCAATTTCCAGCGACGGGCACTTAACTGGATTTGAAGCTAATATAAATATTAATTATTTAAGTTACTTTAACTAATCCTCTCGGAATTATTTTTCCCGACATAAAATTCCTATTATAGAAAAAAATAGCTTACAAGAATTACACGTATTTAAAATATACAGATTGCCGACTGAGAACATCTTTGAAAATGAACAGGTTACGCTTAAAATATTACTTCTTTTCATAAAATTTATTTATATGCATAGCAAAGAACTACATCCCTTAAAAGGTAAAAGAGTAGGTTTTTCTGCTGTATTTTTTACCTCTTAACCCAATCTTATGCGTTCAGTTATAAACCGCAGTCAGGCGGATTTCTTATCCCCTGGACTTCTTATTCATCCGTCTTGTTAAAGTAAAGCAGTTTGCCATGTTCAATGCTAACAAGATTTTCCGGGAAGAAATCCAGAACCAAGTCCAAGAAAAGGAATTTCTAACACGTGTTACATCCCATAGTTTTATAAGAATTTAGAAAATTATTCGCCGTTTCTTTTTATTCGTATGTTTTATGATTCCGTTATTAGAGCGTTCATCTACTGACTGGAGAGTTTCAACCTTCAGGTTATGCATTTGGGTAACCCCATCTAAAATCCATGTGGCACGATTTCCTGGTCAATACAACTTCGTGGGTCACCGAATGGCTGAACGGGAGCAAGAACCCCCTTCTATCCTAAAAATGTTTTACCCTTACCTATGAAAACCAACCTACGGCTTTTCAGTGGTTTCAGGCCTCGCTTTGTGGAAGCTATTCAGATTAAGAATTGAAACACTGTGTTTCGACAAACACTTTCCACATATATCTATGCGGAAAAACAAAGAGTTTCAATTCTTAATATTAACCTACGGCTTGATCACCATATGATGATGATACCCTATGAAGTTCCAGCAAAAACTTTTGAATGATTCCCAGGCAGCTCACTTAGTTTTTTCCCATCGACCATAGAAGTTCTTATCTTGAAATATGACTCTGTTTTGAAATCCTACAAAGACCTCTTTATTGATCTTTGTATCACTGAACTTCTTGATTTTTTTTGTAATTCACGTACATGCAAGTTCATTTTTATAATTTTCAACAAATGACAAAGTTATTTAGAGTGGAGGCAGATAATTTTATTTTCAACCTGTGGTGTATTAACAACATTTTTCTACACTGGGGTGGTTGATGCTCGCTTTAGTCACTGCTTTTGGAAGTCATGATTTCTAAGGTCTTTGCTGTCCCAACCACGCAGAAAATATCATTATTTCGAGACATCAAGATAGATTCCAAGGAATACACAGTGTCTATGATAACATTGAAGTCACTGAAGACATTCATTTCTATTCTCCATAATATATATAATTTTCAAGAAAACTTTCACTCCCGTAAATGTTCCTTTCAATTCGTGAGGATGAGCACACAGAACTGATGAAAACATATTTCTAATTAAAAGCAATTTAGCGTAGTGCATTAAGCGGTCATTCCACATTTAGTGTTAAACGATGGATTTTCAGTGTCGCTCAACGAAATTATTTCCCATTTTTAAAGCCAAAGGTATTTAAAATTTCGACATATCTTTCTAAACGGAGGGACAAAAAATCCATGCATCAATATTTTTCGCATCCCTAATCCACGTGTTTTTTATCTTACAGGAAGGAGACGAGGAAGTTTTGCATGCAATCAAATAAGAGAAACTCTGGAATTTGTACGTCGAAGTAAGAACCCCTACATCGACGGCTCAATGATATGGCCCTGGTTCCTTTAAACTCGAAAGTTATATCGTAAAGAAAACTTCTAAAGAAATGTAACTTTAAAATAGAAGGTGATTGAGAAATTCTGAGACGAATTGAATTCAGCGGAAGATAGAGCCTTATTATTTTGGTACAAAAATAAAGTTTATCAGTGTTCTTAAGCCGTGTAGCTGCCATCAGTAGAAAGACACTACGAGAAGGGTAGCGTCATTAAAGGATTTTCCGAAAAAGGATCCACATGTAAAAGAGGTAGTACATATGAAAGGTTATACGAATATTACCGCCTAACTGATCATTATCGGTACTTAAATCTAAAGATTGACCGACTGAAGCCCTCCGTCCTTCCCTTTTTAATGCCACGTCCTCATAGGTATTTCGCTCAACATCCTTTTTTACTTAGCTTCAGGCTGTTTACTTTGAAACTGAATATTGAAGCGTGGCAGTGGAATATTAAATTTAACGGCGATCACTGACCACCTTATGAAAAAAAACTAAAAATAATTATGGGGCTTATATGATACGTTTACGGCAGAGGGTAAAGTTGCCTACATATGTATACATAAATACACACACATATATGCATGTTTTATAGCATTTAGTATTCTTCTTAGATCTACCGACGTTCGCGGAGCCATTCCCACGACTTCAAGTGGGGAGTGTTCGTTCGATAACAGGGTTCGTTGTCCCCCAAACTCCAAGACATTATTCGACGGTAACGATCCGAGTCGTTCCTCGCCGTGCTGAGACGGACCCCCATCAACATCATCGGCGGACAAAAGGAGATCATTCTCGCGGTCTTATAGGTCTATTAGGGGCGGGAGGGGGCCCCGTTTAATGACGACGTGGCGCTTTTGTAAGGCGCCACGGCGGTACCCGTTTGGAAATTCTTCCGCAACAAATCACTCCCGGTTGCGTAGCAGCCTACAGCGGGAAGGAAGGCATTTACATCAGTGACTGCCACAGCTGGTTTTTTGACCGATCACGGGGAATCAGTAGGCAATGCAAGGTCTGCTGTAGGCAGCCATATGAGTTTTTCGTGAGAATTTAGGAAATACTTTACGAATTTAAAAATGCTGAAACATTTTAGTTTCCTTATTCAAGTGTAATGTATAATATAAGAATAATATATCTATCTAATATATATTTGCACGCACACACAACCGATAAAAGCCAATTAATTTACTATTTGCTGAAAAGGGTATTGAATTGAAAGCTATCGCGTTTGTCTAGTGAGTTTACAAAAATATTAATGATTATTTTTCCGAATAAATGTGGTATGTAATGCCTGGGCCTTTCATCATTCATCATGAAGATATTTTCAAATTGTTATCATGCAGCCGAAGTAAAAAAGTTACCTTGTACTTATTACTTCGCACTAAGTTTTCATGTTCGACTTCATCAGCTGATCAGCCGTTCACTAGCAAAGTAGTGGATGCTGAAATATATTTTTAAATTTATTTCATCTATCATTTCATAGAGTATGCACCTGACTTGCAGCTATCTCACGATATGACAGCAAAAATGCTGAAATTTTAAAGTCATATTGACGAAATGGAGTTCGCCTAGCATAATATTCGATTTTTTTAAACTATTATTTCCAATAAGCAGTGACCTACGCGCTGAATGACCAATTCATTAAAACATTTAAGGAAGCTAAAACGCCACTAAAGACTAAATATTGCGTGCATTCGATTACTACCACAGAATCTTTAAATCGAAACGGCGAATGAAAAGTGTCAATAAAAGTGTGAAAATTGGTCCTTAAGGCAATGAAAATATAAATATCTATATCTCTTGACCTTACCTCAAGAGATTAATATAGTGAATTCTTGAGGTCGATATGATGAACGTCGATTTGGAAATATAAATATTAATAAATTTCCCGTTTCCCTCGGCTATTAATGTTAGGGCATGATAATCTCAATTGTACCTTCCGTTAGGCCACGATTGAGCTTTCAGCACCTCTAATTATGGATGAGATGACTTCAATAGAACTCAATGGGAATTTACATATGTCAAATGCTCAATATAACATAGTAAATCCCACGAAATAAGGGGATATAGTTTCTCATCCTTTGCTTCATCCTAATACCAACTATCAGAATAAAACAAGAGAAATAGCTAAAGTACGAGGTTAAATAGATGATTTTTCCCTAAAATAATTCACTATCAGAAAAACAACGTCCTATTATTAGCTGATACTGTAAATAATGGACTATAATAGCATTCGATGCTAGGAATTTGTTTGATACATATCTCTATTCATTTCTCGTATCAGCTAACCCTAGTTCGCATTATATTCCAATAGGAAACAAATGCATAGGATATTTTTATCGGAACCCTTACTTTAAGAACACCAAACAACCTTGACTCTTGCCGCTCTCTTTACAATGTCAATAACATCAACTTCCTTTCAAATGTACAGCATTTCAATGTGTAATACACAAAAAAGAATCACTGCAAACCCTCAAGGGGAAACGAACCAGTCAGCTTGTATCCAGCCGAACGTACTGGTGCCACTTGAACTTTAAGCTTAACACTACAATCCGAGGTGAAAAAATTAGATCAGTGCGCAATAATTTTTCCAACTGAAATAATAAAACAAATCCTCGAAAAACAGTGAATTCAAAAATAAAATCTTCCAAAACCAGCATTAAAACTGCCTTGTGCAGTGTGTTTAAATTCAGCTTTAATAAGCACCCAACACGATCAAACCCTTTCAACAATGAATGCTTTCCGAAAATACTCGCATGAAACGATGACAGAAGATCGTAATTTTAGCTCGATAGTGAACCTAGTGAACGCTCCTTTCATTAGAGCGAAGAACAAAACACTTTTGCCAGCTGAGGTGGAGGGTGGGCGAGTAGCGTCACAGAAAATGAGCCGCAGTATGCGAAGGTTATGTACGTGACCCAATGCGTAAGCGTTTCTTGTATCAGTAGCGTCAATTGAGGATACGAGGTCGCCAATTTCTTAATTCAGCGACATATCTGGGGAGCCTAATCAAAGGCAATTCTCTCGTAAGAAGCCGTTTTGCCGTCAATTTTAGACCCCCCCGAGCAGATGCTGCCGCTGCCCATCCTGCACTCTTGTACATTAGCACCACAATTATATGGGCCCTTGATTTTTTTAAATATTTAAAAAGCGAACAAACAAAAGACCGCAAAATAAACACTTCCAGCACCGACATGATCCACTGCATTTATCTTTCACTAACTCAGCTCATGAGCTATGACTACTTACACACGAATTCTCGTTTCAACAACTTGAAGTGTCACACAGAACTGGAACAGAGATTCGAAAATAGTCCCGTGACTATTTTTAATTATTCGGAATTTAGTCTAACTGCTCAGAATTCAATGCACTTCACTGAATAATTTAAAACAACCCAAATATATCATTAATATTAATTAGTGTTCAACTCAGGCAGTTTGAGAGACCAAAAGCGCAAGATTGCAGGGGTTTCTGGACTCCTCATGATGTATAAGACATCTAGACGAAGAAACAAATGTTTTTCCCTATATATATATTTATTTAATTATTTATGTATTTCAGTAAAACATTGTAAGTACATGCGTGTATATCGTCGCGTCATCATGACCATCATACCACGAGATTCGTCGAAACCGGTAGTGCATTCTTAGCTAATTTGATTTTGGAAAATTAAATTACTGTACATAAAGACCTATGTATCGTTTGTAATATTATTCCACCAAGTTACGGTCTCTTCGGTGAGTTAATTATTAACTGGATTCAATTCAGCTCAGAATAACACTTAATTTCCAGTAAAGTAAAATATAATAACGGGACTCAAGTTTGCTAAGACTTTGGTCACTCGTGGGAACAACAATTAGGTATTCATCCACAGCCGTATTAATAACTTCCTTAATTATCCCAACGTCAACGAAGTAGCTTAAAATCCTCGATACAGGCCCCATGAATCTCTCGGAATCCGTAGGAACATATGGGGTTACCGATAAGTTGGTTAGGAATTATCTTATGTGAAGATGACTTATTTTTATTCTAAGGTAAAGTTGGTTGGATTTAGCTGATGCCACGACGCTGTCTTGCACATTTGCTGCATTAACATTTGTCCTTGTCAATACTTTAACCGTAAGATCCGTATCACGCTATGAAGACGATGAAAAAATTTAAGGTCTATGAGGAGGGTAAATATTTCAACTTATCAGTTCTAAACGAAGCTTGGAAGCTTTATCTTTGCAGATCCATAG
>LYUA01000108.1:245517-257306 GCA_002093875.1 Calopteryx splendens
ATAAACGTTCCTATCAAAGCAGGTGATTCGTAAGCCTATATTCGTATTCACATGTGTGGAGAATGCTCTCAAAAATTAATTTACTTGGTCGGAATTTGGACTTCCGGGGAGTACAAGGGTGTAAGTTATACAAGATTGAGTGGAAAATTAAAACTAAAATTTATGATTATCTTGGCTTGTCCTTAATTCGTTCATTCACCTTGAAGTTGAATGGCGTTTTGGAATAAGAGGTAACATACCCGACTGGAAACTAGGAGGCACAGAGAAATGATTTTTCCTAAGAAAATCCTCCGTTATTTATGTATTAACTTCGTGCGCGAGACTCCAGCCAATGTGATTTTTGCGGTCTGTGTGTGATTACTGAGGAACCTTCATTAGAATTACTGTACAATACAATTAGCCTCGAGAGCAGGCGGAAAAAAATCTCCAACTGAAAAATATTTTCTGAATTAGCTCTTCCTGTATTATTGACCAATTTTTCTACATTGACAGAGAAGTAATCATGTATTTAATACTTTCAGGCGTCACTTGGTGGAATTTTTATTCGTGTCTGAGGAAAGAATTTTTTTTTAATCAACAGAATTTTTTTTAATTTACTGACCTAGGTTCCGGCCAATTATTGCATCATTTTCAAGGTAGTCATGATCTTAACTGCTTCCTTCAACGGCCCATAAGCCTTTAATTACAGAGGATGGACATCATGCCCACTGAACAGGCTCAATGTTAGGTTAACCTAGCACGATGATGATCACAGGTCCTCCATCAAAATCGCAAAGGCAGGAGCACGGAAGTTGTAGCTTCGGGCTTGGTTCCCAAACAAATAAACGCCCAATTTAAGGAGGAGGCCACGTGCTGGGTTTAACAACGAGCACTTTGGGAAGAAAACGTTCGGATTTCACCATAAATCGAGATCCGTTGAAATTCGGTAAGTTGGCTCACAGTCAACTTCTCATAGGGGAATTCGGTTTCGCAAGACAATCCTTTTCGGTGGCTTACCATCCCAAAATCAATATCCTGTAGGGTAAACGCCGGCGTAAATAATTTTCAGTTGTGTAATTAACCAAGGTATTAAAAACAAGAAGACTGAAATTGAGGGACCGTTGCAATAAATAAAATTGTTTCTCATTTACGTTTGAGACCCAAACTGAAGAAAATATTACTAATACCAAAGCATAAAAAAGGCCAATCATTTTAATTAGGACTTGGTTGAGAACAATATAAAATTTCAGTTAAATGTGATACTTAAAATCACAAAAGAATCAACGATTCTGAGGGCTCATTATTTCAACAATATACGGCCATGGTGACATTGAAAAATAGCACACCTCATTGGGTTATTACGAAAACTAATTTTGGTTTTTCAATATCTCGTCTAAATAAAATTAATATTCATATTATTCTCGTATGGCAATGCCCTGAAACTCATGCCTATATAATAAATGCGCGCGATATTCGATTTACTATTTCATAGAAACAAACTTGATTTTGGGAATGTAACAAAAAGGCTTTCGCAAATAGGCTTATCGATCTTACGAGGTGTCATCAATGAAATTAGAATGCTTAATCTGAGGACCGTTCACACTTCCTTTTAACTATTATATTGGGCTTAATACCTCCGCCATGTTGAATGTCATCAAAATTATAATATGTCGTGACAGGTAATTAATTACTTTTCTTTGTTTTTTTCATATTTGGAACCAATCAACACACTTATAATCAAGTATAATACTTTAGATGGCATTCGAAGTAATGAGAATGTTAAGTCCCTGTCCCCAAATTACTGAGTGCTTGTTAAGTAGGTATGCAAGCATTTATATGAAACCGTCCATGCAATCAAATTTCCTCGAAAATATAATAACGCATTTTTTGAATTATTTAATTTTGAAACAAGTTATAAGAAAGACATAACAATATTTCAGAAATGAGTAAAATTTAATTGTGATCCCAATCAATAATCGGTGGTGGAAAAAAGAGATCGAAGAAAAGCCTCGTGCCGGAACTTTCTACTCCCAACAAACGAAGTCATGGGCTCCATTCTAAACCATCCATTAGAAAGAGTAGTGACTTGCAAATTGCATAAAAAAGAGTCATTTCCTTAAAAGACATCTATTTACACCGAAAATGACTCTACGCACAATTTTATCCTTCTCGAAGAATGCTATTACAAGACGTCGCACTTAACTGACTCCACCTCTTCATCTATTTTAGTAATGCAAGAACACTATCTAACCATACGAAAAATGTCCCATTATTATCTAATTGCTCCTTTTGCGATAATATCACCGACACGTGAAATGTGGTTTGATTTTCATCAAGTTTGTTAGGAGACTTACATCAAGACCCATTGACGGAATTTATCGTACTGTGGTAGCAAAACGTTTTAAATTTAACGTAGTGAAAATTTAAGATAGTAAAATCTTTCACGCCATCGATATCACGAAGTTGATTCACAATATGTAGAGCATTTCAGCGCACATAGCAATCACCACGCACTTAACATTGCAGCATTGTAATGTCACGGAAATGTGATAGAAAATCGATTTACAGCCTATATCGTCTCCTTGAAGATGGTATCGAAAAATTATATTAAAAATATCGATGTGGTCGATATTCTAGCTCTACATCCCCTCATCACATCGAGAGTGAATAGGTGTCAAGGGAATGGAAGACCACACATCACATTTTGTGTTTCAGCATCGAATTTACTTCGCAATGATAAAAATCGCATAGCGGGTCGACACAATAATGTGGCATCGCATGAATATCACAAATTGAATTCGATACATCGCAATATCGCACAGTGCAACATCGAATTGAGGCGGAACGACGCCCCCCTGCGGATCCTGTGGGTGGGCCATATGTTGTTCATCAGTGTCGCGAAGGTTTGCATACTTGCTGGGGGTGACAACGGAAGTCCGGTGTCCATAACGTTACGATCGCGTTTCATTACGAATTTAGCGGGGCATTCAATCTCAAAAATCCAGCCAGAGTACAAAATGATAGCATGCAGACTACATACACAAAGCCAAACGTGACAATCACTCTCGTCAACCACTGTGCTGTCGAGTTTGTAGACTACACTCTAAGGACAACGTAAATATTAAAATAAGAAGGCATAATTAATGAAAAAATTGACACAATGGGAGCATAGTAGAGATAAAGAAATTAGGAAAATAATTGCGCTGGATGATAGTAGTTAAAGTATTATCCAAGCAAGGGAAATGACAATCCAAGCTCAATGTAGAAACGTAAAGAAAAGGTGTGGCTAAGTTTGGACAACGAAATAAGGAGCGTACCGTTTCATGCTTCAAGTAGGATGAGAGAAATGAGTGTGCGTTGGAAACTTTTTAGACATGTGAGAGGAGAAGGATGGAAAAAAAGGTAGGCGGAGAGGGAGGAAAACGAAGAAGTTTATACATTGTGCGATAAGAGGATATTCGACAGATATAGTAAGTTGAGGAGATATTGAGAGGCAGCGGGGATGCTGACGTGTTTAGAAAATTCAAGAGATGTATAACAGGATTCAGTAAGGCTTCCAAAACCGACAAAACCTCTATACACTGTTGACTGCTTGTACTAAAATATTGACATGGTGTGTAATATGTAGCGATGTTTTAGCCAACTTGAAATTGTGCAAGTGAAATTATGTTAGCGTCGTAAGCACTTTGTAAAATATATGATAATATCCATAATCTAAAAAAAACTATCACCGCCAATCATTTTTGCATGCATTAATGGAGTTAACACACGTTTTTCCAAGCACATAATTATCCGGCATCATCATTCCCGATGTCTATACGGATTAATAGAATATTTTATCACCGACCTCTAGAACCTCTTAGAATGTTCTCACACCACAAAGATTAGAAGACAGCTCTTATTTCGTTAAATTTCTCTCAACTGCCCAGTAGGATTCCATCATTACGTTGTTATCCCCTGGCCAATTATTACCCTACGTGAAGCGATGGTTTAAGGCCGTTCGCTAATAGTAATAGGAGGGTTAAAATCCAAACCTCAGGACGAGTTGCATTTGGATTTTACACCTTCGCAGAATCACCACGCATAGGCGATGTCGGCTGGAATGTGTGGCTTTCTACACTGTGCTTAAAAAAGTATTCCCAATCAAAAGAGACAAGAAATTAATTCAAGTGAGAAGCTGAGCTTTCTAAAAAGTGGGGAGCATATTAAATGGTATTTTTTAAAATCGCAGTTAGGTATAGAAGGATGACATTTTATGCACCGCACTTGCGATTTTCTTATATTATCAATTCTGTATTAATTGCATCTCACAGCCAGAACCAAAATGAGTTATACGACGATAGCATAGAAATGATATATGAATACGCAATAGTATTATTCAAATTGAAAAAATAAGGGGTTTCCTAAAGTCAGCAAAAATACTACACGAGGAATTAACTCGGATATTAATAACGCCTTATTTTATGCAATTGAATATATGCTAAATTGCACCACAAAACTGAAAACGTAAAGATTCGGCCCACAGTCTGTAAATAATATTGAACTCTGTGACTTTTTTGCTTTCATATGTGTGTTTATATCAATAGCATAGTGTTTTATGGATCATGAGACACTCCTAAAATGAACCCCTACCAAAAAACACACCTATTACGCAGCATTTTCAAACGATGTGGTAAGAGGTATGTTATATTAGCATTGACAAAAGCAGAAGAATCTCGTTTCTTGTCATATAAAGAGGTAATGTCCCCATTTGGAGCGCTAAAATTTAACTTTTGCTGAAAAATTGCAAATACGCAAAAACTGTCTTTACATCACAAGACAGTCATTTTTCTGAAAGCTCAAAAAATTACAGATATAGGAGAACACAAGTGGCATGAAAGTTTGTTGGGTTTAGTACGATGTGAAATAAAGGCCATGATGCAATACACAACTTCCCAAACTTAAAACTTCCCCTGCACTAGTAATAACAGAAAGAAAAATACACAAAGCCAAATCTTTCCCACGATAGAAGTATGCATGGAAGCAGAGGAGGTATCCAAAGTAATTGTTCACCCCAACAGCAAAGGGAACGCTAGCCATTATAAATATTAACAATACTTTTCAAATAATCATGGCATTACGATCAAGCAAAAATTATGCTGATGCCCAAATGAACTATTCCGATTACGTTTATAAGTAAGCTCTCGGACACCCATGAAACAATAAACGGGAGCGTAGGAACCTGCCTACCGCTGAGCCTGGAGGTTGCACTTAAGCTTCACCCCGTTTTAATTCATCCCAACCTTGACGTTGGAGTAGGCGACCTTGATCCATGTCTTCCTTAACATAATTCAAGTAGAGCTAGCGGGTACGACGCTACTTCCACGCTTCTGCTGCGCAGAGTAGTTCTGTAACGTGAAACGTGGCAATAAATGGTTCAGGCATGTGTATATAGCTGTTGCCCCGTTAAAAAAAAGTGGTGCTCGGACGTAAATTTTGCAAGACACGGCTGAGAAGCGTTACAGCGCTGCACGTTAGTTTTCACTGGTGAAAAAAATGGGCAGAAGAAAATTAAAAGATAAAACCGCGATGAGACATAAACCCTCGCTTAAGCTCATGCCATCTGTCGACAACTTCGTTGAATGACTTGAATGCGTTACCAGGCGGGAGTCGGTCGGAAGGAAACGCAATGATAGACTGGATTATTTTTCTAGATTAGCCTTGTTATTTTAAATATCATCTCGGCAAGTTTTCCGACGCCTATTCTCCACGAAGATGTATGCAACAAAAACCGCGGCAAGAAAGCACTAAATGAATGCAAGAAAAAAATCAAAAGCGGGAATAACCGTTACGGCTGAAAGTACGTCATTCAAGGGGCAGATGAGCACCGTACTGTCAAAAAAACGATGACGAAAGGCGCGAATCCATATCCTGCCGTCTGAGGCACAGGTCGTAAGTTTAAGTAATGGTTTGGTCCCAATGGTTTTTCCAATGCAATGTAATCTCTGCCAGAGTGCGACGTAGTTTTAATGTTAGACACTATGGGGGAAAACATTTTTAAATAAAATTTTAGCGAGTAATAATCGGTTGGAAGTCTTAATCTAAAAGGCAGCCATTTAGCAGAGTTTTAGGATATCTCAAAACGGTATTCGTGCTTTTTACCAATCGACTCCCAGCATCCAAATTGGCACTAGATGATGAGGCGAAGGTAGATAGTTCCACGAAGCATCTAACCGGAAACTAGATGTAGAAGAGTTCGAGTCACAATTCTCCCAGATGATTTCCTCACTGCAATTTTCGGTTCTATTTTGTTTGAGTTCCTGATGTTACATAAAAACTTACGGAATGGCGACAATGCTTTGAATATGAAGCCTTCGCATAATAATTCGCAATATCACCATATAAGGTACTACATTTAAAACAACTCTATTAAATTTTAAGCGTCTTCTGTTCTTGGGTAGAGTAAACGCAAAAGATACCACATGGTTCAATTATATACCAATGTATGGATTACCATATTGTGAGCACGAAATATATCTAGAAAGCGGGATATTTAAATTACTCACAAATACTTCCAGCCTCTGCAGGGATTTGAGTAGACAAATTAAAAATAATTCCATTGATTACCTTCAGCTTCCTATCCTTAAGGTATTTTTCATTCACCAATGCGGAAACGGAACAATACAACTTCGTACACAGTAATTTGAACAAATACTAAAGCACTCCTTGAACCCTACTAAGCTGGTAATTAAGTTCTTTCAAATATGTTTCAGACCGCTGCATAAACATTTGGAGCCTCGAAGGGAAAAGGACTAATATTCTCCAGATTTTTGGAATTTTTCCTGATTTTTTGACGCACCTTACATCAGCAACGGGTGAATTACTTATCAACAATTTAACGTGCACACATTCTTAAAGCACGGATAAAGGTAAACTATGACAATTGCTTGCTTTCTAGATATGTAACCTTGACCGAAATTAAAGAACTAAAAATACTCATAAGGCTTAAAATAAATTAAAATATTGAAAATTGAAGTAAAACTTCAAATCAGAATTCTCAATATAATTGTTAACATAGCACAGGGATGTGAAGATTACGATATTACTGTAGCTAAATAGATTCAGTAACATATTTACAAGTTGATTTTATAGAGAGTTGTATTAGTTACTCTTAAGCACTGATTTACATGGAAATACTAATTTAAATGGAGAAACAATTAACGAAGATTGGGAGCATTTTTAAAGCTTAATTACGCAATCTTGTTTCCAATGCTGGTATCGCAATTTGATCCAAAAATGGGTGAGTAAGATTACATAATAACTTTCTTAATATTTAGACGTCATGTTTGCGTACATAACACCATGAGAAAATAAAAAGCATAGCATAATTCTGGGAATGGAAACTTGATTATTAATTTGAAAAATCATAAAGCTCTTGAACCAAATAAGGTTTGTCTTTTATTCAACCTATATTTGCTTTTGAAACATTCATTAGCTCATTTAATTTTAATTTAATTAGCCAATATAAACCACGTGTATTTCGCCACTTTTCGCGAGACTCTTTGAACCAGTATCTTAATTCCTAGTCTACAGTAATCAACCCCCAGGGTGGTTTAATACTTAAGTGTTGATCCATAAAGTAATCACTCTAGTAGCCTAGAGATGTCAATGCACTTCCCTGCGCCTCCTAAAATTTTCCACAAGTACCCTGAAGGACAAAACATCGGCGAGTATCTATATGAAACGCATTTACCAGCATTTAAGATGTAATAATATTGAAATACTACCCGCGAGTAGCGATCGTAACTTAATTGCTCTGCAAATATTGCCAAAATAATGTGTGCAAATTAATAATAATTTTGCTGTAATGTATTTCTTAATAGTTATGGAGATAGTGGGTAACCACCAATGTGCAGAATAAACTATTGTGATTTTATCTTAGTGCATTGTATTTTTACGGACCAAATGTAAGACTTTTTCCGATAAAATTTGAGAAAAAAATATTATTTGACCAAGCAATTGGTAAGATCTCATCAGAGCTCAAAACTACACAAATATGATAATTATTGAATATTTTGATGAATATGAGAAGAATAATGAAGTTTAACGCGTTATTATTAATTGATTTAAAACCTACCAAATAATAACCAATTTTAAGATAAAAAATTATGCAAAGATATTTAGTTAAATTCATCGAGTTTCTCTGAATATCCGATGACGTTTGCTTAAGCATCAACTGCCAAATGTACACTTTTAACTACTTTTAACAAGCAAAGTGCCTGGGTTTCACGGCATAAAACGTCTCCACTATTAACAAATGAGGTACCCATTAACGTGTTGCGATTATGGAATGCTTTTTTACAACAATTTATACTCAAACCTTCAGTTCGATGCACCCATACATTTCCTATTCTTCGAACAATACTTGTATCGGAACTATGTTACGTGAACGCCGTTTGCGAGAATTTGAATTGGCCTCTATCACTAATGCCTCGTTTCAACTACAGAGAGCACTGAAGGCAGTGGTAACTTGTGGCGGTACCACTCGGAGAGCAGCCGAATTATCCAGAGGGGGGTTTCTCGTGGTGTTTACATTTTCAAGCAAAGGAATGAGGAAACGGGTGGTAAAGGGGTGCTTTGTAAGACGTAGTCGCGCAGTGCTTCCTTTCTTTCACTTAGATCATTCGGATATCATGGCGAAGGGACCAACTAGGGGGAATACATTTACTAGAACGGCTGAGGCATAGAAAGAAAAAGGCATCGAAGGAAGAAGATGAAGTGCGCCGTTCTGAAATTTTTAACTCACAATTTGTGTACATAGCTACTGAACCATGACGGGATGAACTTCCGGAGGGACCAATACCACGGGCGTACTGATAACTTGTAATTCTTATGAATATAGAAAAGGGATCTCAACAATAACTATTATTGAAATGCCATCCAATTAACGTATCATTGAAATTGATAAATAATTGCTCACCAATATGGTGTTAACGAATTAGAATTTTCTTTCAAAAAAAAATTACTCCCAACCAGTTTCGCTAGGTCTAATCAGTATTGCGCCCATTGCCCCAGGGGGATGTCTTCCGGTGCCGGATGGAGATTAATTCCGCCCCTGACCACAAATATTACACACTATTTAAATTTTGCCACCCTGGGCGCCCGTCTCGATCTTTTATAGTTCATTAGCATCTCCCTCTTCACCTGCAAACCGCCGCGAGGGCGTGCGGCAGGGGGTGTTACGTCACCAGTCAATGATGACAGTGAGTAATATTGGCAAATCACATCAATTCACTTTCGGGAATTTCAAATTACGGTACGTGTTTCTACGAATTTTCACGAAACTGGCAGCATTTTTCTTCTGTATCCTGTTCAATTCCGACATTAGCGCTTTCTACGAAGGCTCCCAAATGCTCGAAGGGTACACGAGATGAGCTCTAACCAGCGCGAAGCAACCCATCTCCTTAACTTTTCCATTAGAATTATCTCCCACTGTGCCTTTCATGAACCCAAGTTTCTTCAATGCAGCTCCCAATATGGTCCTACCTTGCTTACCCCATGTTAAATCTGATTTTAAAGTGACTCCTAGGTATTTTACTTGGTCCGTTTTTCTTATGTTCACCCCTGCGAGTCGATAGGTGCAGGAGTGTATGGATTTTTTTTTTCAAAAAATTCATTGCGCCACATTAATTTCTAACACACTAATACTGTTGAGAAAATGCCATGCCAAGATATGATTTGGCTGGCCTTCAACCTTCTCATTTTTGGGCCCATCTGTGATTAAGGGCTCAAATCAAAACGCAGCATACTACGGCACTCGGCGCAGTTATCCTTCAGCCCTAATTAAATAAAGATAATTGAACGTCGGACAGTTGTGACGTCGACGTAAATATAAGGGCATTATTCTGAGAACCCCATCTATGGATGTTCCAATAGAACAATTAAAAAAAAATATATTAGACACGATGGTCATCAGACGAACACAGAATGTTTAAAAATAATAATGCCCGAATATCTGTGTTTGGCACGCTCTGCAAAGCCAATATTTTGTCCGATTTATTACCAAGTCTTGCCGCTTCCTAAAACTACTTCCGTGACCGGAAATTAAAAAAAAAGGTTTCTGAGTAGATAAAATATATCCTCACGTCGAAATTAAAGTTAGGGGATATTCGGGTTTACCTTTTATAATGAGCGTCGAGCATGCAAAATTCTCCATTTTCAAATACACATTTAAAAAAATAAGTTTCAGGGGAGAATAAAACCTTAAGTTTTATTCTCCTTTTATTCTCTTCTGCGAGAGCATTTGTGCTTCCCGTTTAAATGCTAGTTATGAATCATTTAAATTCATAAGAGGAAACTGAGGAGCTTTCTCGTGGAATTACATTTCGGACAATCAATTGAGGAATGCCGTATTTCAACCGTCGTGCTACGCGGATGAGTCAATCAAGGACAAAGATAAGGCCACCGTCATCCCAAATTTCTCAGAATTATGGACATAGCAAGCTTAAAGTCGAGCTTGAGATAACGCTATTGAAGCAGGGGAAGGATGCATAGAGGGAAACAGCCAGTTGACGAAGGGAGCATCTCAGAATGGCATAAGCTACTTGAAGAAAATTCGCGAAAAAATAACAATGCCAACGAAAGAATCCGCTTAGAGGCTAGCAGGATAAAATTCCCTGCGGAAAATTCTAGACTTAATTATTTGCATTTATCAATTTTGAAGCCTACCCTTATAAATTTCTTTAAAATGTAAGTTTTGTTTCATGACTATCATGATCTGAATCTACATCTGCTACCGGGAAACAATGTATGACGCTACTACTAAATCAGCGTCTATCCCTAATATGAACTAATTGGTATCTTCTTGTATCCTTCCCATTTTCCATGAGCACCATATTATTTTTATAGTCTTTGGACTAGGTGTTTCTCATTACCATAAGCTTTCTCCTGCCATATCGTACTTATTTATCACCACGGTCACTTCTTCCTAAACCATACCCACCCATGTATGACTTCGCCCACCATTGCATTCCCCAAACCCCAATCCCTATCATGCCCATTCTCCTAAGAACGCTCCTAATTACTTCCCCCACTCCAATGGCCTGAGTTCCGTAGTTTCCACGATTAATTAACCTATCATTTTAGGAAATCATGGATT
This sequence comes from Calopteryx splendens, assembly GCA_002093875.1. Taxonomy (NCBI): domain Eukaryota; kingdom Metazoa; phylum Arthropoda; class Insecta; order Odonata; family Calopterygidae; genus Calopteryx; species Calopteryx splendens. The sequence goes on from LYUA01000108.1 coordinate 256,634, forward strand.
GAGGCGGTTTTTCACTAATATCCCCAATAATGTTTTTAGCGTGCCACCATTAACTGAGTTGAGACGTTTTGCAGTAGCATCACTGAGGTACAGAAGCCGCCTTCATTCACTACTTTTAATTTGCTCCTACCCTTCAGTCACTTCAGCCTAGGCTACCCTGCAAGGAGTAATAATCACCATGCTCCGGCAGGCATTGCTCCAGGAGCAATCGGAATGCGCAAGTCTTTCCAACACATCAAGATTGCAGTCTATAGGGATGTCTGTGCGACAATCAGTGTGAAAAATTACCATGTAAAGGTTGGTATTTCTGTATCAAACGCCGACTGCGGGCGCTAGTGAAAATAAGTACTAATTAAATCACCTAAGAGCCATAACACAATCTAGACAAATCTCAGGCGTAGAACAAAGCTGAAAATACACGTATTGTCTAAAAAAGAACATCCAGAACTCTACGAAAGAGACCAGAGGTTTGACTCCCAAGTCGATCGTCTTTTCATATAATAATGTTCGAGAAAGTCAAACATTTTCGTGCAACACAATTTTATCTTGACTTAACTTCAGCATATTAAAATAATATTTATGTCGGTACGGTGACGTGAAGTCATCTATAGCACAGATTTTTTATGAAGAAACTGCGGGAAATGCCGCGACAGTAACTTTAACGGAGTCACCC
>LYUA01000108.1:258473-269736 GCA_002093875.1 Calopteryx splendens
CCCGGTTCAGGCGAATGATTTTTACACTGTGAATTTTTCGCATATGTATAGATTTGTTATGCCCAACGAATGAGTAAAATGAGTGCAAATACATCTCTTACTGAGAAAAACTACCCGTTTCGTGAAAAAACATTATCAACGAACCGAACAGAAAGTCTCACACAATTACGTATCGGAAACTCAGAGTTGTTGGGCACTGGAAGTACGAGGACGCTCGTATTTGCATGACTTAAACTACAAAATAGTACAAATCGTATGAGTTTAACGTTGAAATTGAGGGAATAAGTCTAGGGCCACATTACATTAGTAGGCAAGACCACGACGAGAGGTTGATGTAATTTGACCGCCGAACACACCGATATGAGGAATCCTTTTTCCCCAGCCATAATTCGTGACCATTTACAGCAGAAAAAATCGCGTGCCACAATTCGAACAACCCGTAATTAAAATTATACGGAATGCATATGAACACCAATTACCCAAATTATTGGTGGCCTAACGATCCCTACCACACGCCCTCGTGACAGGGTGCAATATAGATTTAGAATACCTACGCAACTACGATGGCGTTGCCAGAAACCAAGACGCAACTCTCTCTACTTTACCCAGTGAAGCCTGCAGACTGACTTTAAGGCAAATAAATGAAAGACGAATGCGGGGCGCCGGGCAGGCAGTCCATCCTCCCTGGGGAATGATGGGAATTCCCCCAGGGGCCTGGCTCTCCCCGGCGCATTCCCGGGCCTCTTTTTCCGGCAAAGAAAGAGGCCCAGGGGGAGGGAGGAGAGATGCTCGGGGAGGGGTGAAGGGGGAGAGGGGCACTCGCACACGCTTCACCCTTCCCTTGCCGCACGGACGGAGGTGGCACGGAAGCCAACTGGGGCGAACCAGATGAAGAGGTGAACGCACCCACTTGAGGAGAACTGGGTACGAGTTGAAAATCCGAAAAGAATTCCAGCATGAAAACAAATCCACCACTTGAAGAATAACGAGAAATACAACTGCAATAGGCATGGGTATACATCACATCCAGTATCGCGGGAATAATAAAACGGTAAGAATCACCGTGATAGTAGGGCAATACGCAACGCCAAATGGTGAAAGATAACCCATTTGCTCAGAAGCCCACCGACATTCTACTTGCTCATCTCCCCCAGCAAAGTTCCTTGGTCTTAAAAGATGATAGACGTCCGATATGATGCAACTTTGAAGTTCTTTCCTTCCTTTATCTAGCCTTATTTCCCTTACATGCATTTGCTTCGAGCTTATGTGATCTTGTCGGTCACGAGATTAAAGTTATCTGAATTTGAGGATTGTTTTGTTAAAAAATCGCCATTTTTCTTTTCTTTAATGAGTACCTTATCCAACCGCCAAAGCAGTTGCGTGCTTATATATTTTTTTCTTTTTTGCACTGATACGATTATTAATGCATCCTATCCCATTACAAAATTTTTGCCTCCAAATAAATAAAATACAAAATATCGATGTATATACCCAGGACAGCCGAAAGTGGAAATGGCAGAATTGTGAAGAGGAGCCAACTCACAAGCACCTATACATACTCCCAAGGAACATCCCAACTCTAAATATCTCAACGTTTGTTACGAAAAGGATGTGTGAAGGGAACAACTTGGAGAAATTCACGAGAATGGAAATAGGGACTCGATTTCACTTGTGACGCGGAGGGAATACACAGGGCCCTACACTATACCGGCAGATAGATCCATTCCGATAAAATAAGAGAATAAACTCCAAAACTGGTAGATTTAAATAATTTTTCTTCCCTCGCACAATTCACGAACGTAAGTTACCAAACAACTTTGCTCGAAAACCTAATTGTAATCTGGCATTCCTATTGAAAACATTTCACCTTAATCCGTAATTATATAATAAAGGCAATTGTTCAAGCACCTCCCGTCATAAATCCCTGGGTTGTATTGTAGAGTAATGTGAACAGGTAGATGAAAATAAGATCGGTAAGGTTGCATTGTTAATTGTGTAATGCATTGTTATTCTCACATTAAATGTTCTCCCTATATCGCCTATTGGCTTTTATGTTTCCCTCCTCAGTTACGAGGCTAGGTACATGATTTCGCACTAAAAGGCATAGAGTCCCAAAATGAATTAATGGGCGAGTGACAAAAGTTAAGCAGGGTAGAAATTTTGGAATCAAGGCCAAAATTAATTACATGGGGTTATTCTCCTCCTGCAGCATCGCAGAATTCCTCAAAAGTTCACAAAAGGTTATACCCGTTGGGTATTCAATGAATATTCACAGTAACTTTAGCGGAGTCACCCGCTTCTGAGCATATATATGCGAAAAAATCACAATGAAAAAATAATTCAAAAATTTATAATACAAGATGATTCCTCAGTACCTAACTGGCTAAAGCACTAGGCCGGAACTCGAGGGATCCGGGTTCGAGTCCCGGTTCAGGCGCATGATTTTTTCCATTGTGAATTTTTTCGCATGGGTACATTCAAAAGTAGATCCACAGTTGAATTTTTATTTTGGAACAATTGGATTTTACGCAACACTCCACAGCAGCTGCAAGAACCACAACTATATTCATTAATTTGTATTCAAAGTTGCCATTTGCAACTGAAGTAATTCGAATAAAGTAAAGAGCGTAGAATTACCCAAAACATTTGACTGAATAAAACTTTCCTCCAGCCATCTGGGCTTTGTGACACTCGGAAGAAGCTCTACAAAATGTAGAAATATATCGATTGAAAAAACACACAAACGGAATGTCTTCGTGAATAAAAAATCACGATTTACACTTAGCAAGACATATGGAAGCATTCGTGGAAGGAGAACGAAGTATGTGTAAGAGGAAACGCCAGGGGAAGTGTTTATCAGCAGGAGCCTGTGTTGAGTGTGCGTGTGTAAATGTGTGTGTGCGTGGAAGATAAGTAAATCTATTCCATTTAGAGGACGCTGCAGTCCTTGCTCCGAGTCCAAATGACACAAATCCTCCGTTGGATACTTTAACAAGCGATGTGAGGAGTGGGATATGGAAAACACCACGCAAAAGTTCCGATGGAAAAGGGGCAATAACGATTACGGGCGGCATTATTGAGAGACAAGGGCACACAAAAGAAAGAGAAACCGATCCAGTTAATAAAGTGGTTAATGCTGAACGACCAAATTGTACGTCGTGGGTTCGACAACTGAATCTGAAATGGTCGTTGAATTGCGCTTACTTTCTTTAAAAAAATAAAAGACCGAAGGTATCTGCGACCAAGTTACACGCTATTACACGAATTAAAATACAGCAAAAATTAATTATTTGCACAACCTTTTAAATGAGGCATATGGTATTGAAGCCAAATTTCATAAACCGCATTCACCTCCTAATTACTATTGTAGAGTATGAGCTGAGGGGCTCGTGATGACAGTTCATTCCACAGAGACATAGTTATCAATATTTTAAATTTTAAGCGGCAGCGTAGAGCATAATTCAATCTTTTAAAATACTTGTATATAGAACCACTAGTTCACAGTTAAAACTTTTAGCAGTCAGTAGATTTTTATGGTGGGGGAAGTGCGGAAAAAAATCTGGCGTAGGCATTAGTCCTCTCTCTCTCTCTAAGGAAAGCTACCAACGAATAAACAGAGTAACATCACACACAACAAACTGAGTACTAATCTATAACCGCTATACGACGCCCAGTGAGGAATCAGACTCCCATTAAAGAAATACTATTTGTTACTAGAGAAGCAATACAATAGAATTCAAACCATTCAAAACTCACCTAAAATAAAAAAAGAGAGATACCGTCATTATAAAAAGAACGGCAAAATCAACTGCCAAGTGATGACAAAACATTTGCTTCAGACGCGACTAAAGGATACATACACAGAACCGAAAGAATCACCGTGATCAAACTTTCATCCAAAAGCTTAAAGTATTAATTGATAGCGACTGACGTTGGGAAAGCAATAAGCTGCCGTAAATTACTAAAAAAGATTTATGAGGCATAGAATCAGGGTGGTTTTGTGGTAACTCTGTGATTTGCATAGATTCTTGGGTAAAATATATTCCTGGAAGGAACTGGCCTCTGGATGTGTGAATATCACACGTAATATGGTGTCTGGATATGTAACAGGTGAGTTCTGCCCTCACATATCGAACTTCGGCTTGTTTTTCGGGGCATATCGAATCTTCGCGAAGATTACCGAGGTGTAAAGTCCGTCTCAACAATTAAGTGGCACGAATAAGTTCTATACAAGGGGTATTTAAAACCTACTATGCACCTGCCAATAGGCTCGGTAAGAATTTTGAGTTTAAGTCTGTTTTATTTCTAAATGAATGATCGTCTCATCTCTTTATGTCGAATACCAAGAGAAAAAAATGAGCACTGTAGAGTTACAAACTGATAACAAAAATATTTTTCACTGCCCCAGGGGTGCCGATAAAAGATTTCATCCTTAAAATATCCATTCATTTTATATACCACCGTAGACTGACGTATTTATTAATTTAATTTTACAAGTTCTCATAAAAATATGGCTATAAAAGAATTATGGTACCTCTCCTCCCGAATTAATCAACAAAATCAATCAATCAACTAGAAAGCTGTGTGTGTATTCAAAGTGGACAGAGATAAAAGGAATTACCGTAATTGTTTCTTATGCCAACAATTATTATGCATTTTTACGAAAAAAATACGTGCAACGTATGCCACGAACGAACATTTCCAACCGAGGTCCTGGCCTTTAAACCGAAAACCTGGCTTTACCCGGCCTTTTAAATAAGTACCCTCATTTAAGTCTTAAACTCTATTGAATTAGGAAACTAATGTGCGCAATTAATTTTATGCACCCCGCAAAGTTAAAAAACAATGCATAATTTCATACGAACACAAGTACATTTTTCTATTTACCTATACGGGATTTTCATTGTATTTTCAGGCGAAAATATTTATTTAGATGTTGGTGGCAAAAAAGAAGTTTAGAAGATGCTCGCCGCCCAATTTCAAAAACATTTAATCTACTTCAGCAATGACCGACGATATTTCCTCATATTGAGCGTCCAAGTTGTCTGGCAAAACATGCGACTACAGTGCGTAGGTATTCATTAAGTGGTGGACGCCAAAACAGAATATCCAGATACGGTCATCATCTCACTTTTCAAGCAGCCCCGTAATTCACGATAACAAACGAGATTAGATGAAACGTCATGCCCTCTGAGGATGGACAGTGATTGCGAAACGGTGAGTGGATAGGAGAAAAACTAGTGGAATATGACACAACATATGCTCACATTACTCGAAATGAATAGAAAATGTGCCCACACGGCAAACCGGTGGTAACGCCGCGCGGCCTAGAAACCCAAATGTCGCGAATTTACAACCATCTCCTCGGGTTTCCACGTTCTTCCAAGAATTAGGCATTTAAGATACAGGGTGCGATTAAAATCTTCGAGGTTAAGTACTTAAATCGAGCATCTACTCATTTATTACGGGTAATCCACCCGGGTAATTATAAGGTAGGCTGTGGATGAACCCAGAAAACGTTTTGTTATATCGCAATGAGGCAGGCCAAATAATCGACCGAGAGGAAAAATGGAAAAGGACAAAATGTCACATAGAAAACAATTTTAAATGCCCGATCATGACGACGAAAATTTAAGAAACTCGAGTGCAGAAGTTATTTTGTAATCTTAAATTGTAGAGCAAGATATCAAATGCCATTGAAGTGGTCGGAAATGCTCATTTCTAATACCTAAGTATTACAGAAGGGAATACCTAATAGCAATATCATCTCCCATTGTAAGTAGGTGTTCACCATGGACACTTAAAACGAGAAAAAAATTTATATAAAAATGGATTTTTCATTAATTTCATTTTTTCCCGTGAGAATACTGAAGTTATAATCTCGACCATGAGTGGAATAAGCTCTTCCTCATCTCCATACTCATGGTTAATACTTCCATCGGCTAATCATTCCATGCCTCTTCTTCTTAAGGTATGTCATTATTCGTTTGATGTATTATTGCATTCGGGGTCATTATCTACGAGTAGGTAGTTATTTCGGTTCACTTTTCCTTCCACGGCAGGTCTCAGCGAGCCATCATGTCTCTATTTGTAAAGATGGACTGCTTACATTTTCCGTTTGAGTTAACAGTCAATTTCGGAATGACAAAATTGGAGTGAACATGAAACAGCCTTTTGCGTGACCGCAAAATAAACAAGGCATCGCAAGGGAACAAAACGACCATTCCCCTTGGACGGCCTTCGAACGCGCTAACGTTGTGGCCGCCAAGAGATGTTGCCTAACCGAACCGAATGAATGCTGGATTTTTGGTGGATATTGCTTGCTTTTCCTCGAATACTAACCCTCCCTTCAACCGGCCCCAGGCCTGACCATGCATCCCCACCCCTCCCCTCAGGGGTCGGACAGGGCCCGAGATATCTGGATCCGACCGAAGCTTCCGCCGCGGTCACGTAGCAGGTTGATGGGCGCCACCGCTCGCGCCGAGCGACAAGATGCGAGGGAGGGGAGAGAGGCCAGCGATGACGCCTCCACCGAGAAGACGAAAGGGGCGGTAAATTATACAAATTACGTTCTCCCACATTCAGGGCCCGAATGACTCGCTCAGCCACGAGGGACGATGCTCCCCCCGTTCCCTCACCCGAAGGAGATAAAAGAACTGATGCCTAAACAATTTCCGACGGTCTCAAAGGAGTGAGGATTTGATTCAAGAGCCGAAGTCACGTCTTGAGTGAGACCCTCCGAGACGGGAGGAGTCTCTGGGCTACCGAATACGGAGGGAAACATTGAAAATGGAGTGCGCAGGAGGACCAAAAGAGATCTTCTATCGTCACCACCTCAAAATTCTTGGTGGGGTGGGTGTGATTGGTTTGCTGCCTCACAAAATATCCTGACTGGAAATACCGACCTGTTATAGAAGTTGACCTTATGTGTGAATTTCACACGCCGTTGGGTTTAGAACTGGGTGAGCTATACTCTCACCTACCAAACCGACCTACGGGTTGATTACTGTGATAGAAGTTCTGAATTTACACACCGTCATAGATACAGGCGATTGGCGTCCTTTACTGACTCCTCTCAGGCTGGCGGGCAAATGGAGCGATCGGATCTTAGTTGGTCGGGATTCGCGAAGAATTGTATGAGCCAGGAAAAGTTTAAAACATTTTGAGAATTTCTTTAAAATCGAATCACAACTTTTTGTACCGGAATATAGTCTTTTCACACACGTATTTCACAGACATTTCCGGAACCCACGATTAATGACTGGCAACACGCCTGCTTAGATAAGGATGCCATGAGGCCCGAGTAAGTTTGACCGTCAGAAGCTTTCCATCTCTTTCCATTTGTCACGCACAAAACAAAAAAGCGTACGAGGAGGGAAATGGGGACTGATCGACTGACCCAGTATTCCACGTCTAATTGGTGGGTTGTATCACACTTGAGTACATTTCCAAAAAAAAACATTGATTTTTTCTACGATAAAGGCTGTCGTCCTCGATTTCACTACCCCTAAGACGACCCGGACTTGCATCTTCATTTGAAAAAGGTTTATTCTCCGTACTCGAGGAATACGGCTCTGTCATAATGTGCAGTTTTATAATTTCAAGCAAAAATCGAAGTACATCATGTCTCCTCACACCTTATTCTTATATACTTTTAACAATAACTACTGATAGCAAACTTACACATTTTAACGCAAATATTTGGTGGATTATCTGACAACTGAACGCATATTTTATTCATGAGAGTTAATTCAATGGAAAAAACAACCCGACTAAAGCATCTTGACTTTTATGAACAGGATTAATTTACCATTACGGTTTCAAACTCCCACATTCGGGGATGGAATTCCTGTCGATGGCCAACCACCGTATGCAGCGCTTTGATGCTACCCATCCAAAATTATTATGACCAGTCAAATCCATGATTAAGAAGCGACATGTAAAAAACGATAGATGAAAGTTGTAGGCATTGTATCAGTGTGACGGAAATTGCAGCTATCAGGGTAAAACGAAATTGGAATAGAGTGGTTCGAGAAGCCACGATTGCCACGAAGCCACGAGTACACGTTGGAGAGAGAAAAACGCTTTCCCTCTTATTAAATGCTGGTTGGAAATTGATGATGTAAAAACTCTTGAGAGGAATGAACAAGAAGGAAAACTGGAACGCTGGGCGCCCGTTTTCATTAGAGACGTCCCACTTCTTTCAACGTGTACATTCTTCCACGATTATAACTTCGAGTATGGAACTGGACGATGCTACGTGATTCAAAGCAACCACAGAAATTAAAAAAGGTGAACGCTTTGAGAATGTTACAGGCACACAAAATCATATGTTCTATAACACATAAGTATTACTCGTAGGCAGAGTTCATAAGAAGTTATCCGACCGACGTTGATTGCCAGAGTGCGAAATGGGGAAGATTCCCGTCAAGAAATAATAACTGCCGAGAACGAGAGAGGATGACAACTATTATATAGAATCGGCAATAAACACTCTAAATGAAGCAAAGCATTAAACAAAATTACAAGATTAAAAATTCGATCTCAACATTGATACTGCACACACGAGTCCGCCAGTAGAAGACGACGATTCCTTTAAAAAGCTAGTGAACGATGCGTCACGTTGCGAAAATCCTGATATTGATATTTCTTTTATTAGAACACCGAAAATAGAACCTAAAGCCTTATTAATTTTGTTCAATAATTTACTCCAACGAAACAACAGCTACGGAATAACATTAATAACAATAACAATGAGGCATAACACAAAAAATTACTTGCCAAGGTGGCGTTTGCGGAGGGGGATGAAGGTAATGCTTGAAGAGAAGAGGTCTTGGGCTGGATGATTTATGATAAGGGTAATGAGTGGATAGGGGATGAACCGAATTGGGGGATGAGTAGCCGACTCGTATTGCAGGTGCTTTAATAAAACCTACCGAGTTAGTTCACACTTAGTATTCATTGAACCAAACATGGTTTCGACATGTTATGCTATTTTCAAGACATCAGAAATTATATAAAATGTCGAGATCATGGTCGGTTCGATATATAATCGTGAAAAATAAACCCTGTGAGTTACATTTTGTGATTGACGAATTTTTGTTTCATCGTGGGTTTATCTTATAAAAAATTTGTTATCCCTTAAAACAACTGAGGAAAAAAGAGCTGAATGTGAACTTACGCAAACCTAAATTAGACAATAAAAATGCATGGGAGTTCAATTATTGGAAAGTAGATGAATTGAAAGAGTTTTAAGATACTTCTTTGGGAAAAACAGTACCAATAATACCAGCATAAACTAAGCAAAGCTGTGTTCACTGGAAAGATTAATATGACTATCTTATTCAAATATCACTATCACCCCGTGAAGAGTTAAATTGCTACGATGTCATCACCGTAAGAATGACTGCAAAACACTGCACAAGACGATCCTATTTAGGCAATGAATGAAAATGAAATACATATTACCGTCGCTATAATGCTAAGCAGGTGTTTTATTTAAACTGAAATGGGGACGCCCGGATGATCATTTAAGGCACTGATCGATAAGAGCATTATATACCGTAATAATTCTTACCTATACTTACTCCGTAAATATGAGAACAAAGGGATCCTAACCAATGGAAATTAGCAACTTGGTATGTAAACTAAATAAACATAACAAAAATTCTAGGATGGATTCGTGTAATTACAAACATCCAATAATAAAAACAAGGGCTTCATTGTTTTAGATATTTCTTACTTTAAAACTCTGGAAAGTGACAAGTGCCAACCGAATTATTATAAAAACAAGAAGGAATTTTAACTTTGAATGAAACACATGATTCCTTTCCTTTAGAAAGCCAAAAATTCTCTATGTTGCTGATATAGTGGAACTTTATGCATTTTGGCATATTATGTATAAAACCGGACAATTTGCACCACAATCTCCTAAAAGGTGTACTCTAATGTTATTTTTCAAATCTTTCTGATCATATCCTCAGTATTATTTGCATATTCTGCCAGAGCCTGTGAAAATTTCCTCTACGCAAAATCTGAAAACTGAATGCCATCTACGAACGCACAAGTTTACGTGCATTCAAACTGTAATTCTACAAAATACTATGACGCTCGTGATTTTTAATAAAAGGGATTTTAATTGAAATAAGCAGGTTCTTCGCGAGAGAAACTAAATTCCCTTTAAAAATAATCGAGGAACGGTTGTTAAATGTACTAACCAAAATATTCACCGAAGGACCGACATTCTAGGGAATTAAGGGATGTGTACGACCTGGGCTCGAAAAAGATAAATTTGGATATATTCGTGCTTTACCCCCTTTCCTCTAGCGGAGAGATGATGAGGATTTGAGAGAATAACAGTACATTAACTAAAAAATGAGGGATTTAGCATTTAGTCCAATGAAGTTCAAAGTAACTCATAGCGTCATGAAACATAGGAAGGGAACGGGATCGGGATAAGAAGATGAGCTCTACCAAAAACCTTGTACCAGACAGAGAGATTCATCTGGGAATGTCAGTATAACAAAAACAAATGAAACGGTAGGTAATTCCAACACGATTTAAAATTACATCCTTGGATCATTATTAACTGCAGCTAATAATTGAGCGATTATTGAAGTGGAGTTGAGATTTCCTGACAGATATCATTTTTAAAGCCGAGTAGCGAGACGTGTCACGTCACGTGACTTACGACGTCATCACAACAGGCTTTTTTTCAAAAACATTCTCCAATATCTATTAGCGTGACAGTTTATTTCGTTTCAATCCTCATTATTTGGACACCAACGGTGAGTTAAGCACTTAAAAGTAGAACATAATGTAATGAGAAATCGTGAGAACGTTTTTTTTTCGGCACATAGATATTTTACCTAGTAGGTACTTACACAACTACGACGGTAGTGAAATTATGACTCACAAAAACTGCCAACTTACTTACTTGAAGTTTTCCCCAGCTCCTTTTCTATCATTCCAAATTCCGTGCATAAGGTTCCATTATACCCACACAACTGCGATGGAACTAATCATAATGATGTAGAGGGTCCGGGCCCCCAAGAATAATCACGAGGAAATAAGGTCCAACTGTTGAAGTGGAAGGTGGGCATTTTCACTTTTGCTAAATAGCTAAACAACCAGAGTAATGAGCTCGAAGGTTGGTTTTATACATGAGGGTAGAGCTCAGCTAATACGACTAATGCGCTAACACTCGTTTAAGGACCAACGGCGATTTAAATCCACACATCAAGCCGAGGGGGGGGGGGACAGT
>LYUA01000108.1:290154-306670 GCA_002093875.1 Calopteryx splendens
TGTAACCGAACATCTGTACCTTCACCTGAAGATGACACAACGTGTCGAAACCTAGATCATCTCAATAAAAATTACTCGTGGAGTCCATCAAGTTATTTTCATTTTTCCGAAAATGAATTCAGCCAACCTCCCAAAGGAATGAAGTCATTTGTTTCTATTATTACGGAATCTATTTTTGAAGTATATATCGAATAAAAATTAATTATAATAAAACTAAGGTAATGTCAATTTCAATAAATAGAAATACTTAGTTAAATAAGTAGGCATTAGATTAAGAGGCCTTAAGTAACAGCTGGAGGGAGAGTTAACAAATTTGGTCAGTAGATTGGAAGGTAGTTTGGAGGGCAATGGGACTTGAGGAGTAGACGCGTCTACAAAAGAAACATTCGCAAAGAGGGCCTATTGATTACAGTAACTACATTTAAAAAATGAGAAAATGAGTCCACACTTCAAATTCATACAAAAGTCACACTTCGCAATTCATACAAAATATGCTAATAAAAAACTGGTAGTCTTTACCAAAAACAAGAGCATACGAAAAGGGGGAATGTAATGTAAATTTTCTTTTCCTAACGCAATTCATCTCAATGGAAGGTGGTTCCCTACGATTCCGAAACCTGGAGCGCGATTACTGACGTGTTAAGTCGTGATCGTTTAATAGTTCGCAACGAGATGGTATAGGAAACGCTATAACCTTTCTTCAAATTTCACTTTTTCTTTTCTTGGAGATATCACAAATCATCATTGGCGCTGGGAAGTTTTATTGGTGTTCGACGTCACACAATATAGGGACATGGTGTCATGAGTAGCGCAATAAAATATCAACGATGGCGCCCCTGAAGGAAGAGGATGAGAACAAACTAGAGACTCTAAAGATATGTGTTAAGGTGAAAATATGTTACATATGGAGGAAGACAAGCGTTGGCGTTTTTCTGAGTTGTGGGAAAGAGGAAGTTTTTGGTGATATTCGAAGAAGGCGTAAAAAAGATGGATATCATACGAAGAGCCACTTGTGACTTGCTGAAAGCTACGATAGAAGCAAAAATGTTGGATTAGAGAGGAAACGGAAGGGGAAAACAGACTTTATGGAAGGCAGAAGGGAATTAAGTCTGACGAAGGAAATAATGAGGGGAAACACGAGTTCAGGCTGGAAGGAAGAACTTCGATAGGTTCGAGACTATATGTAATTGATTTGAAGTATCGTCAAAAGCCTAGCCCTAATCAGAATGCTAGACACGATGATTATGAATTAAAATTTCTTGTCCGAGAGTAACTGGTCACTTCTACCATAAATCATTAAATGGCAATAAAACCATTAAAATTTGCAGGGATGACGACAACAAAGTTTGAAAATTCAGAGCTCTAGAGTCAAGGTGGAAACAAACCAAGACGAACCAACGTGGGACCTATTAATCGAATATCGACATCCATACAATGTATGACCCTCATTTCATAAAATAAGTATTTTTCCCTATAGTGTCGCAATAATTGCCTAATATCATTCTAAAATTAACTCAGCATAGTTACGACGGTGTCTACACTATAAAATATATTTAATATAGGTGGAGTGTAAGTTGTAGGCTTAGGCCAATAACTTTTTCACAATTCCATGAAATGTAATAAATATACAATATTATGCTAAACAAAAATCGTGCCATTTCGCATAAAAATCTCACTTATTAGCACTAAAAATTGGTGCATGAAAATAAAATGAGAATACTAGAAAACTGGACTTTAAAAAATAGAATCATCGAACAACCATCCATCTTATGTTATGTTATGGATAGGTGATGCCAATTTAAAAGGATTAATTTGGAAGACAGTTACAAAATATTTTATTCTTGCAAGACAAGTAATCAGTTGTATATTCAATAGCATTACTTCTTATTTTCAGATTACATAACGAACAGATATCATTATCAGTAATATTTTGCCGAGTTAATTCGTTTGTTTTTTATTCTTTAATTGTAGTATTTACCAAATAGAACAATCGACCGTTTCATCTGCTACATCGGTGAATCCGATGGAAATAAATCTATCTGTGATGTAAAAAAAAATAGAATTAAAGATGATTGGATCAATTAGTTTTAATCGATATTTTTATACCAACACCACCCATTTCATTGATCCCAGGCATCACTCTCAGATAATTCCGAAACTAATTTTACGTTATAGCTAGCATTACCGAATTTAGGTATTTTCATTCCATCTCAAGATTGATTAAAACCCCTTAGTTTCTCCCACGTACTCTCATCCAGGGTTGCCAGTTGAGTAATGTAGCAGGTAGATCGCGCTCGAGTCGCCCAAAATGGTAGAAATCATTAAAGATCTGTTTCGAAACTACAATAAAAAATGCACCCACGATTCAGCTTCACCATAGGCATTCTCCAAAGATCATCTGATTTGGTGGAGACCAATTGAAGAATGGGAATATTTACCGAAAATTACAAGAATGCATCAAAAACATGACAATGAAACACCTGATTTGCTGGTAGGTACATTGAAAAAACTTACTGAAATTCACAGCATGTTTATCATTGCTTTAGTTCATTTTTGAGCTGGAAGATACCTCCTACGTCTCATAGGTACAAGTACTTACTAGGTTCACGTTGGCATAAAAATTAATTATACATCAATCTCTCAGCAAACATTTAATTAAGGACTTCTTCGAAAATAAAAATTCAAGAAAGACTTTCATGAGTAATGGAACTATACCCCTTGCTTCTTTTTCGATTCCTCAGACTCAATAAGACAACACTACTGCTCTATGAACACTGACGCACGTCGAAAGCGAAGGGATATCTTAAATAAAAGCCTAGACGTGAAATATATTAGCAATATGCGTGCCAAGCGATACAAAAAATCCATTCTTACCTTTCACTGACTACAAGACTAATTTTTTGAGTGCACAGTAAATGTGTTGTTCGGTCCTGGAAATAAACATTAGAAGATTCTGCGGGACCGCCTGTGGCTTCGACAGAATGGTTGTGGGGAAGTATAATGAAACAAATAAAGATGTTATTTCCCGTTGTTCAGGCCACATTTGGAATATTTGGCAAGTATATAAGAGGAGAACTATCGGAGGAAGTTTTATTTACGCAATTAGACACATTCCCCAATTATGACCGAGGAGAGTCCAAACGTGAACACTTCCCACAAAATATACATATGTAACGGTTATTAGCCAAAAACTAATTCACACCCTGACGAAGCCTCCAGCAGAGACGTAGGTGAATTATAACCCTAACGCAGACAATCCAAATATGAGTTGCCATTAATGGACCGGGAATAATTGAACCAATTAAGGAATTATAAAAAATTTCAAAGAATATATTTGGAAAATTTTAGATTAGAAAACAAATAACAAGAATAAAGAAAAAGAGAGGGTAAAATTGGGGAAACAAGGATGAAAGTTCCTCCATACACGAAAACAGCAAGCGAGACTAGGGGTTTTACAAATATTTGTCTACCAGCTCTGGGAGTCTGGGAGCTGTCTGCATCGATAAACGCGCATGCAGGAACCTAGTTGTATACTAATATCGTAGAATAAAGCCCAAGACATTAAGGAAGATTCATGTCTCTCGAATTCACTTGTGGCACCGAGGGAATCATTAAAAATCTCACATAATATCGCCTGATTATATCACCCAGAGACAGTAAGAGAATAATTAACTCCCAATCTGAAAGATCTTCCCTCGAACAATTAACAATCAAAACTAAACTACTGTTTAGAAGTTAGAAAATTGCAATGGGAAAATTTTATTTTCACCAGCCCTTCATTTTAGGAAACGAAATGGTGAAAGGATGGCATCTTAACACTCCCTTCCGCACGCCCTCGTGGAAGGGTAGGACGCAATAATCGATTGTTAGCAGTCACTCTGTAGCTACTCCATTTGTATATTTACATCCACAAGGATAAACACAAATATTGCACACGTTTGTTTCACGATGCGTTAGTATTTGGTAATCGTGCAGAAAGAAGGGAAAGTTTCTCACTGCGTGTAATCTCTACCCTCTCCTCCATGATGTCCTCCTAAACGTGGCTCATAAAACTCCAGACCCCTATATAGAATCACACGATTAATGAACTCTGTCTTATGAAAACATAAATACAAATAAGGCGGATTAAAAGCTTGTTTTGAAGCCTGATACATGATTTCCAACCAGATTAATTTTATGGCGATAGTGCTATTCCAATGGGCGTGGCAGTCCAGTGGTTAGAGCGCTGGGTTACTGACAGGAGAGCGCGGGTTCAATTCCGGGGGACGCCTCTTGGCACCCTCAGCTTCACCCAAGCAATGCACTACTTTTCGGAAATCACAGGCGGCACAGGGAAAGAAACTGGCCCCCCTACTCTGATGTGTGAATTTCACACGCCGTCGGGCTAAGTATTGGGTGAGCTCTACCTTCACCTACCAAACCGACGTTCGGGTTGATTACTGTGAAATTTTTAGTGATATTATATCGTCTATAAATGAAAATCCTCAAGTGTGGAAAGCTCCTAAACACGACGATGAATAGTTGAGATTCAGCTATAAATTAGGCCTTTCATTCTTCTGATACTAAACACAGGTAAGCATACAGTACTGTTGCTTACTCTCCTGGCATCATAGAGCAATTAATTTCAAACATGTGAATAATAATGCGTCAAAAAGGCAAATTATATGCTACAAATAGTGTGACTTACAATTAGTTAAAATACTAATTGTCGTAATGTGCCCACAGCATAAATACCAAAAATAATTTATTTATTCAACGCATAAAAAACTCAGCATGTTGTTTTCATTTCCATCTCCATATAGCCCTCATCATTTTTTGTCACGCTTGGACGCGGCTGATTTGTAGTTGAAATTCCAAATCTATTAAATGTAATATTAGTCATTAATGGTAAGGGCCTACAGTGAGGCGCACTACTCTATCTTAGTATGCAGTAACAACCAAACGCATGTTCATAATACTTAATGAATTAAGAAAAATATGTGTGAACCTTGGGCCGGCAAAAGGGGAAGTGGGCTGCCGTCCAGGGCGCCAATTTAACTAGGGGTGCGGTCGGCGCCACGAAGGGTAGACGACTGCATAGGGCGACTCCACCACTCCCACCCTCCCTCCCTGCCCCCCTTCCACTCTGCCCCACCGGAGACCTCCTTGTTCAGGGTGCCAAAATATCTCAGGCGTAGACGCACGCGCTTTGGGAAAATTCTACAACCTCCAATTACCTCCGACGCATTTCGCTTCGACTCAAAAACTCGCCCAAAAGTCGCGTAAGCAGGTCGTGAGGTCGACCGAAACGCGCGGAATGTCGCAGTTCTTTCGAATTTTTTCGAGTCCTCGACCAATCCGAGCGATGAATCGCCCGATCCGGAAAAATCCGCTCCCCACCACCGAACACGCTCCTCGGATGACATAATGCCACAGAGCTGAGTGGAGGAATCATTTTTTTTCCTCCCCCACGGGGAACTGTCTACCTGGCGGTCCTAGATTTCTTGGCAGGTCAGGATGCACACCAGCGACGGTGGCACTCCCGGTTCCCACGTTCTCTGGCGACCTCGACGGCCAATCGTGGACGGCCAGAGGACATTTCGGGGGAGCAGAGCGGGGCTTGAGGGAAGCAACGAGGGCTGGGGGAGGGTTGCATTCGGCCTTCGGGGATGACGCAGGCGGAAGGCTCAAGCACGCTTTGAGCCGAGGGCGGCGGGGGAAATTCCACGACCACAACAACCGCTTCCTCTTTGCGCGTCAGCGGAAGATCAACGCAACTCTCCTCAGTAAGCCCCCCGGAGTCGTTCCGAAATGTGGCTTTAAAAAATGAATTCACACGTTAGGGGACTCATTATGCGGCGAAATGCACTAGTCACATATTTTTTGCAAATTTAATACACGACTTGTTCCATATCCACCCAAATATCTTTGTAAAGCTGTGCGAGCACACTAATATTTATACCCGCTTATCAGCAAATTAACTAGTCCTCCATTTTACCGGTGCCCAATCCTATGTGTTGTATAACGACGCGATTTAAAACGAAAGAAACCGTGGTCAACGAGTAATAAAAATTGTGCAGATTACCAATAAAATTTTATCATTCCATTATTGAAAATGCGTTTTAATTAACATTAGGCGTAAGCTAAACATGACGGAAAGGATCGGAAGAAGAAAGTTACGAAGATGCCACATTTTTCTTTAGTACTACTAAAGCAGGGAAGAACGGTGTTGGCCTTACCGTAAAAAAGAAAATAAAGCCTTGCAAGATTTATGATAGTGATGGAGTGATAGCCGTTAAGGTTGACAGGATACCTTTCTAATAAATCACATTAATATGCCCAAGAATGAGGTTGATGAGGTGTAGGTAGTGCACGGAACCGTAGGAGAAATAATGAAAGGAGGCCGGGGATATTGCAGCATGCATTGCGATGGGGAACTAGATGTGAGCGCAGAAGAAAAAGTGGAACGAATTACGTCGACATGGTCTATGATAGAAAAACAACTCAGGAGAAAAGCCTGCACGAATTTTTATAAAAACAAAATTTGGGTAAAGAGAGCAATAAGAAATGAATGGGACACGGGGAGACTTACGGGATTAAACCGAAGAGATATTGGTTTAAAAATAGGTAAGCTATTAACAAGGGGCTTAAAAGTATACAGTAAAAGGAGGTAAATGGGATATGATTAGGAAGCAATTAAATGCTGATACATCTGCGAAAATTAGACGTAGAATAAGGCCTTAAAATAAAGCAAAGAAAAAAAGTAATGAAATGTGTAAGGTAGAAAAGATATCTCCGTCAAAGGATTAGAATTATGAAGGGTGAAGTGACATCTAATAAAAGAAGTTAAAGAGGGGGGAAAAAGTAAAAATGACATTAAAGTAAGTAATGGTACGAAAAAAGAAGCTTTGTGAAAGTAAATCTTGATGTTAATAATTAATATGACATTGGAACTAAAAAAAATTAGGGAAAATTCCTTGAATTGATGAGTTTTTACGCATTGGATTGTGGAGCACGATGTACGGAAATAGGAAGGGAATAAGGAGGTAAAATTCGTTGCCTCAGGTGTCACTTTGTGGAATTTACTCAACATTTTGATTTAAAGAAACGCTTTGCAATTCCACAGAATTGTATTAAGAATACGACCTTGGTTTCGACGTTGGACGTCACTACAGGTAGTTAGTACAGAAGTCGTCATATGTATATATCATCAAGACGGGGAAGGGGAGAAAAGGGGAGGGAGAGGGTATATCGGGGGGGCGGGGGGATGACTTTGTACTCCTCCCACTCCTCCCTCCTATACCTACTACTCTTTCACGTCCAGTGCCCCCACGAGAGGCGTCCCCTTCCCAAACAAACCCTCATTAGCACCCACTAATGGCCAACGTTTGGATCTGCAGATACTGCTACCCTTTCCCTCCCCCCCCATCTCCATCCAAACATCCACAACCTTCATTCCCTCACCGCTATACTCTCCCCCTCTGTCCCTACCCTTTTACCCCCTCCCCCGTCCTGAAGCTACTAAAAAAATAATTAATAAAAATATAAAGTATGTCTTCTGTAGTAACTACCTGGTGATGACGTCCAACGTCGAAACCTAGGTCGTATTCTTAATAAAATTATGTGGAACTACAGTAAAGTGTTTTTCAAATAAATAAGGAGGAAAATGATGGGCGTTTGAATAAGAAACAGGATATGCTAATCTAAGGAGGAGAGCGGAGGACATAGAAGACAGGAGAAGAGGTAACAGAAGCAATTATCGCCTACAAATAAAAACTCCGCTTTTTTACCAGGATCAATTTCTAATCCCAATTCATTTTCTATTTTTTTTTATGTTGTCTCCTCTGAAATCATATAGTTTTTATTGCATCAATCAAAAACAAATGGGTGATAAATGTGACGCCACAAGTGCCCGAAACCTTAGGAGAGGGGTTTTTTTTGCTCGAGTGGCGGCCGTGGTAGCTAAGGGTAACAGGCACCGCCACTATTCATTTAATGTTCGCAGATTCAGGGATAAAAAGCAATAAACCGAATTTCTCAAATTAACAGAAACTAAATGAGCCTGGGATACTGAAAAGAACGGCTACTCAACTTGGAAGACTGGATGCCATCCACCGCCCCATCGACTTAAAAACCGTATTCCAGTCTATGCCACCGAGAGAACTTCGAGTCAGAGCGTACTTAACCTAAATTTCTACGCTCAATTTACTCAAAGGGCTATTCTTTCCAATTTATGGGTTCGCGATTTAATGCCAGAACCGTGGCCACAGCCGTCACGGATGTCTAAGTTGATCATTTCCGTAATAACTCCGCGAGCTTCTTTTCGATTAGAACAATCATAGTGTTGTCCACTGCGGTTACAGGTTCGAGTAAAAAGGTCCTCAGCGTTCATTTGGTGAGTCTACGTCACCAAGTATATAACTATCGTTAAAAAAATGAGGATATTTTCTATCCAGGGCAGATTTTGACGAGCATTTAGTCCACTAAAATGAAAAAAAAAAACATCCATAACTGATGTTTCAAATTAGGTCATGCAATGCTATGGAATACTTTGCAATGCTTAACAATATTATGAATTGTAAGGTATCACAACACTACATTGCAATTCCAATATGGCGTTAATTTAGCGTTAAGTTTTATAATCCCTTGAAATTCATGATTCAGCTCGGCGAATACCATCTGGTCCATTACATCTTCGACCGACACTGTGACCTAATTTTCTCAGTGGTTAAGAATCTTAACCAACATAATGCTGCTAGATAGCTGACCAAATCATGTGATTACGGCAATTATGAAATTTTAGCCTGAACTACAGTACTAGCTGAACCTTAACGGCAGGATTTCTTACAGAG
The DNA here is from genome assembly GCA_002093875.1 of Calopteryx splendens. Lineage (NCBI taxonomy): Eukaryota > Metazoa > Arthropoda > Insecta > Odonata > Calopterygidae > Calopteryx > Calopteryx splendens. The sequence goes on from LYUA01000108.1 coordinate 298,986, forward strand.
CGTATTGTTTCTATGCATGAGGTACACAGCTTGGGAAGATTGAGGAGTGACACCCTAGAATCAGACAAAATGAGGAACCAAATCAACTACATTTTTCCAAAATATATCTTTTTACATTACTTTCTCGGTTGAAATACAAACTCGTCATCTCATAATAATGTGAATGTATCAAAACAAAAAATTGTATAAAAACATTTTGTCGAAAATTAAATTTTTTCGTCATTCTTAGTTACAAATCAGCAGTCGATGCTTTTCCATTTCCGTGACTTAACTAACTATTATCAACGAATGGCATTATACACGCACTGAAATGGTGACCAAAACCTTAATGCGAAGGTCACTATGCCCTTAACTGAACCGAAGAACACGAAGAAGAGCGAAGGCAGATTATTCCTTTTTGACAGTCAATAAGAATTAATATAAAGAAGAAAAATATGAATCCGACTTCGACAACCGAACACTTTGATGAAGAGATTTTTTAATTATAATATGCGGCAATAATATTTTAATATGTGGACATTTTTAATAAGTGGCAAGAACTCATTTTCAGTTAATGCAATAAGTAGTCATCGACCTACTCTCTAGGCAACCAGCATGAAACACTTCCATCAAGGATGGGGCATCGCGTCAATATTTTGACTTTCAAGACCCAATTTAAGACTCAGTAGGAGTCAAAACATTGGCGGCACACCCGTAGTCCTACAAAAGATTACCCTTTAGATCTAAAATTATCTCCTCTCATGCGTAAGCAATTCGGTTCGATTCAACCAGCACCCTATTTTCTTTTTCCTGCTGCGTATTCAATTCCGTGGCTTCTTTCGTGGCAATTTCTTACCTTTTCATCGTGGTTTCCGATAACCAAACTGTTTCAGATGAAAGACACTATAAGATCGAATAATATACAAGCTCCTATGAAATAATTTAGTACCCACTATGTAAATCTTCCTAAAATTCTACGAGGCAATAATCGGAAAGTTTAATGCGATTGCTGAACTGATTAATAAGGTGAGGAAGGCCCCCGAATCCGAGAGTCACAGATTAAGAGTTACGCCTCAGGCATAGACGTCTTGTAGTTCCACACATGTGGTTTCACTCTTCCTTGGTTGAAATTAAAGCTTATAAACACAGCCACCAGAGAATCTCAATAACAAAATTACTGCTATTATCTAGAGTAGAAAACATTAAAAATTTTATTCAGACGATATCATTCCTCATCGTGGATTACTTTCGTTCTATAAACGATCTTCACCACTTTATTTTTACTAATTTTTAACACTATATTAAATTCAACTATTTCATTTTTTACGTCATTTGTACATATTAAAAAGCATAAGTATTTATACCATTAATTTTATTTATTGATCCATTTATTTGCTTGTCCACAACGGTCCAGGCACAATCAAGAACGTTCAAACAATTGGATTTTAATGAGCCGCATATCCGATTTTACCGTTTGCTAAAATCAGAAATAAAAAATATACAAATTTAATTCCCTTGTTTATTTATACTTGGAATTTGATGTATGTACTTAATTAGCTATAAAGCTTATATTAGGGGAGTTCTTCCGAAGGAGTTGCATACGGGTAGCAATCAACTCCCTTCCAGGTAGAGTTACATACGGGAAGCTCGTACATTATTAAATGAATGATAACAAACACGCACCGTAAATTCAGGATCAACAAATCAAAGTAAATAGTAGAATATTGCGTATATATAAAAATAACTTCATACTATTAAGGTGACAAACAGTGAAACAGCTTTACTTCGAAAGATATATAACAGCCCATACGTCACTTAAGCGGACGGAGATCGACGTAAAAATGGACTCTTCTGAAGGTAGAATGCGTGGAATCTGTAGATTTCTTTTCTACAACCTTCTCAATCCGGAGATAGCTTCAAATTTATAACTTTATCCTAATACATCAAATTCTCACACTTAAAGATCACAGTTCTTGAATCCTATTAATTCTTGTATAGGTACATAATACATCTTTGCAGAATTCAAAATGTAATTACGTATTCAGTAATTAACAAAATGCTATTAAGTAAAACAGAGATAGGTTTCATTTAGCGCACCCCAGAAATGTATTTTTTTAAGATGATGTCTTTATGCCTAACTCTCCTACTTTCTGAAAATTTTAATAAATTGCTAATTGAAAAATTGAATTTCAGGGCAATTATAAGTTCTTTGGAGTCTAATCTCCAGTTCATTTTCATCGGTAAATTTTGCATGGAGACTGCAATTATGGAGATTCACGGCTAACTTCACGTTCCTTATTTGCTTCTTTTAACTGTACACTTCTGCGTAAAATACACCGTGTTAATACTTGCAAATATTTTAACTTCCTGCCAAACACATCACATCCCAATATTACGAGAAAATTAGAAACCATAGTTCTTAAAAGAGTGATGTCTGAATCCATGCCATACTTTGCGTAATTTATTAATTCTCAAAATTTTTAAATTTCTGAGCAAAGATATTAGACCGAAATGAGTATTAGATTTTGAAAATTTTGTAGGTGCCAGAGAGCACAGCATAACCCTATTAGCAGTCACAAGATCGTAGCGGAGGGTTTTGTATTTCTGTTACGGTTATTATCCCACCGATAGATATAAAAACTCCTGTCATTCCTTTGGAGCATGCCTGGTGTGAACTCACCCCCTGCCACACACACCAGTGGTGGTTTGTAGGATATTATGCAGATAGCTATATATTATATATGTCTGCTATATATATACATATAGCATACATATATTATATAGATATTACCTACTTCATCTCACGTAGAATTGTATCTTCCCAGTTTTCTCAGGGCTTATCTTTCCGATGATTTTCCATACATTATGCATTCGCGCATAATACTTCTGCAACTGAAATTAATACCTGTATGAAGTTTACGAGTAAAGATAAAATACGGCAAGCAATTCTAGTAATATTTCCATTTACATTGTGTGTAGAATAGAATTAAAAAATAATATTTTGGGTGCAAAAGTTTATTTCACAAGCAAAGGCCAACTTTAAACAACAACAAAAATAATCTGAAACGTGCGTGCTCTTGAGTCTCAAGAATTTTACACCGTGACCAGAAGATACATGGAGCCAATGCGTTCAAGCAAAGGAATGCCAAAGGTGGGATCCATTAATAGGGCCAAGGAGGCAAACAAAATAAAGGGGACAGGTAATTCCCTTGGCAAGAATAAATTTAATTCAAAATTAGAAAGAAAATGTCGTGGAAAATAGATAATCAGGATATTTATACACACTGCTAACTAAAAATAATCCTCCTTGTACCCCGCAAATAATGATACGGTCTGGAATTAAAGTGAAAAATACAAAACTCCCTGATTCCATTAGACTTTGATCTAATTATTTTTTATATCTAAGCTTCGCCATTAGAAACACTAAAGTGGCACAATGAATAAATAAAAAAATAAATTATTTCAATATTTTTTTACTTTGGATAATCCTATCGTTTTATCTTTCACTAGATATAACACCTTACTGCAACTTAAGAATCATAATGAAGCAAAGAACCCTCTGACAAGGCAGTATGTGTCTATTATGCCTGATTCCATACCACTTTCGTTCAACTTAATCAATATAGTTCCACCTCTAATAATCAGTTAAGTGTCTAGGTAATATACCTCAAGTGTAAAAAACCCTCTGGTTTGAATCCCATTTCGCTAAAGTTAAGACGTGTAGTAATTTCCATTTATCTAAAGATCATCAGTAGGTACCAATCATAAACTAACTGGTGAAAATTAACTCAACATACTTGGCCGCACCTACAAGTAGCACCATTTATAATATGTCCTTTCTTGTTGCTATCAATAATGCAATTGAAAAAAATCCATTTCTCAATTAGCTATAACTCGGACTCCGATATTTGATCCGTGCAAAATGTAACCTTAATTGTAAAAACCTTGTACGTACCTTACAATTCTTTTAATTTTGCTATTAATTTGTAAAATATCACTATAAATCAGCTAATACGGCATTGACACACAGTCTTATCAACGTCAATGTTGTTGACTATTGCCACTTTAACAGACGCTACGGAAATTTGGTACTAAGGGTTTAACAACCTTCGAATTTCACATAATTTGTAGCAAATAAGTCCATATTAAAAAAAAATGGGGTGAAAATGAAACGTGGACAAAATATGTAACCAGTCAAAAGTAATATCCCTTGCCCACCGTAGTACACAAAATAAAATTAATCGCATCGGAGATGTAACATATATTTTTATTAATTTTTGTCCTAAAACCCATCCACCAAAGTAATGAAATAGGAATTGAATGCGATGCTCCAATTTGCGATTATTCATTAACTCCTCTTTCCCCGCTTGTGATCAGCACAAGATTATGGGAAATATCAAGTTGAATTTAGCTTTAGAAACTAAACAATTATGAAATATTTTGTACGTCCCGAGAACTGCACCCCGAGAACTGCACCCGTCCCGATAACCACCATTTGTTGCGAGGAACTAAAAATAACCAAAAGCACTAGAAAAATGAACGAGGGAGAAGATGCGCCGCACTAATAAAAGAACCCACGAGATCACACCCATCGGATAATAAACGCCACTAATATAGGTCCGAAACCCTTCCGAACCCCATCGTTTTACAGACCACCCTCCCCCGAACACCGATATTTTTGAAAAACCGCACACTAAGGAATTTTTACGAGGGCCCATTACGCCTGAAGTTTGGTCGTTAAATGAAAAAATAAAGGAAAGAAAGAAAAAAAATCTAGGATCTTATCGTATCCGCGCCAAGACGGTTCCCCCCCTCCCCCCTTACTTGCATTTTTCGTTTCTTTAATGCCCTCACCCCACAGCTGGGGAAAGGGTGGGTTTAATTTTTCCACCCGCGAGACCATATGTTCACGGAGAAGAGAACCTTTCCAACCGAAGACGACGGGGGAGCCAAAACTTGCCCCACCATCCCACCTGTGGAGGGATCCGTGCGACGCGTCACGTAGGGCGAAGGGCTAAACCCCGCGAAATAAATCTGACCCCATCGACATAAGGCGTGCGAATTATTTCGTCGGGAGGGGCGGGTCCTGGATGCCCGAAGCTACCACTACTAACGTGTCTGGACTCTTTGTCTCGTTTCACTCCTTCCCTCGCCTCAGTCCTCCCTCTCCTTTTGCTCGCTCCCCCACCCACAAGACGAAATCTTCACGCCCTCCCCAACCCCTCCTTGGCCACCTTCCAGCATCCGCCGGCTGAAGGGAGGCGGGGAGTGAGGGGTCAGGGAAAAAATCAGGAAGGGGCGAGGGATACAAGTAGCAGGTAGAGTAGGGAGGAAAGGAAGAGGGTAACGAGAGTGGGATTCGGAGGAGGAGAGGGGATCGCTGATTGGGATACTACCCGCTCTTCTGGGCTCCGTAGACAACTCCACGCCGGGGCCCCGGGGCCCTTTCAATGGTTACGACTCTCAGTCTTTGGTTATCAATTGACTTCCTGTCCCGATCACCCCATCGCGCCAAATTTCCTCCCGCGTGACATTCCTTCTGAGCAGCCTACCGGCATTACCGTTTGGCATTAAGACGCTATGAAATGAGTAGAGCCCGGGTTGCCAAACGTTTTTGATTCGCACCTCCCCGGGTAGCACGAATTTGTATGCGCATCAACGAAGCACAAATTTAGGAAAGCGACCGACTAAAAAGTAAGAAATAAAGTACTACAAAACTGGAAGAGTTTAAGCAAAACGTATTATATAAATAGGTAAAAGCGCGTACGTAGTTAACTTAAGAATTCTAACAAAAGTACCTAATTTCATGGTAATTAAAATTTTTAATTACCAGTGTTCAATTAACTGATTTTAAAAATGACCATCCATTCGGTACTAATCCTACCTGTGTCATAAAAATTGCTTTTCAATTTTTACAATTAGAATTTCTACATCTTAGCTTTTCATTTACTTTTCTAATTTCTAGCCACTCTTCCGAATTAATTTCGCGCCTCCCAATTGAGACATGAAACCCATATTTTGTGAGTCACTGGTGTAGAAGATAAATGTAAATTCAGGCAAAAGTAAAATTAGCGTGAAAAGATTATGGCACGTATCTTCATTCGTAATCACTAACTGATATTTGATATTTCTAAAAAAAATGCAAAAATGCAACAATTTTTACTTCCTTTATTGCGAACAAGAAACACTTAAAACACATTGTCGGGAGCTATTTTCAGCGCGTTACCGGCTTATAAATGGGTGATGACAATTACACGGAAACGTGGTGTTTAAGTATAAATGATAGAGAGATGAATGATAAGATAGAAAATCGATTTCTTCATAGTGCGTTTAAAATGATTCCTTGAATCGGAAATTTATGGGAAATTAGAATTTCTACGGCATGCCTTTTAATTCCACTTTAATCGCTCTGCGCGCTGGAAAGGGTGGACAAAAATAAATGCCGTCCTAATAGGAGGACGCAAGGTAATTTCCTTAGGGGAAATTAGAGATGAACGGAGCTAAACGTCCATTGTTTCGAGTTAACGCGACAGAGGGTCATTAACGTCTGGCACGATGAGGCGGGGGAAGGAGGAAAATAGATGCCAACTTGAGCCGTCCGTTGCGCAAATCCTCAGCGCTGTCGGACACATAGTGGCGCGTAATTTGCACACATCCTCTTCTCCACGAAACTTAAGACAGAAAAAAAGGTATTCTCTATCTATGATTCCGCGAATTCTCCCAACCGCTACCATATTAATTCACTTTCCTTTGCCAAACTTTGTACCTTTCCTTTACTGATTAAAGAAACACGCCACTCCACGAAAGTGACACTAAATTTCCGTGTTGGTGGCTTGAGTTTCACGAAGATTTTCCCGAATAATGCGAAGTGAATCCGAAAAGGAGTGAATATACGTCTGTCCACTTAAACTTCTTCATTAACATTGTATTTTTCTCGAATCCCAAACCTTAATATGAGTTTTACCTGCGGTAAGAAATTACTAAAAACATTAGGGCTAAAAAAGAATAAATCTTTATATATTCAAGACTAAAATATGAGTTAAAACGCTATCAGATTGTAGAGATGTTGAAGATATTTAAACCATTCACATTACGTGATCAATTCGACTAAGGGGTGAACTACAGGAAAGGAAAAAGTTTTTACCCGCAGTTTTACAGTGTCTCGATAAATCCAATCGTTAATTAACGTGGGCATTTATTTAGCAACCGGTCTAATTTTATAAACAATTCAGACTGCTTAGATAACAAAAAGGTGCTAACCTAACTCTGTATTTAAGTTAACTAGCACATAAATGGTCGGTTTGGACTTAGCCATCGATTATAAAACTAACTTTCCGCTTTAACCGGAGGTTAGGAGGAGGACGCAAGGAGCTTTGTTGGAGCTACCTAATTCTGATCAAAAGGATATAAACGATGAGACATTACTATTTTAAAAGTCTCATCTAGTAAACTAAGTACTTGGAATAATTTAATGTAACCCAGGACATTTTAAAAATCGATCTTTATGCAAAGAAAAGGAATTCTATCATTCAAGAAAACATTCCTCTCTTTCGATTTTAATTTAGGTATCAACACGGAAGACTATTCCATTACCAAACGAACCTATATAATAATCCTTACCTTATTATTTGTTTTCAATGCAGATACGTAAGTACATTGTATACAATATATATATATATATATATATATATATATATATATATATA
>LYUA01000108.1:330269-347352 GCA_002093875.1 Calopteryx splendens
CACACCAATGGGGTGTGTGGCAGGGGGTGAGTTCACATTAGGCATGCACCAAAGGAATGACACAATAATTATAAGGGGGTGTCATGTACAGCTAAAAGGGACGCATGCAACAATATCAAGGTATACCGAATATATACCGAGGATCGATCCAGGCACTCGTTGATTTAAGGAAGGACTAAGGTGATAATGGTTGGAACGCTGGAAATGACGTTCCATACCACTTAATATATATAACACTATAATAGCAATTTTCAACAGTGACGCTCATTTCAACAAATAGACAAGAGCCACCATTTCTCATATACTACGTGAACAGACGCTCAAAAAGTTATTTAGCAAGACAAAATTATCCAGCAAAAAGCTAACTACCTTCAGCTTGTGAACACTTAGTTGAGCATATTAACTCTGTAAAACAGAGTTCAAGTGTGCACAAATAAGTTACCGTCACAGAAAATGACAGTTTGACTTGGGCTCTTTTATCATTCACATTATTCTGCAATGAACGAAAGAAATTAAATAATGAAGGAGTCAAATATTGGTTTCCCTTCACGTAGCCTACCTATTTCTGGAACTGATGGCAAAGCCTTAGGATACCTAATTGTTATGGAGTGAGAAAATACTCTTTTGGAGCACTACTTTTCTTAAAATTACACCAGTGTTTCTTCATGCCTAGGTGCATGTACGTGACAAGAGACAGAGAGAATTTAATGGAAATGTATTCGACTTGGTTTCCTGCATATAAAGATTATCTTTATGAAAATAGTTTTTTTTGTAACGACAGGTAAAATAAACCTGAAAAAAATCATCCTTCTGAATCAACCAACAAACCTAAAAGTGGAACTTCATTTTCCCAATTTAAAACCAAAAAGAAGGAATATTAGCGCCGAGATCAGGGCCACCAACCACAAAGTGTCGCCTCAGAGAGACAAACACTGACAGCTCTTTCAAGCGATAAATCTTCCGCGGTTAATAGCTAATTAAAGGTTCCACAGGGCGTCAAAGCTTGCATTCTTTCATCACCTGAATGCGGCATGGACAAAGAACGACGGCGTAACTATCACAATAAGGTTTATATTTATAAAACAGGGTTCAGGAAAATGTAAAGGGCTGGCAGCGTCAGTCGTGTTCCTGCACGCACGTGGTTGAACACACAGAATGCAGCACACAGAGTGGGCTAGAGGGAAGCGGGAGTGAGATCAGTACGTGGAAAACAAAGGGTAAACAATTAAAAGGCTTAAGGGATGAATGTTCCAATTAATTTATCTGTTCTTTACTGAGAAAATCCAATTACTTCAGCTGAATTGATATCACGACTACTGGATCCTAATTATATTTCCCTCTGGGATTGGAGACTATCGAAAATAAACTTTCACCGTCTTTGTGCGAATAGATTTAAATCTTCGGCTCGTCGCTAGGCATTTGGCCGTGGACGAATCGAAGATAAATAAGGAAAATTAAATATCATATCGAGTACATTTGGGCCATTTTATTCATATGTGATTTTTGTGACTAACTACTTGTAGTGGATAGTTAAATGTTGAATTTCACTGGTCACAGTCTTTTTTCCTTTAAATCAAAATTGTAATAGTAAGTATAATCATTCATAAGCCCACACGTGCATAACTTGCTATTAATGCTTTCATAGTTTTTTTACGAAAGAGTAACACTTACTAACTATCGCCAGCCCAGTTAACTATGAGAGAAACTGTTGTTACTATACGGTAATTAAGTATATAACTCATGAACATGAGCACATAAAGAGATGAGAATAAAATATTATACCATATCATTATGTAATGGAAAATCCGCAAATGTGATCACAAGCAGATCTTTAAGTCGTGGAATTTGCCTAAGAAGTTGGAACACGGACCACAAATATACTGAAAACATTTGGAAATGTCAGCAAGCAAGAAGGTGAAGTGCCAGACAGTAGAATACGAGGTCAAGACAATTATAATAAAAAATAAGATTTACTATAATGAAAGGAGAAGGAATCAGAAAAGAAACTCTGTAACAGGAATAAAAATATATAAAATAGTAATTAACTTCCAATAATGCTGTTTTTTGGGTTCACCCTGGCTTCAGTAATAAACGCCAGTGAGGACAATTTCTACGCGACAGAACAATAAAAACCTTTTGATAAGCATAAAATCAATATTATGCACATCGCGGAATTCAATTCGCGGGATATTTTTTTTGGAAGAGTTTGTCGGATGAATCATTGGGGACCCAGATAATGGGTGAGTAGACTGCAAATTCCATATATCATTCTCTGTGATATCCTCAAGAATCTTTATCACAAGATGACAGAACCAACGTGATACTATTTGTTTCACTAAAATTTCAGATTAGATTAATCACAGAAATTATTACTAGGCGTTTGAAAAAGGTAGAAGTAAGTGTCAGCAGACTTTAATAACAACAGGAATTTAAATAATAGAATTTCAGCAAGAGTAGAGATATCTCTCTCGAAGATAATCAAAAAGCGTCAGGATTTTCCAGAGCTAGATATTATAATTAAAAAATAAATATTTTTCATTGATCGTTAAATGAAATTAAAACTTCCAAGAGTCCCTAATTCCAAAATGATCGTATCAAAAAGAAACACGAAGTGTCATTCATCATATCTTTATCAAATTTCGCTGAAAATTTGATATTTTCGAGTCTTCGGATCGCCGTACTTGGAAATCTATAAGCCGCGAAAGATAATTTTACATAAAAATCCAGAAATTGGCCCGATTTTAGGTTTTCAACGGAAAATAATATTTACTTAAAACTAAATGACAATTTGGGCTGCTACCATTATCGATTATAAGATATTTCATAAAGAATTGCAATATGAATGGTAATATGAAATGACAGATAAAAAGATCAAATATATTCTCCGTCAATGCTTTAATTATTTTTCAGAATTAAAAAAATTTCTAGCGTGCGTAATTTTCAACGGAATTATTTAAAGCACGTTTAGATTTTTTCATTTTGTCCATTTAGCATTTTGCATTAGCATTTTTGCATTCACAATGCAAAAACCAGAAAACAACAATGTCTATCATTTTCAAATGTGCAGTACTCGAAATGTCACACGTCACAATTTCGCCCATATAATTCAGTGCGGTACGTGAAGAGCGAATAGCGATTAAATGCTAGTATTCGGTGCCCCTAAAACTTTTACGATATGTTTTTAACACTTTATTACTTTTTAATTGTTACGCAGCAGAAAAATGAGTGTCGTGGATTTTTTTACCCAATATACGGAGATACTTCCCAACGCATAAAAAATTAATCCATCGAGGGTGGTTTCTGCGCGGTCTAAGGTGAACTGCATTCATATACTGAAGATAAGAGTTCGATTTCGGCCGAAGGGAGATTTTTTAATCATATTCCAAAATCTACTTTTTCATATGCAGTACCCTTTTCACTTTTCATTAGTAGTGCGGGTGCGGTTGTCTAGTATAGGTAGAGCTACTTCCCAGAGGGCCAGGGTTCGATTCCGGATGATGGCCCTCACCCTCAGCTCCACCCAAGCAGTGTGATTTTTCGGGTACTCGAGTATCCTGGGAAACCACAAGCGTCACAGGCCGAGGTGCTGGCCCCCCTACCCTGATGTGTGAATTTCACACGTCGCCCGTTGAGCTTGGTATTGGGTGAGCTATACTCTCACCTATCAAACCAACAATCGGGTTGATTACTGTGGTTATCTGGTCACCTCATCATTAGGATGAGATGTTATCAAAATGCCTCCCTTTTGGAGCTTTCTTCTACGCTAAAAGTCAAGTGATGTTTCCCTCCAGGATCTCATTAAACTCATACCTTCCCCTAATTACCCACCTGCCTCTAATGGCTCAACCGAATAGAGAAGGTGTTTGTCCAACCTAATTTCTTCTGCTACCACTACTACCAACCGCCTTCTGTTTCGTAAATGCAAAAGAACTTTTTGTAGTTTTTTACTCTTTGTATTTATAAGCAATGCCTTTCCACGCACTCCATTACATCATACAGTGAGTTTTCATGAATGAATTTTATACCGTGCGTTCAACTAATTTCTTGTATAAAACTATAGACGGCCGTTGGAAAACATTTGAGCTATATTAACATATAACAAATGTTTCACAAATCCCTATATTAAAAAAATATTACAAATGTATATATTACACAAATATTAAATTAAATACAAAGAAGACCTAGGAGTCAACTATATGTGTAAACCATTATTTTTTCCACGATAAGAAACACGTCATATCTGGAGAAATTTTAGAAACGTGTGATTATTGTTTAATAATATTTACAGCCCCACCACGTTCCGCTCAACTCGGTAAAATTCACAAAAATAAGGCTGAATAATCTACCACCTTCCGTTTCCCTGACACATCTAGTTCCGTCTAGCTTCAAACAACTTTTATTCCGCCACGACTGTTAAATATAATCATATTGTCACGCAATACGCTAGCCTAGGGACCTGGAACTCGTGTCGTGTCACAAAGATGGGGGCACGGCGAATCGACCCGCGGTCGATCTTGCTACGAACAGCCTTTAATCCAAAAAAAAGAGGCAATGTGTTTGGCGTAAATAGACTCGAAAATGTGGGGACGAGTTTATTTTGGCGATGGAGAGCTGCGGCGTAGAAACAAGCTCCACGAACTCACTACCGAGAACCAGCTGCAAACTGACGGCATCGTAAAAATAATGGAGACGAGTGAGTCAGAAGCAGGGGACACGGAGAATGAAAAAAGAAAAGAGTAAAACTCCGATCAAAGTCGTTTTCCGAGGACGTAGGTAGGTGCGGAGTGGTGCGATACTGCAACGCGCCAACGACGATGTTCGACATGCATGTGATATCGGAATGTGATGTCGAATCGCCAAACAGTACGATACAATGCTTTTGATTTGTGCACGCATACTTTGCGAAGTAAACCTGATATTGCGATATTACATTATAGATAACGATTTCAAAAAATGCGTTAAGTGAAAAAGAAAAAAAGCAGTTGAACATTTAGACGAGAATCCGAAAGCATTTTTGTCGTACCTCAGAGAGGCTAAGGGAAAGAAATCAAAAGTTAACTCGCTCAAAAACGATAGATGCGAAAAAGTAAACGGCACTATGGATGGTTTCAGGATTAACTATTTGGAAGTTCAATTGCATGAAATGAGAAACACTATGCATTCATCCACAGAAATTTTATTGAGGCACGACTAGTTTCAGCGCATATGCGTCATTTTCAAGGTACCTACTCCTATGCGTTGAAACTAGTCGTACCTCAATAGAAAATCGGTGAATGAATACATAAGTATTCCACATTTCATAAACAGCACTTTACAAAAGGCCAACGCCTTAAAGTACTTTTTTCAAAGCGTTTTCACTAATTGCTTACAAAATATTACCGACAGCCTGCTGCATTATTTCCTTCAACCCGCAATTGATATCTCACGTAGCGGAATGGGACAACTACTTAACGCAATTTACGACAATAAGTCTTCCGAATCCGATCAAATATCAGCTAGCATATATAAATAACTGGCGTCGAAAAAGGCGCCGTATCCGGAGATCATATTAAAGAAATCCCTAACGGATCACATGGTACCCGATGAGTGGAAAATAGTTAATATAACAACAATATTTAAAAGCGGTGATAGGGAGGATCCAATTAATTACTTACCTATCTACCTGACAACTATTTCAAGTAAAGAATAGGAACATACAATTTTTAGGTCGATAATGAGTACCTTGATAGCCGACAGGATTTATTGATGAAAAATTAGCGGTTTCAGCTGGAGCAAATCGTGCGATATCAATGGTATATCCTGCATGCAAAGAGTCGCGACACACTGTTTTAGATATAATACAGTTGAGATCACATTAGGTGTTCACCATGGAATTGTAATCGGTCATCTTTTATTCCTTCGAGGCATTAACGATATTAACACCTTGAAAATACTAAAATTTACTTACTTGCTGATGATACATTAATTTATAAGACAATCGCTGCCATGAGGATAGAATGGCATTGGCCTATGATCTAAATGCAACACAGGTCTGGGGCCACATTTGGATTTTGGAATTAAATTAAAAGAGGTGTGTGTTGATGAGTTTTTACAAAAAGATTAGTTCTACACTGAACTACTACTTAATCAAAGATACCGAAATATCAAGTGTAGACACTGGAGATACTTCTTCCCTCCGACTTTCTTGAAAAAAAACATTCGAAGAATATGCGGACAAGCTAGTAGAAGTTTGGGATTTATTTAAAGGGTAGAATTACATAGTTTTAGGGGTGATTTTGTGGAATTTAAACATATTATTGCCGAAATAATTGCAAATGTCCGCTAGTTTATGCATTTATTTACAATCAGGCTTACGATGTAGTTCATCGAAACCTGGTCGTAAATAAAGCCTTCCATTAGTTGAAAATTGCAATTATTTGAGTCATTGATTTTAAAAGGGTACTGGGGCAATGTGACGCTAGGGTAAAAAAATTATGTTATGCTTCATTAGTTAGGCATTAGACACATTTGAGTAATATAATTTATGGCGCACACCCCAGCGCTGGTGGTGGCGGTGGAGATACTATATACGAGATAGATATAAAATATCGTGGTGATGAAAGTACGGATCGCAAATATTGACACCTAAAAATATTTGCAATGTCGATGTCGTCAATATACAAGTTTTGAGGGGAGTGCAAGTTAACATGCTGATTTAAATGTCAAAATGTGAACTTCACAAGAAATGCGATGTCGTCCATTTACATAGCCGTGACGATGCAACGACACACACACACCACATTCATTTTGATCACATTGCGACGGTCGAATTCGAACATTTCAAAGCCTTTGGGTGTGGTCTTTGAAGGCAAATACCTATCCTTCCCAAAGTGTTACCCTTCTCCACCATGCAAGATACGCTCAACACGTCCCCATTATTCCCTCGCCCTCTTGTTATTCTCGCGCGGAATAATATATAGGTACCTTTCCGAAGCGTCGGGGCATTGCGAACAGCCAGGGCCCTCGCTAATCCACCCATCCATCACTCAAAAGTGTATCAATCTGCATGGGCCCAACGCGAGACGAGAAACAACAACAAACATCTAGTCTCCCCCCAAACAAGTCACCCCACTTCTCTGTCTCCCAGCCCGTCGCGAACCTTCACCGGGTCTTCAACTCTCCCCCCCTCAACAGCAACGCCCAAGTTCCGCCCCTCCAGCTCTCTCCCCCTGCCCCACCCCAATAAGAGTGTAAGATCCCCCACACACTCCTCCCTACTCTCCAGCCCACCTCCTCGGCTTTATTTTCTTGACGCGCTGCCTTCGCTTCGACCTCCATAGAGGATCGAAAACATTCGAAAACATTTCAACCCAACCAGGAAACCCGGAGAGGACGGGAGACGAATATTGATGCACGTACAGCTCCAACATTTAAAAATACATATGTACTTCATTCTCTCTTCGGAGATATCGAGGGGAAGATTCCGGTCGATTTTGGTTCAGGACACTTTCGCCACCACTGCCGAGACTGGAGAGCTTAAAACTCATCGGACGACCGCACTTACGTGACGAAAACATTCGGTTTCGGTGGGGAACAGTTGAAAGTTTAGGTTACAGATGCCGAATCAAAGATATATTTTAAAAGGTGTCCATCTACCACCTCCGAAAAGGCGACTTTGTTGTGCGATTATTATTTTTTAGTATATTACTGAATAAGTCGCGGCTGCGGTGTTATAATGCGCCTGGAAAAAATGCAATAGCATTAATTGCTGTCGGATTAATTTAATTCTCTCAATAATCTAAAAGTAAATCATGGGCAGTATAAATGCCTCCATCCATTCACAGTGATCAACCCGGAGGAAGTTTTTGATAACCAAAGATTAAGTTCACCCCCATCTAAGGTGGAATTCACGGACTGAGTACTGGGGAGCAGTTCCTTTCCATTCCTACCATTGGATTTCCCACGAACTAGAAACAAGAAAAGCTTACTGATCTGGATTTTTAGCTAGACCTTTACAAAGCCCTTTCCAGGGATCTTTAGGTCAGAAGCCGAATGCTCTATCCATTAGGATACCACGCACCCCTCCGTGTGTGTACTTACGTTATGTTTTTTCAACGAGACACGGAATGCTACTCCAAAAAAATATATCTTGCGATCCCTAGAAAATAGGTAAAGATTTTTCGACATTTTACACGCATATTTTCTGCTCAACAATAACAAATGAGAGTGAGGGGCAACGAGGAAAGCAACAAAATTTAGCTTTTAACTGTCCGCCGCACTTAGCAGTCGTGTGACAAGTGAGGAGAAAACCAGAGTCCACCGCACAAGGATCACCTTCCATATTTATGAGTCCGCGAGGGTGTTACAATAAATATAGCTGAATGCTCGGGGTGAGTGCCTGTAAACGCCTGTAGGTGAATGTTATTTTTGGATGGCAGAGGGTTTCAACCGGACAGAGTACTTGGCGTAACAACACATGTTGTGCCTCAGGACGTACGCCTTAAACTATACATACTTTTCCAAAACTTAAATTTCATTTTCATTTTTCATGGGTAAATACATATTTTAAATATTTAACTGATATATAAAGCTAATTATACGAAAAGGCCGCTTATGCTAACACAAAACCAAAAGAAAAATAAGCATAAAACGACTTGTCTTAAAAATAGAAAACTAACCAAAAGTTTAAAACGCAGGATGGCCAGCGAAATCCAAGAACAAAATTCCCCAACTTTTCCAGGTTTGTCTTAAACGTTCTCCCAATTTCAAAAAATGACGAAAAATATCAGCTAATGCTGTTTTGAACATCGTAATAATAACAAAACTGGGTTTTACTTGGTATACTGTATTTACTGGGTTTCATTGGTATAATTTCGATTTTAGGCTAATAGGCTTTTAGATGTTCCCTTTGATGTATTGCCTATGATTTACAAGCTTTGCTCAAAATTTAATCGAAAGGTTTACGTCAGAAATAATAAACGAACCTGGAGCAGGAATCTTTCAAAAAATGTTAAATGCTTCCTAAGATAACCTTCGTTTACCACACTGTAGAAACTAAGATAGAAATAATGTTGAAATATAGAATTCTGAAAATAAAATAATGTTCTTGAAGTTAGACAATACCCACAAAGAATTTCTACTAGAATAATGTTAAAACTTAATAGGTATCTACTCCATAACGTTCATAAACTGCTCATGGCCATTCTCCCTTAAAAATCGCCATTTTTGCAAGACTTCGTTGTTCGCAATGGAGAATATTATTTCAAATTACTTTGTTTATATCCCTCTAAAAAACCACACTATTGAGTGATTTTCCCCGGTAGCATTTTTTTCCCTGAATTTATCGGTTTTTCCTGTCGCAAGCCATTCTTAAACGCTTCCCATTTACCACAGCAGTTTTCGGGAACAACATGGCTATGTAGGATTATTTTTCTCTAGAACTCGAATTCTCTATTCCTGTAGCATAATTTACGGGAGTTCTGTGAAAGAAATAGCAATTGAGGAACGGTAGCAAGCAGCATTGACACGTTGTAGCGGTTGGGATATTTAGAAAGGAAAGAAAAGTAAATGGATCTGGCAAAGAGAAATTATTAGAACAGCGAAAGAGGGAGAACGAAAGTGAGAATTCCGAGAAGGAACCCGTTAACAACTGTGGACGGAGATGAAGAGTACACAATGTAAATTAACAGGAGGTGGCAACAAGGTCCCCAGCACTCCAGTCTGGAGAAAAACGTATAATCATGGTCAAGGTCCTATAAGAACTGACGAGGATACTCCATGAATAACAAGGCGTAAACTTTAATGATTTTATTTCTCTTTTACCACCGTTACCAAAAAATTCTATATTTCACCATTGATCGCGGGTTTTCTTATAGAAATACACATATTTTCGACGAAATCTGACAAGCTGTAGACTCTTAGCAGCTTCTTTTCACTCTCGCGCTACCTTAGTGGTTCAGCTCCTTCCTCAAGGGAACTCGCCAATGAGGCCAATATCCTATCTCTCTCCGCTTTAAGCCCATCCATTTCCTACTTATTATCACTTCCCTACTTACACCCAATCCGATCTATTCTGGTAACGTGAGTCTCCCCAGACTACGGCGCGCGTGGAGCCCATTTGGCCGCGCGAAGATGGGAAACAGACAAGCCCCATTGGCCCGAGAATATAAATTCTCAGTCAATATGAAACGAATATCATCACACCTTCTGGTGAATGCGGTTTCAATGCTGCAAATTTTCAACGAGGAAAAAAAACTGTATTTTCTTTCTTAGCGTATTTCATGTCACGTCACAAAAAAATTAGGGGTGCCCGATGACCCGCCCCCTCGTACTTACTTTAGGAGAGTAAGAGATTCTTTCAGTTGTAAAGGGAGGCGACCAACAGGTGAGGTCATTGTTGATAAGTTGGTCATTGAGGGTAGGTAAGATGGCAGGACGGAGAGATGGGGCATAGAGAAATTAGGCGTTCGTATAGGCCTACTCTTTAACTAAATAAGCCAAGAGGAGCCAAATTTTAGCATCCCTTTATAAAATGGAATGTTAAACTTAAAATTCCTTCCACATAGTACTCAAGTGGCATTCGAAATAACACTGAACAATCCATCACCACTGGGATTATAACTCGAGCCCTCGGCGCGGATTTCCTATACTCACACCAATTCGAGGATGTTCAAATCGAAATATGTAAGGTCAACGAATACACAACCCCCAAATTGTACCAACCACTGAACCCATAAAACATTGATTACATTTTTTTAATAAATTATCAATACATATGTTATTTTTTGCTTAAAAACTTGACGTCTCAACTTCAGAGGAATACATTTTAACTGCAATTTTAATAACTTCTTTCTATCACAAAATAATTCAGCAGTAACTAGGATATTTAGATGGAGGCAAAAAGTCAGGAAAAATTCCTGCGGAAGTTAAGGGAAGAGAAAATACTAATATCTACTTGATATAAAATGTATTCTAGGAATACTCCACGTCATTTCTGGAAATAAAATGGGAAGCACACATGAATTATCCAAATGTAGGTATTTCTAATTCCGTTTGAGGAACATTCTCTCGTCAAATGTTTGAAAATCCAAAGGTTTTTACCACCTCACCCACTTAAATCAACTTCTTCCATTCCGGGTACGGCTGAGTTGTTCAGCTTACGATAGCAAAAGTTTCTCCTCCGTTCCTGGCGCCGTCTTCAGGCTGAAGTGATTTCAGCCAACGTACCCGGAGTTGAGGAAATTATTAAGACGCTGCGGAAACCGTCGTTCCAATTTCACTAATTGTAAGTTGAATGCTTCGAGTAATTGGGGAAATAGAATAATATTGATTAAATTATGAGCATGCTTAAGGCCATCTCATGTCTAATGTTATTAGGATGACGCTGGACTGAATTGGCCCAAATTAATGGATCACAAAACTTTTTTATTGTCACGCAGAAAATTTAAAACAAATACGATCGGATGTAAGTTTTTAAAATATGTAATAATCTTAAAATTTGGTTCATACCTCATTAAAGGTGACTGAACACTATATTCTGAAATGGAAAATTCGTTTGATAGACCACGCGACATACACTTTAAGAAAATTCGCACACAAAACAAGGATTTATTTATGCGCAAATAAATGGACTTAATGATACGGAAATATCTACAGTCGAACTAGAATTTTGATAAGTAGGCCCAAAAATAATTAGTCTTAATCATATTCTAGGAATAGGAATAAATTGTATACTCTTAAATATCTAACAGGAAGTATTTTAGGCATTATTTCGGAATAACTACTAATTTTCCCTTTAAAAAAAATACATTTTTCATAAATTTGACTCGTTGCGTATCAAACTTAGCAGAAAACAACTTTGTTTACAGAAACACGCCATGTAACCCGTATGGCTCAGCGACTTTAATCTATGGCTCATCACGAAGCCAGACGATAAATTCCTCATTTCCTCTTTCTTCGACTTGAACATCTGAACACGAAGTTATAATCAACCACGTATCCGGTTTCTTTTCACACGCATGCCAAGAAAAACCAACCTCTATAACCCACATCTTTTGCCACCCCAGCTTAAGGTCACGATTATTCTTGTTTTGAAATAAACGTCAACTACATGACAAGGCCAAACTCTGAATTTCGTATCACAGGGGATGGCCCCAGCGGGGAATCTACGACTTTTAAGTTTGGAGAGTTCCATTTCGTCCGACGAACACCTACTTGAAGTTATCGGCCAGACAAATGTCTCTCTTCAGCGTGACTCTCCCTACCACACGACCTTTAAATACAACTTCCCATTCCCCACCACTCTCTCTCTTTTGATGACCTCTGATCTCACTCTTTTTAACGGGATCAGCTAAAAACGACAGAAGTTTCCCTCGCGACCCTCAAGAATGATTGCAATGAAGTTGCAATACAACACTTTTAATTTTCCTAAACAGCTTGCAAATTGCCGCTTCAGTTGACGAAAATGTAGATTTTAAATTTTGTCACCACTACAGCAAGTAGTACATGAAGTGGCAATAGAAAGTTTTCTCTTGTGCTATGTTAACATAAGGAATTTTGATCAAAGAAATGCATCTTTAACAAACTGTTGCAATTTAGAAATATTGATGTGTATATTGACATTACGTAAAAATAATACATAGTTACTTCATTTCAAACGCGAAATAAAGCGAAATAAAAATTTTCAAGTTTTAGTAATTGTCTGAGGGGAGAAGCTGCTGGTTGATTCTTGCGAAGTATTCCGAGTCGTTTCCCAAAGCTGGAGAAAAAAAAGATAGATGTAGTGCAATGATGGGAATGCTAGCCATCTCTCAAGAGAGGCGTCAATTGTGTCCTATGCCACAGAAAAAAAATCCCGTGTACTGTGGGAATCGAACCCGGTCCCTCAGAAGGGGAAAAATTCAGTTAAGCTGCTGCTTTAATTTCATTCTCCTCCAGCCCCGAATTTTCAAAACCAATGACGCAATTATTAACGTCCTTCAAATATTGCATTTAGTGCGTTTCTAAATGCTACTGGGTAATTGTGCCCTGCTGTTGAAAAAAAGCACGGAATTTAATGTTGAAACGTTGACATCGATCAGCGAAGGGAATAACCTAAGGTCCATTCGAGTGGAAAATATTATAAGGAAATGGTGCTCACTTTAGAATAAAGATTAGTGTCAATTTGAGTACTTAGAAATCCCAGACCCTAAAAAGTTCGACTCGACTAACACACCCGACGGAGTAAAAAACACCCAAATTGCAAATGATTTTTCGCCAAAGTTTCACGTACTACATACGCGTGTAATCCTTTTTCCAAACTATGCTCAAGTAAAAAATCAACACATAATAGCCCCCCATAATTTTCAATTTTTTTAAAATTCACGTCAAGTATACAATGATTTCAGTGTATATTTATTTTCATTAATACAGGATACACAATTTTCTTTGAGTGAGACTCCCATTATAGATGGATTTCATGCATAAAAATAAATATACCATAAAAGTAGTGGATACACAAATAATTGCCACATAAATTACCAATAAACTCCTAACTTAAAGAGAGGGCAAACAGGGATAGAAGCACGCATAACTGATTAACAAATTAAACCAATCCTATGGAAACAAGAGGTTCCAATCTCTTGACTTCTCAATTTTGCCAAATTGAAATAATATATGAGCGGCGTCTCCCCTCTCTTTTCACTGTATATTTTTTGATCATCATTCTCTTTTCTTACGTGTCGGTTAATGGTCAATTCCTTTGATTTGACAACCAGGTTAACGATTTTCTCCTCATCGAAATAGTGAAACGACAATTTCGACCATAATGATCAAACCTACACTACGGAAATAATGTGTGCGGCTCAGTACTATTAATCAAACACCGAATAAACTCCATTGGAATTCAGTCAATCTGTAAATAAGTCACGGCCTTCTAACTATTCAAGGTTGGGTCATATGAAGAAAATCACATTGGACAAGTGGGCTCATCTCCCTGATGTATGACCTAGAAGATTGGTATTTCACATAATTAGCAGAATCCTTTAAGCTTCATTAATTTCAAGATATTTACATCGCGTCTGGCAAGAATTCCACAAGGCCACCCTAAATCGTGGGTTTAATATTCAGTTTCTGAATATTCAGTTTCTGACCCACCTAAATCGTGGGTCAGAAACTGAATAATTTTCTACCTATGTTCAGCTTCTTCATTCTCCATTCTTACATTATTCATATTAGGATTTTTATAGGATTTATATTTTTATTTTTATAGCATTTATAGGATCCATAAGCCAATAATATTTTTTAAGTACCGAATAATAAATTTATTAAGGAACCTAAAATAGATTTTTTTAATTATATACCAAATAAATAAATGTACAGCTAAAATGAAATGAAAAATTAACCGAAAAAGTACATAATACACAGATGTTAAAAACACAATTTCAAATGTATCGATAAAATGTACTAGTCTTAGTACCCAGCCTGGTGGCATCCGCTAGCGTTGTAGCGCCATCCGCGGTTATAGCTGTACAATGAGCCAGAATTTTAATTTTTCATTTCTCGCAAACGGAGTTGGTGGCAACTAGCCTAGAACAGGAGATCACGAGCACTTTAATTCCAGATGGCTTTATTCGGTAGACATAAGGTAGACCTCAGCGACCCCCAATCTTCTTCCTCCCTCGCCAGTACCCTTACCCCGCGGAGACCAGTCAACAACAACCACCCAGGGTAAATATAGTCCAGATGGGGATAGTGCGGAGGAGACGGATGAGAGGGGGTGGAAGGAGAGGCGGAGAGAGAAAGCCAGGGAATGATTCGAAGGGGAATGGAATAAACAAAAGGAAATGGTGCAAAAATCGGGGATAGGATTGGCAAGAGGGCGAAGAAGGGGTGAAGTAATCGTGGGAAGATAATCGGTTTTATTCTTCTCAACGATCCTCTCTCTCTCTCTCCTCTGAGGAATGAAGGAGAGAGAAGGTGAGGGAAGGTGGTGGTGGAACGCATCATCAAAGCGTGGAATGGAGAGGCTGTCCAATACAGCCAGTCCGCGATCTGCGATCATCCGTTTTTTGTCATCCTACTCACCCGTCAGATGTACTGCTACACCATGAATTCATTCTCTCCTCCCCATGGCCCACTCATTTGGCAAAACGACGCATTTCTCCTTTCAGTTTTCCAACTTTTATTACAGAAACGGTGTTTTTCATCGCTTTGAATTCGGTAATATTAAGAACGGTTTATGAAATGGAATTATGAAGTCGGTGCGCAATTATTAATAGATATTCCAATAATATTGAATGAATAGCACAATTAAAAATAAAGTAAAATGTATCGCCGTCAGAGAAAATGAATGAGTACTTCAAATTTTTAATATTGTAGCTTTCTATAACTTTTTGTCTTTTCGCACTGTGCAACCATTTTCGGGAGCATAGCATGGTGGTGAAGTAGGGAAGGTTGACGGTGTGGCGCCCAATGTGGCAGTTTATTTATGGTCACGTTGCAATTCTTTTGGCTATTAAGGTGAAGAGGCGTTTTCTATAACTCCTTTTAAAAGTAACACTCTATAGATGATTAACAACAAATGAAGATATATTACCTATACCATATTTTCTGCATTTCTAACTCAGGAATTCGTGAATATGGATTAATAAATTAGTGGACGAAAAATGCCGAAGAAATTCATTGATCCTTTCGCAAAAAAACAGTATTCACTACTCTCACTTTTGATCAAATGAATCTCAATTTAGGTGTCATTTATAGATATTAAATTTGAATTGATAAAATGTTCCTCTCTTGAAATATAAAGTACATCAGCCGTGGTGGACTAGTCACGGATCATAGTTACGAATCGCTCCTCGAGAATGGACAATGTGCCTTTTCTAAGGTTAGTTATATAAATTATATAGTACTGTATAACCTTAGCGTTGGAGCACCTAAAGTCGAAATCTATAAATACTCTATCTCCAAAAATGTACTACATACTTTAAAAGTAAAAACGACAAAGTTTCAATTTATTGCGTGCAAAATCGGAAATATAATCAAGGTAATCTATCGAAATTAAATAATAATATTTATATTACTCTCGCAGTCAATTTTAAACGATGAAAAATCATAGAGTAACTCGGAGAAAAGGAAGTATTTCGTACATGTAAAACACTCCACAGAGAACTAATTTCTCAGGAGACTAATTTTTGTTTACTTAAGAGCAAATGTTGGGGCAGTTTTCAGCTGGTGCCCAAAGATATAAAGTTAATCAACTCGGCTACAAAAATTTCCATTTATTTTAGACCACAGAGAACGAAAGAACCGTCGCCAATACAATCAGGATAGAGAACAAAGGGAATAGGCCTTGTCCTCCCCATTCAGCTATCCAATTACATTAAAACTAGAGGACAAACTACCTTCCTACTGAAAAATAAAATCTTTCTTACGGCAAATATCACACGACAATGAGGAAACTCGTTACACTCATTGCACGAGGATAAAGAGCTCCGATTCAACTTTTATTAGCGGTTGTAGGGTCCATAATGAAGAAACTTAAAATGGGAGACACTGTTTTTTTTGTTCATGGTTAAAAATTATAGCAGCGAAGAGTAATGCTACTGCTTACCTTGATTGTCTCATTTAAACGAAAGCAGTTTCCAACTTTATCTATTTTCTCTGATGGTTTAAAGTTGGTGCAAATCGTATACCCCAATCAACGGTCTGCTTACCCAACTACACCTTCAAAATTGAAAACGAATAATACCAAGTCCAATATGGAAGTCTACGCTCAACTTCTGACGCAAATGCCTTTGGCGGTATTGCTTATTACTGACCGCATCATTTGCGGGTGGCGACAGTTGACCAACTTATCCACTCATTCTATTCTTAAATCATCTTGGAAATCCTAGCAGGAATATCCACGCAACCGCATAATTGGGCAAAACGATGGCTGCCGTAGTATATAAAAGGTGAGTCAAGATCTGATTAAATCAAGGAATGAGCTTATTTCGTGGACACGATTTTATAAGGCATGGATATGACACACCAAAAAAATTACTGCGGACATTCTTTATTTCTTGACGTAATACGGAAGAATGGGGGTGAGGTAGCCTAGGGGTAGCGTGGTCGCCTATGGAACCAG
>LYUA01000108.1:357739-384257 GCA_002093875.1 Calopteryx splendens
CCTTTCTACCGACTTCCGAAACTATTCAACTCACTCTCTTCCACCCACCCCTAATTTGACCTCTCCACTTCCCATCACTCTTTTACGAGTCCCATCCAAAAATTTCTTGCCTTCCAATCCTGCTGTCTATTGACTTTAATTTCGATTTTACGGGTTCTCTTTACTGCTAATTTTTTCTTGATTTTATTATTATTTTGTTGATTAATATATTTATTTGTTATATATTCAAAGTAAAAGGCCAATGGTGGCTGTTTTTCAATACTTGAGAAATAAAAAAATGAATAAAATATACTTTCATAAACCCCTGAGGGAACTAGAATGTCTCAAACATAAATACGCTCCAAATTCAAAGATAATTTTAACACATCTCTACCATCAAAACGTGCACTTAACCACTAGTCCAGGCACTATGGAAAATTGGGGTGTGAGGCTCTTCCCACCAACTTTCACCCACACCTGCTCCGCCCTTTTCTCAACCTAGCCACCTCCTCTCCACCCTTTTCCAACGCACCTACCCCGCCCCCCTTTTAACCCATCCACCGGGTGAGAAGTGTTTGTAAAACGCCAAGTGTCTTACCTCAGTTTGAGAAGGGGCGGCGCGGAGGGCGGGGGTTACCTACATGCCGACAAACTCGCTTCCTAGGCGTCGGAAATCAAGACGGTGGATGAAAGAAAAGGGTTAGCAAGAACTACAATACTACTACCCTCCTTACAATATATTTTAACGCCCCTATTGTAACATAATTTCCCACAATTTTCTAGGGGTAGAGTTCTGATGGTCTAAGCTGTCGTTCCAGAGCTGTCAGTATTCAGAGCAGTCAGCTGTCTTCCCGGCTTTGTCTCGGTTAATTTTATCAACAATTTAAAGGCTTCACGGAAGAGTGGTCTAACCCAGTTACTTCTTAAACCAAGATCAATACTTTCAGACCCTTGCATCACAAATTTTAACCATTCTCTGATTAAGAGCATCGAATGACAGGATTTTCCATTCTTTCAGAATATTTTATACGTCATAAGACCGAGAATATAGTTCAACCTTAACAATAAAATAAGACTTTCAATTTCGATCCATCGTCGGAATAGATACGACCACTTATGCCCAGAACCTTTTTGATCCTCAATTTGAAAGAAGTCTGGTGTTCTTTTGTCACATACTCCCTAAACGTTTCTGGCGACTAAATTACTCCTTGCCAAAAAATTATGAATTTGGTTCCGGACCTAGAGGACTGTGAGAATGTTCGACTCGGGGCATAACATACATGAAAATGTTCTCTTAATTTATTAAGTTATTCCGGGTTGAAACAAAAATTCTAGCTTTATCCTTTAGCCATATTTAGTCTATCTTCCAAAGAATGAAATTGACTGGAGGACGAGTTTTACCCAACGCCCAGCGCATTCAAATAACATACATTTATTCAATACCATCCGCTAAGGAATCACGAAAAAATACAATTTTACGTGAATAGATCATTTAAGCACCGCGAAATCTCTATTACACTTGGTCAGAACCTCCTGTATCTACCTATTACGATTTTCCAAACTAAACTTAATTAATATGCTTCAAAATCATACAAGGAAAATAACAGGGAGTAGTTCATCAAGCCATATATACGAATCAACCATAATATTCACGCAAATTCTCGGATACGAGGGTATTTACGAAACAGAGAACAAACGAGCACTTGGAACCGCCCTGTTCATATATTTTTAAATTCAGTTTCAGAATATTTTATTTGTGTCCGCAATAAACCACTCTTATATCTATTAATTAATTACTACGAAAGAGCTAGACTGATTACACCTGATAGTCATAATTGTAATAGAGAAAATATTTAGAATTATTTTAATGGTCATTATAAAGACTGCATTTAAGAATTAGGGCTAATAACGTTCGGTTGAACTGAAGACGGTTATATACCAATACAAAATCCATGGGTAAGGGTAACTGAAAAGTTAAAGAATATTACTCTGGTCTCACAAAATGACGCAGTTAATTTTAACAATGGAGGGTAAGAGATTTAAGATTTAAAAATGACGTGTCATTCCAATTCAAAGGTGTTAGATGCCAGCAAGGTTAGGTAAAAGGCACGGTGGCAACGACTGACAATATGTTCTGTATGTACAACTAAGTTCTGTAAAATCATGAACGTTAATATTTTTGGGATGTAGTAAATGGTTTACTATTGGCTGCAAACATATGATTAGTGAAATCTTAGAAGTTAATCTATTGCTTGTTTTCATGCGAAAATCGTTTTAAATATCAGTCCACATTATCCATTTAGGATCAAGGAATTTTTTATCAGTTTAAATGAAAGATGGAACATTTTAACGGACCGATGAATGTTTTCAAGTGCTACAGAAGAACAGAGACACGAGGCACGGTCTTTTGTTAACGTGGGACTTAATTTCGTTGATTTTTTTATTGCCCGAGAAATATGCAAAATCCAATGGTTGCACCATCTCTTACTTCGAGCTCGTAACAGGTGCAATTAAGTCGCTGTTCATCGCAAATTCACCAATCACCCAACGACCCAATCAACTTCGCTCACTGGTTGGCAGCTTTTGCATCATCGGCATCGCATCGTCAACGCCGGCGTAGCTCAGTGAACTTGGGAAGGCTTAAAGCTAACTCCGGCACGAAATGAGAAGAGCCGTGCAATTGTTCGGAGAAGCTTCAGCCTCCCATTGGTGTCTCTCGGGCGTCGCTCTGAAGAATTTGAGAATCAGGTTCCCTCAACTACTAATCATTGCGGTGATTAATCGCAAAACAGACGGGTTAGGCAAACCCGGTTTTCGAGCCTTGCGGCTTACAGGTCGTATGCGGAACCAGTCTTCCTATTCCCCGTGAGAAAACATACAATTTGTGCACGGGGAACGAAAGCAAAACAAAAAAAGTCAATTACCTACATCGGTTTGGCTGTATGTGCTCATGGAAAACTTCGAAAATAAAAAAATCACATTTTAAGTGAGGTGCTTTGGCAAAATATCCTCTATCAGACCCCAAATAAGATATTCTACCTCGGTCTGGTCAACGATACATAATTTAATTTATTTCCCTTCGGCTAAATTGGCGCACGGTTCCATCCGCGCAGTTTTCTCTTGCTTATTGATGATTTGGATTCTCTTTCATGTGCTTAGAAATAAAAAGAAAAAAGGTTCCAAGGAATGAAAATTGAAAGCCTTAACATACAATGAACGTCTTTTTCCTTCTTCATATAACTATCTTAACAGGAATGCACTTAATAAATAACTTTTAATTAAATATATTAATTTTAGGTACCCCTTTGTAGAACACAAAAACACAAAAACCTCTTTATCTACACAAATTATGACAAGAGTTCATATTCGATCAAAAGACTCGAACCTCTAAGCTACCTCTACGCTATCCTGCGTTCCCGCTAAGTTAACTCATCCGACAATAAATTATTTATTGCAGATGTGCTTAACAACATGTTCTTTTATATTTTAAAGATGGCAACTCACTGTGTAAGTACAGTCCCTCATTCATAAGAGTTGCTGATACCGTGTAACAAGAAAAAACACGAAATCATAATGAAAAATATTTTCCGCTTCCTAGTTCGACGGCTGCTAGAACATTAAAGAGGGACCCGTAAGTGAACTTCCTCTCACATCCCGTAAATTTGTGTGTATATACAATGAAGTGATTTCCAACGAAGTCTGAACAAGTTTCCTCCTCTGTAACGAAACACTGGAACTCTATACATATAGTGGGAAATGCCGGATGTTGCGGATTTCGCGATAGATTCTCTCATCTGGGAAGGCGAGATTAAATTATATTAAATTATGAAGACAGATTGAATCGCACGTTAATCATCAGAATAACCCCACGGCAGAGCCAGTAACTTTCGACACCCAGTTTTTATCACATATTCGTTTTCTTTATCCCTTCCGTTGCCACTATGATTTAATGGATGAATAAGAAGTACATGGGAAAGAAAAGAGGATGCGCTGCTTAGCGCAACCACAGATATGTAAATATGTCCATGGAAAGATAGAAAAAGAGAGAGAATGAGATAGCACAATTGCGCATAAATATGCAACCAGTCGGAGGTAGACACTGCGAAAAAATCGAGTGAATGAGACAAATATACACTTGACGTTTCAGACAAATTTCTCCGTTCGCCGTCTTCTTCAGACGATACAAAATCAGGAAAGCATTACAAAATGAACTCTACAGCTACTGAGGCACAAAGTTAACAAATTACAGACAGCGCACCCGATACACTCTCATATTTCAATATTTTAGGGTAGTTACTCATGTTTCCCGTGATAAGCGTCTGCTGGAGTACTTAATACATAAGAGAGGACTTGTGGAAAATAGTAACTAGCTCCTCAAATACTATAACATACATGACAACGTAGCATAAAATATTTTTAAACGTTTAAGGAAACGTTCAAATAAGGAAAACTTGGAAATAAGGAAATGCCCCGTAAATAATACCTATGGTTCACTGCAAAGATTTCAACTCCGAGCAAACATCATGAAAGCCGTCTTAAAAGACTTCCATCATGAGAAGAGCATATGTAAAGGAATTCACTAGCATAGATTAAACACACAAGTTCATCGGCTCGCGACGCCAGAATTTGCCGCCCTTAACCAGAATTATCTCGGAAAAATCTGGCCTTCAGTGATACTGAAGTTTGAACGGCCTACTAACAGATGGTAAAATTATTTAGGAATAAAGGATTATTTTTTGCCCTCGAGTACGCAACGGATCATTTTTACTGACAATTGAAGCTTATTACGATAATGAGAATCAATCTACGATACTTTAAGCTGGCACTGGAAAATAATCATTGTCTAAATGAAGGGCTAATCGTAAGAATACGAACACCTGCGCGAAAATGCGCGAGTGTTTTGATAGTATGCCTTTGGGTAGTGTCCATGAATGACAACACAAAGCGCAAAGTTAGGTGGGAGGGTTTGACACTACGTGAGGCTCCATGACCAAGGTTATCTGAGACGTCGATTATTTTGATGTATTTTTTAAGCCGTTTCCTGCGATCTGCTGGTTAGCAAATACCTCGCAGTAACCACGCGGATAGGCTCCGGCGCCACGGCGTATGAGAGATATGGGACCGACCTGACGCCACTTTAGGGGGGGTCACTCTGGGGTGGTGGAGCGAGCCAGTGTGGAGAAGGAGAGTTCAAACGGCCAGCGTGACGTTATTCATGGACACTTCATAAGTAATCTTCCCGAAAACCGAGAAGAAAAGCGGATTGAGGGGCGATGGTATCTATTTTCCAAAAAAAAAAAATAGCTTAAGGTTTTTTTAACTAAGCTAATCCGATAAATCGCTGATATACACTATACCGCATTTAATAATTTCAATTGTATCCAAATAGAAACAAACAGTCAAGTAGAAGAAATCAAGAGAGTACAAATTTTAAATGGGGAAAAGTTTCAAAAAATTATCTTTGAGAAGCATACGTCCGTGTAGCATTGCCTCTACTTCAATTTATAAGTAATCTTTTGGAAATACGCTAAAAGATGTAAACTATAACTCATAATGTTCGGAGATAATAACATTCTCTCAGATTGACAAACTCCCGAATTTCTCAATTCGGACGCACGTAAAATAATAGGTGTGACCGTGAACGAGAAATCCGAAGGAGCCGAAATATCAGACGCCAATGTAAATATGTGTGCATCATCACCCCAAGGAGAATGTTTTCAAGAAACGATAAAAAGCGTGATAAGACAAGGCGGATGCTTTAAGTGCCATATAAGATATAACAGGATGTAGCCAAAGAAAGCCCAAAATATTTAACAGTAATTTGATAAAATAGCAATAAACACAAATTTGGATGCAACAAATTTCATATTAATGGTTAGCATTCCCAGCCAATCACTTCATAAAAACATATCAATCCGGGTCACTATCTTTTTTCATCCGTCTGGTACTTCAGAATGAACTCGTCGAATGGAACGCTCTGCCAAAGAAGACTTTGGTATGATGTGAAAAAAACAAGACTTAATCCCCACAAAACTTTCTGAGATTTCGGTCAAGGAAATTTGATAGCAAAAATATGTACCATGCCAAGCTTCCGCGGGTGAATTACATTTTTACCACAGTTTAGGGTTTCTCGGTGATAAGACGGTACTCATTACCCAACTGATTTATTTACATACAGCAATAAATATTATTAATTCAATCATTAAATAAGTAGCCCTAAAACTTTGTTTTTAAACACCACACGACAGTTAATTATGAAATGATCGCGCAGTGCATATAATTTGTCTCAAGGAGAACATAAATCATATAGCCCCATACTTACTTTATTCGAACGCCAAGACTTCTGCAATCTTAATGTGGACCACGTTTATTTTGAGCAAGTACGTAGGAAACCACTATTCATCGCACGTAGACTATCGATTAGCAAGAAACCATGTTGAATAACAAAAAATGTTATTTTTTAAATTCCATCCCAACCTATCCAAGAGTTTAGAAATGTTTCGTCACGTTGTGAAAATATGCACTAGTTTTCGGCCTAGTGTAGACATTTAACGGATATTGACTTTCCATGAGAGTGTTTTTTCTCAACCCTATAACCCAATAACTCAAAGTGTAATATCCGGGAATATTCAAGTAATTTGCATGATTGGAGCTCCGATTTTCTCGTCAAGGGATAATCGGCGTTTGACTCATTTCCAAATCAGCAAGATTATACGAGGTGACGCCCCTCTGATTCATCGCCACGCTCTTAAAGCAGTCCACGTCGAGGAATCGACGACCCAGGGGATGATGCCCACACCTGCCAATTGTTAGCGCACCTCCCGAAAAACAGAGTCGTCGACGGCTCCGACCGCCCCTCCACGAATAAAATATGCCGCATTCGAACGAGCTCGGAGTTTTGCAACGAGGAGAGAAAGTCCTGCGTAACTTTAATGAGCCACTTGGGGAACAGTGGACGGCGGTCGCACAAATGCCAACCATTTCCTCAGGTCGTTAAAAAGAAGCACTCTTGGACGGGGCCCATCAATTTACCGGACGTGTCACCACGCGGCGATTCGAGTGATATTCAAAACGGTCTCCCTCGTCTTAGCCGGCGAGAAAAGTCTCTGGGTCG
This sequence comes from Calopteryx splendens, assembly GCA_002093875.1. Classification (NCBI taxonomy): domain Eukaryota; kingdom Metazoa; phylum Arthropoda; class Insecta; order Odonata; family Calopterygidae; genus Calopteryx; species Calopteryx splendens. The sequence continues at coordinate 364,833 of LYUA01000108.1, forward strand.
GCGATGCGGCCACGCTTATTATGCAACGCGACAGGAGTCGACTCTGCTGGCTAAGGAGGCGGCACTTCCGCCGGGAGCCAAGGTTCCTACGCCTGAACACCCGACAATGGTTGGATGAGGAGTGATCGGGTACTCACGCATTTCCATCACGAAATCACCCACGCGCAAGGATCGCACCGCTAATGCCGCATGCCGCGAGAATGAAGCATTAATTGCGCGAATCGTGAGTAAAATCAGGGGTGGCACACACTCACTCGAGCAAAAATTGAACTTCAAGTGGCAGTGAGAGTTAATAATTACTTTCGTACTTCCAATTATTGGATTACTCCTTGACAAAAAATTGAATCCTTCATTTCCAGAGTGATCGTTTTCTCTTCCATCGGCTGATATAAAAATGCGAAGTACTGAGCATCAGTCGCAACATAAGGCTTATTTTGTGCCGCTAAAATAAAACATTTTCAGCAACAGGAAGGTGGATTTCATAAGCATGTTGGTAAAACCTTCCGTTTCACTCACTAGGTCATTACGACACAGAAAACCGCGAACCTAATACTGAAAATTTAGCAGAATCTTTAAAATATCTTCTCCGCTTACGATGTATTATCTTCGCATTCGCACAGAAGGAAGAGCTCAACTCTCAGTTCTCATTACTGCCAATTCATCTTGCAAGCAAAATCTTTGAAGGAAAATGAATTTGAGCTGTGGAGTGCTCAGCCCACCTTTCAAGTCCGTGCCACACACGATATCACAAAACTTCTTCCTTCAGATCCTATTTTCATACGTTTCAGGTCAGGTGGATGTGCTGCAGCTGAGGCAAGAGCGCCAAAAAGCCACGGTGAGCGACCATTAGTTGAGCGGTTCTATTCGTCGGGGAAGGGGGGGAGGAGTTTCACGCGGCACCTTCCCATCGTCAAGGACCAACGCATTCAACAATAAAAACCACTTGCGCGATATCTACACGCGCAAATTCTGGAAATCTTGCAGTTTTATCTCAAGACGGCTATAATCCAATTTTTCTTTCGATATTATCCACTTCCGGCTAACGCTTTTCGGATTTTTAAGTTTGGCAACCAAATCAATCTCCAGTCTCCTCGTGGTGCTCCCCTTTCAGAAAATAAATGAAGGCCATGACAAAAAAAATCGAAATATACGAGTATGTCAGCAAAAACTTTGACTCCCGAAAGTTTCGATACTTAATCATAAATTAAATACGGCTCGCAGTAAATAAATCACTTCCAACAAGAAGAGAGATCAACATAATGAAAACTTACCACTACACGGAAAGCATGTGAGCTCATTCGGCAATGCCTTTGCGCACATTTATGTGAAAAACTTACAAAGTTGTACAAATCGCGGAAGAGGGTTAGACAAAACGTCATGAGGCATTGCACGGGAGAACTCGGCAACAAAATTCATTGTATGAATGCTGAACGCTCCATAAAGCAGAACTGCCCACACTTTCAGATCGAACAGCTGACCAGAACACGCGTGGATGAAACAGGTGAAGGGCGGATGACGAAAGAGGATGATGGGCCTGACTTGCACGTCCCAGGGCCGCCTCTTCAACCTGCCGCCGGATTGTATTGGAGAAGCATACGACCTCTTTAAACACGCGAGGGACGTAAAACGATTCATGCCTAGCATAAAACAGCACACTTGTGCGTAAGTCGTCAATCTATCCAATCATCCAATCACCGATCCACATTTTAATGAGGAAAATATGGCCAGTGAAAATTTCGGTTTTTTAATATAATCAAATAAAGAGATCCGACGAAGTATAATAAAAACACGTAATAAGTTATATTAAGTACCATAAGATTACGATGAAAACTTGAATTACTCACATAGTTGGTGGTATCAGCCGTCACTTCACATGTTAACGATTCATCATAAGATAAACACACTTGGTTTTTCCAAAATATTTATTTTAACACTACCCAGGTTGCTATGATGACTGTATAGTCGAAACATGGGTAGTGTTGAAATAAGAATTATGGAAAAAACCAAGTATGTTTATCTCTTATGCTGAATGACTGGGTGAATACATGAGTACCTCAATGAAGCCATAGGAGATTATCTGATTGCCTCGGATGATAACAAGAGTATTTGTGTGAATACCTCAGTCCGCTGAATACTAGGGCACGTAGAGCTCTCATGTTATTACTCGATTACTTTAGTACCATCAATAATCAATGTGATAGAATATTCGGATGCCTGAAGGACTCGGACTATCCATTTGAATTAATAATTGAATACATTTGACACGAAACGCAATCAGTTGCGTGCACTCTTACTTCCGAATAAATTTGCATAAGCAACATATATTAACTATTTACTGCTGCAGGTTAAGTATGAACCCAAAGTTTTAAATATGAGCCTCTACGCCTATAATTTGGATTGATTGACGAGTTTTATTATGGACTGTTGTCATAGAGGAGCTGACTCATCGGTGCTCCTAGGGAAATGGTAAGCTGACACGAATAATGAGACCATTAATAGAGTAGTAAGTAAAGAGTAACGCAATGTAAAACACCACACCATAACTATAAACATCAGACCTCAATGGCTACGAGATCAAAATGGTACGTAACTGTACCTATATAATTATACGGTACTTGCATATTTCTAAACGAACAGTCCCGTGCTACTTACACGAATCAATATATCAATATACAGTCTAACAGATATATGTACGGTAGTTTAATCTGTAATCATAAATCACAAAGGAATGCCAGATGATAAACTTAATTTTAAGAGGTCAGACTCGAGAAGAAATCTCATCAGAAAAAGTTAAAGATATCTGGAATGTTCTTGCTATAACCTTTTTCTGAGTGCAATGGGCTGCTTGGGTACTATTTCTTTCATCTTATCTATGGATGTCCAAAAAGATAAGCTTGAATCTTATCGTTATAATTAAATTTCGAAGTAGATGATTTGAAGATATGTTATTATCCTCAACTTAAAAAACGAGAAAGAAGTTCCATGGAAACCACAAAGGATAAAAATTCATGACGTGAAATATCGGTTAGTATTATAAAATTCTTATTGCTAGTACAGCACTAGCACTCTTAGTGAAGCAATTCCCGGACAAAAATATTTATCTTACGAAATATTACTATTTAGAATGCACGAAATGTTTCCTCAACAATAGATTCCGAAATCTTTGTCTCATTAGACTGCATATTCAGATCGAATTACAATTAACACTACCGGATCTTTCTAAATTCCCTTTGATTCATACCACTGCTCCCGCTGGCATGCCTTCGACAAGGAGATCTGTTAGAGCGAAAATAGGAGCAAAATTCGAGCAACACGAAACACTTGCGACCGTTCCCACATGCAATTAAACCAATATTCATTGCAAATTGTTCCATTGATGAATCGCGTTCGCACATATTTAACATAAAAGCTGTGAAAGAATGGCAATCCTTGAGCTCTACTCATTGATTCGCGATATGTCGTAAACTGCGGGTGTTCGACCTTTTGGTGCTGGGGGAACTGCTTTCAAAATTATCAATGGGCCGGATCCAAGAATCACACGCTTACTTTCCTGTGAACTCACTACATTAAAATAATTTTATATGTTGATTCTTGGGAAGCCCACTATTGAATTCGACCAATCTCAAAATATTAGCCAACCACCTAGCAATAAAATTTAATTTATAAAATTTCCTCAACAGCCTTTCACAAGCCTGATTGAAGCCTGGCCTGTCAAACAGAATCAAGCTCCGTTCGCGCCGTTGTACTGAACATCCTCCCTTAAGAAAAACAACAAACAGAAGCGGTCGCGGTCTCAAATCACAGAAACTTTTAAGGGAATAATAAAAATAACAAAGGAATCAAAAAAATATACACGTACGTGGTACTCACACGTAGGGACTTGCATGAGTCGAAATACGCAAAGGGCGAAAAGAAAAGAAAGTATTATACGAGAGGAATGTCAGGATGCATGCTGCGAGCACCTAAATACAATTATGCTATAAAAGATGGAGAGAGATTGAATGGCATACTGAGAGGTAAATCAAACCAACTTCTGCATAATGAAATTCTCCATTTCGAAATAACAAACGCTCTGGACGGAGGCACACCTTTCCACTGCAGAAGTGGGGCAAATCGAGAAGGTTGGAGCACAAGCTCTCTGACGGCAGAGAACAACGATGTGGATTGCCGGGGAAAACGAGCGAACCCACGCATCGGCATGCCAAACCGAACGCAGCGAGACCTCGCGGGCGACGCGTGGTCGTGCAGCATGCACCACGTGCGTGGCCCATATGCCGTGGCGTCCCTTGGTTCTCGGACGTTGGCTGTCCGTATACCAGCTCTGAGGCACTAGAGGTCCCATTTCAACGAGAGAATTACCTCGAATATCACCGAATATCATCCCTCAACTTCATAGTCTAACGATTTAAACGTTTCATTGAAAGTTCAGGTTAATGATCATAACGACACTATCTACGATTATGATCTCCTTTAATTTTTTGACAACCAACCAGGTTTATTGTCCTTCACTGATGGAATCTAAGAGCTTTAAGGCCACATAATTAAATGAACAAAATGAAACTCTCTTTCAGCCTTGATCATTCTCTACCTCCTCGGTTACTGACTAATTATATAGCAAAAAACAATGGTTGCTTCAGGAATCTCTCAAATCAAATTAAATATTAGTTGGAGAGAATTGGAGATTGACAAGAAAAAAAATCTAGAACAAATTACGGCTTTTAGTGTCGTCTGTTGCATTAATATAACTATAGCAGCATTTGTTTAGTAATAAAGAAAATAAAGCACCATTGTAATAGTATTAAGTTTTTTTCATATCGGGTATGGTATTAAAATATTTATACAATACTTCTGTAATATGTGTTACAGTAAGGAACCACATTAGTTAACCACAGTAGTTAACCACAGTAGTCAACATCAGTAATCAACGGGAAGGTTGAGGGATAAAATTCACCTAATACCAACGCCAACGGCGTGTGAAATTCGCACATCAGGGTAGGGGAGACAATTTTTCTCACAGTACCTCCGGCTGTTGGCCCAGGAAGATTTGGTATCCAAAATACCAAGCGGTCTGAAAGAAGTAGGGGACGGGGGCACCAAAGGTATAGAACCCGAGCCCTCCAAGTCAGTAGCCCCAGTGCTCTGCCCACTTGGCAACAACGCCCGTTATTATCTTTGATACCTAAATTAGGCATCATCAAATCACAGTAATCAACCCGAAAGTCGTTTTGGTAGGTAAGGATAGAGCTCACCCAGTACTAAGACTTATATGGCAGGTGAATTTCACACATTAGGGTAGGGTGGCCAGTTCCTTTCCCTTACCGCCAGTGATTTTCCTGGATGACCTGGTATCCGAAAAATTGTACACAGCTTGGGTGAAGCTGAGGGTGACAAGAGGCATCAGCGGGAATCGAACCCCGGTCCTCCTGGTCAGCAGTCCAGTGCTCTAACCACTGGACTACCACGTCCCATAAAATTAAGCATACAACCAATAAATTACTTTCATGCCATAAAAATATAAGCGTAAATATTTCCTGCTATTTTAACATCAATAAACATACTGGATTCATTAATTTAATATCTTCATGATTATGAAGCGCAGAAAATTTCCCTGAGTTAGGTTCAGCCTGTTCCCACGTCTCGCGAATTAACTCCCCTCTTTCTGTTACAAATATGAAACGTATTGCTCTTTTACACAATTATAATGTTATCAAATACCTATAGGGAGTACAATAGGGAGTACAAAGAATTTATTTGGCGTAGTGAAAAAAACACCATTCACTCTCAGCAACTTCACCAACGGGATTACCTAAACAGAATAGAAAAAAAAACTCATGACCCTGCTTTTCGATCATAAAATAAACATAAGATCCTATCCATTAAAGGATTTTTCAGTGACAATCGTTTAAATAACTGGTGCCCAAGTTATCAGCTATTTAGTAACATATTTACAAAAATATTTTGGATAATATCTGTTCTCCAAAATGTACATGAATTAATCACTCGAAAACTCTTATACTAATTAAAAAGCCATGGGCATATATGCACAGCACATGACATGTGCTGTGGAAAACTTTAATACGAAATAGAAATGCACAAAGGTTAAATTCATCCAATTTGAACGAATGGAAATGTCAGGCTTTCTTGTAGACCTACAAAGTGGTAAGTGGAATAAATTTCGCGTTGGGCCTTAATCGCAATACGTTTTTGGAGCAAACGCACGTCTAGAGGCATATGCATAATAGAAATTATTGAAGAATGTCCATTTAAAGTAATTACTCTCCTATTTCGCTTTACCAACAATACATTTCGTTTTAATATGAATATCAAGCATCAAATTTACTTTCATATCCTGATAATCCTTTCTCTGATGGAATTATAATAATAATGTAAGCATAAACAAAAGCTTCACTCGCGATTTTAGTTTTATAATCTGATCCCATATCATCCTATTCTAGCAACTACGCTATCCGATGTTTGGTTTTATTTAACAAAACGTTATTCCTAATAAACGGAAGAAACGCCACCATGAGGTAGAAATTAAAGTGTCACCGCTTACTCATGCAAGGAACATTAGAATACGGTGCTAATAACCTTCCAGTTTAGAGTCGCACACGTAAATGGTGTGACATGTCGTGACAGTAAGGTCGTGAGGAAGTTCATTAGCAACTTGCAATAACACACCTAACCTCCCCGTAAAACTACGCTACTCGTCCATGTGAAAAAGGATGCATTTTCATCGTGTGCCGCAAAGGGCGTGGGTAAAAACTAGAAAATTAACCTGTGTGATGCTCCACTATATGTATTACTAAAGCTTTTTAGTGTCTTCAAAGTGGCGCAATGAAACTTAATTTCACACTCATTTCACTCCTAATTAACTCCCTGATCTCAAGTTCACTGTAAACGCAAACAAAAAAATTCAAAATTCGATTACATTTCAAATGTTTTAAATACGGTACCATCAATTCCCATTCGATGGAATATGCACCAAATTAATTCTCCCGCAATTAAAACCTGCTGCTATACATATCGTAGGAATGACATATCATACACCGAGGAGTCACACAGTATTTCACTTTAAAACATTTCCCTACTCAGATTGTACCGATTTCAATCCAGCGTTTTCTTAATCAACTGCCGCAATATCTCAGACATCGTTTCAAACGTAAGGAACTTTTTTCTAGAGACGGATAATGAGTGTCAAATTGCCAGATAAAATGGGAAATAAGAAAGCATAGAAAATAGTAGAGTAGGAAAAGCAATGTTGAACACAATAAAGAAAGGAAGAACCATATTTATATGACAAATAACTTAAAACATAATGAATTTATAAACATATACAATGGAAGGCCCTACGAGGAAGTTCAAGGAAAATGTACATAGGGCAAGTAAAGAGGAATGCTATACCCAAGGGACTAAGTATTATAGTGAAGGGTGAATAAACACTGAAAAGAAAGCTAACTTACGCGTGTGCCGAAACTTGTACACTTATGGTAATAATTAGTCACGGTATTTGATAAATAAAAATGGGTAGACCCAGCGAAAAAGTAAACCTATTCTCTCTCCGAAGTTTCTGTAAAAAGCCATTCGCCAAGAAATCCAAAATCATTTATCATGCTTAAATGTAAATAAACCAGGTTTAAATACCAAAATAGACATGAGCACACGAGGAACATTCTGGGAGATGTGTGGAGATATTAGTTAGATTATATTATGGTTGGAAAAAGATTAGTAACAGTGCAATCAGCGGGAGGGGATTTGGATTCGAATCATAATTTAGTGCTCATGAAGTTCAAGGCCAAAGTCAAGGGGGCAAAAAAAGAAAAGAATATAAGAAAATGGAGATTCGAAATTTTAACTGAGGCAAAAAGGGAAGAATACCAGGAAGCCTTTGATAAAATCCTAAATGAGAGCCAGGGGATGGCCACAGAAGAATACCGGTGGAGATTTCTTAAAGAAAGAAAAAAGAAAGCTGCAAACAAAACGATAGAAACGGTAAATATGAATACGATTATAAAGTCATGGATATCAGAAGAGATAGTTCCAAATATAGATAAGAGAATTAAATGGAAGAGCGTGAAGATAAAAGCAGGAAGAATAAAATACAGAGAGAGAAACAAATTAAGGCCAGAAAGGTAGAGCGAAGGGAACGTGGCGGAAAGATCAATGGGAAGAGAGACGGACGGGGACTAGAGACGGGGAACTAGGTGCTCTGTACAGAAAAGTACTAAAAGTGAACACTTAAGTGAAATAGAAAGGATTCTACAACGAAAGAGAAGAAGGAAGTACAGCAAAAATGTGCCATGAATAAGAAATAAATCCGTTCGCACTATAAAAGATACGACACTAATGTATTAATAGAATCAGAAAAGATTCAGGAAAAATGGAAATAATACGCAGAAGAACTATACTAGATACTCGTAGGGCAAATATGGGAGGCCAGCAAGTTGAAATATAAAAAGAGAATATGTTGTCGATAAGGAGATATTAGGTCCAAGTATACATGATTGCCAGAAAGAAAAGGATTTAATGAAAAATAAAATGAACAAGGATGAGAGAAGAAATACAATTAGTAAATTAGGAAAATGTGTAAGAAATAGTGGTAAGGGGTCATTCGCAGTATCTATGGGGAAAGATCAGCAGACTTTGTTCGACTATGATTCATTCCCATCATAAAAAAATGAAACGAGAAATGTGTGATTAATATAAGACCATAGTTTTTATTTTGTATGGAGCAAAGATAGTACTTAGAATCATCAATAAAAGGATGGCCAAAAAGAAGGCAAAAGATTACTTATATGAAGATGAGTTGGGTTTTAGAAAGAATAGGAACATCGGTAGCAATACACAGTAATGAGAGCAATGATTGAAATAAATATAGAAAATAACCAGAATGTATTTGTTTACTTCGTGGATTTCGAGGTGTTTCTCAGTGTAAATTGGGAGAAATTAATGAAGGTATTGTAGAGGATAAACTGGAGGGGTAGGTGGTTAATTCGAAACCAATACATGTCTCAGGCTACACAAATGCGGATATCGGATGAGAATCAGGAAGGCAGAGATACATGGGGGATAAGATATAGTTCTTATTTATCAACCGTCCTTTTCAACATGGAGAAATTGGCAAAACAGGCAAGGGAAGGAGCGGATGAAGGAATGAAAGTAGGCGGGGAACTAATCAAGTCAATTAGATTTGCGGATGGCGAGCCAGACGGTGATGATAAACGGTGAGATTAATAATTATAAAATAATTATAAACAATACTTATAAAACGAATGTAATGATGGTCTCAATAAACAGGAAAGATAATTCTATTTACGTTAAATAGGTAATAAGTTAATTTATTGGAGGACGGAAACTAGAGTAAGTAGAACACTTTACTCATCTAGGAAGTCTTTTAGACAAAAATTGGCGAAGTAGTTAGCACATTAGAATAATAATTTTAATAGGCAAAGAAATATTATAAATAGTAGGGAGTAGATTACAGCCCTAAAGCAGAGACCCGAAGAAAATATTAGTGAGAACTTCGATATGAAGTGTTGTCTTGCATAACTTAGAAACTTGGTCATTGAGGCAAGAGGATAACCGTAAATGGGAGGTTATTGAAATCTGGGTGCAGTGAAGAAACAAAAAAATGGGCAAGAAAAAAACCAAACGAAGAAGTGCTGTAGTGGAAGAGAGAAAGTCGTAGGGAAAAATTCAAAGAAAACGCATTGAGTCACAATGCAATGTTGAAGACCGGGATTTTGTTGGTTAATCAAGGTTGAGGGAGGATAACATTAGGCATGTTGGACGGAATGAAAGGAGGTAGAAAGAATATGGAGTTATAAAATTATTTATTTTAAACTTAGGCTATTCAATTTTGTGTTACGCGGGATTTAGAAGCACAGCAGTGCTTTCTCCCTGGGTTCATCAAAATATATCTTGGCCAAAAGTCTACTCTTAATAATAAACGAATAATCGTCTTTAACGATAGTATTTCTCCTGAAAAAACCTAATAAGATAATAATTTATGAGCCCGGCGATGTGATGACAGCGGTAAACCAATTAAAGAAACGCTTCCATTGTGTAACAGATTTTTTATGCCGAAGTTAAAGGCATTTCCCAAATCAAAACACTAAACATGATAGATTGATTAATATGAGTATGCATTCTCAATGGATAAAGTCCCTACAACTCGTCAAGGCGAAGAAGAAGTCAATGTAATTATACATACGAAATCTATCCATGGCGGCAGCATTATTGTTAGTCAAATTCTAAACTGACAACATTACATTGCGTATATTTATAAATAACTGCCTCCCTCATAAATTAATTATACAGTTTTAGTACAACAGACGCTGCATATCGATTTCTTATAAAGAATTTATGCAAAGTTAATGCGAGATTTAATTTAAAAAACTTAAGCCAATTAACTCTTAAAACTTCAATTACTTTTTTAAAAATACTGAAAGATGAGGGGAAGTTTCTTCCTCGAATCTTAACCAATGATTAAACTAGCACAATTGGTAGGGATCCATTCTATAGGTTAACGTCTTGCATGTAGCACTCGTGCAACATGTTACTCCCGTTCTACAATGATAATAATTGTGACGCTCTCCGTTCCCTTACAAAAATTGTTTAAGAAAATCCGTGGTTTCCTGAGAATTTTATTTCACATATGTGCCTGCTGTTAAATTCACAAATGATATTCTCAAATCTGACCCTAATGCAACCGAAAATTATAACAGGAAGAAAGATTTTTGGAGATCGCACATCGCTTGAGAGTGTACAAAAATCTCATTGGAGTGAACAATCAAGCTAATATTGTTACGTTTACTGACACAAGACAGGTACTAATTTCACCAATGAATTGTTACAGCGACTGAACTAACTCCAGCATGACAACAGAAATTAACATTAAAATCGCATTTCAATGAATGATCATCGCCGAGTAACAACTCATAAATCGCATTTAATTCAACCGTTATCAGCATTAATCATTTCAGCAAACAGTTTATTACTGGACCTCAGGTATGCAAGACTTGGGAGGAGACCGGAGTACATGGAAAGACATAAGACCAACCCATAACTATACACGGATTAGGCTGGCGGGATAAATGTGGGGCATTATTTATGAAATTTTACCTTCATAGTTCCCAAATACGTAGACGAAAGTGGCTTTCTCGCCTGGCTAACACATTACTTTTAACTACAATGACAAATTTTGAATAACAAGTACCTTTGAAATTTGCTATAATATTTGACAGCATCAAGCATCTATGTGAGTCACGGATTACTGCGGGCACTCAGGACAGGTGAGTAATTAGGACTAGAATTAAAGTACGTAGCAGTAGGAAGGAGAAGATGAGCCCAGGTTCGGCTTACGCCTATTCGCAACGTACGGCACAAATTGGTCCACAGTTCAATGTCCAATACGCCGGGAAACATGCTGCACACGAAGTGCTCCCCACATGTCACAACAAAGCCCGAAACGCCACCGAAAAAATCCGCAATCACCGAGATTTGAACCCTGGCCGTCGCGTCGGCGAGAGAAGCCACTGCACGCAAGCCATTGCACCAAATAATATCCACGTCTCAGAGCCTAACACGCGAGAGGACAAACGATCTCGCAAGTGCCGGCTTGAGTTGGAGCCGGCCCCAGATTTAGACGGCGGAACTCGGCGCCCGACCGATGCGCCCCATTGGGGGGGAGAGGAGATGTGATTTGGGGGGCGGGGAGTGGCGGAGACGGCCTCGCGCTTTCCGCTGCGCACGGAGGGTGAGACGAAATCAATCGGCTAAGAGAGCCGGTGAGTTATTCCGAGGCACCCCCTTGCCAGACAACTCGGCAAACTCTCTTCGATTCGGCCAAGACCTGGTCGCGGTCGGACGCCAGGGAATCAAAAAGACGTCCGAATATCCTCTCCCCCGTTCCCGTGCTGGAGATTCCTTCGGCCGGGACGCGGCAATCTAGTTCACCTAATTGCGCCTGGGACAGTCGCGGCCGACTCGCTGCAGGCCTCCCGCCCCATTCATCGCCCGAGAGCGCATGCGAAGCGCGCCTTCCCTCCCCGGGACCTATTAGACGCCGAGGAGGATCCACGGGGTCCGAAGCGAAATTCAAAATCGGAAGAAAAAAAATAGTCGCACCTCGTCCCGGAATGACGCGGAGGGGCGAACAGCGAATCTAACTGCGAGCGGCACTCCTCGGGGCACACTTCGCATCGGAAACTTCACGAAGAAAAGGATGCGAGATACCCGACAACCGACGGAGTCGTCGCGAGTCGAACATTTTGAAGAACTCGTAGACTGGAGAGATTTCAGCATTCCCTTCCGCGGAAAAAAATTTATGTACACGGGAACGGACATGGGCACAAGGACAAGGGAATATCAGACCAAGCATACAACAAATTTCGGAAAAGAAGGAATCGTTAAATATTCGTACCTTCCAACCCTCGGCGCTGAGAAAGTAGGGGGATTGGTCCTCCATATTCAGGTCAAAAAACCGGATATCGTCGCCGGGATGGACGTATCTCCTTCGCGTAGCCATCTTTAGATCGTATCACTGGCAAAGGTTTGGCGGTCCCGATCAACAAAACTAGTGCCAACACACTACGACGCTAAACGTATCATTGCATCCCAACTACTTTGAACTATTTTTAAGTACCCAACAATGCACGCTGTTCAAATGGTGCGCGGAAACTTCCATTACTTACTTCACTATTTCACTTCTTCTGGGATGCACTTCGCTCCTCGAAATGATTAATAAATCTGAGGAAGAGGACTGGCTCGATATACCCAGTTCAAGCATATCGTGGAGAGGTTAAAGAAAAAAAAGTGTTGCGTGGGAGGTTTGATTTCAATGGAGGATAAATTAAGGATCCCCTTTGTCTCTCCTCGCTATTATCCGCTTAACAATGATATCTCTCTGGACTCTCACCAAAAAAATCTCCATTGGTGGCAATATCGCTTCTGATATATGGTTCAATCACGGCTGCATATCGTCGATTGCCCAAGCCACTTCCGCGGTTTGCTCGAGCCGTCCATCAAATTTAGTTAATGAATAATTCAACATCGGGCAGGTGTCACTTCCGAATGCTATTGACAAAGGTGTTCGTCCTTGCAAAAATTGCACCTCAACAACATCCTGTTGACACAAGGATTGCACACGAAATAATTGACCAATTAATCATCGAGATAATGAACACTTGAGTAGACGAAATGGGTGATTCCCGATCCGCGTATTCATTTATGCTAATGCGTGGCATAATTCAACCTTAAATCACTTAATAATAGGGTGAAAAAATCCCTCACGCCAAAACTTTTCATATCTATTACGACTACATCCAACATAAAATCAACATCTACCGTCCTATTCCACCTAGCTGAAATACGCAGATCACAATTTTTGTAGGATAAATAGGTGACAAACTACGTTGGGTGTGCTATACATAAAAAACGTGACCCATCTGCAATTTTCCACAATGTTCGGACACTTGCTTTTGTAAACAATTATTATTTCACTTAAAATATCAATTTTTCCGTGAAAGATAATGGACATAAATAATTGCTGAAGATTAGAAGAACACTATTTTGCGCAAAATGGCCTAGCTTGTATCCTCTATTTGTTTTATTTAATTGCATCCTCTACCAGCATCTCGTCTCGCTTAAGTAGTCTTTTATACTTCGAAATCTTAGTGGACTTAAAGCTGTAGGTAAAATTTACTTACATCGCTTGAATTTTATAACCTTTCTATCTATCACTACCATTCAAATAACGTATAATTTTGACAAACCGTGTCTAGTTTGGAAACACCGCCGGCCATTCACCTTAGTAGTAGCTGGCAGAGTACCACGTAAATGTTTATGTAGACTTATAGCACGGTATTCAAACAGTTTCCCAGGTGCGACAGCGCAAAGATGATTTTTGTCACCTGGTTAGGAAAAGTTTTTAAACTTTAACTGCATCACTAAAATTAACCAGTGTCCAAACTACCATTATATAAAAAATTGATTAACTCTACCATTGCATAGAGAATAAAATTTTACGTGGTCCAACAGATGTGAGTGGTCGATATTCAAATTTTTTCGATACCCAATCACAGTATCTACTTCAGTGCAATAAAATATATACATATAAATATAATAATTGCATGATAAATTTCAAAAATTACAAAATTTCATTCTTACACGCAAAGATCGCATGTCGAATTCGATATGGCTGACAGTTGACTTATAAAATCCAAATAATGATACAATGAATGGCAATACGCATCAGATTTAGTATCCGAAATGAAATTTCACTGCACGGTTATACCAAAACATTCGAGAAACATATTCCAAATCAGGCGTCTAGAATAAAATCCTCGCAAACCACTTAGAGGCACCATGTATGTAAATCGGTGTGATTCTAGTAAGTTAGTCCATGGGGTGGGATTCATTCCTCCAGAGTACTTATTGTAAGTTTATTGTGACCTGAAAGGGTTTCCTTCTTACAATGTGGTTACACTCCTAGATAGGGAGCTACTAGTGGATATAGAGTAGGTTGGAGATATCCTACGGTTATCCCTAGCATAAAATTAAAAATAATGTGTAGAAATATGAATGCTTTCACTTCACTTAGTACAATATTGTAAAAATAGGCCTCTATATCAATACTTAATAACACTGCTTTACTAAAAAAATAATAAACAATTAAAAGTAAAATTTAATTGATTTTTTATAAACTTTTCCCATATTGGGGCCAATTTTTATGTAAATGCCTAGCTTATAGACCCTTAGAAATTTGTTTTTACGAAATGACACTTCTCGGACCATCTTCACACTAAAAGGTTCCTTAATATTGAATAACAAAAGACACTTTTGGAACAGCCGCATGTTCACCTCGAGAAAGAAAGAAATTTTTAATTAAATTACCATTAAGGCGGAATATAAATTCAGACAATGCGGGAACCATGAACTAATAAAATATCGGAGCCTAGTAATGAACGATTAGTTGCGTATTTACAGGATGCCCGATGGTGACCCGGGCATAAAATCAGAAATCGGGTTCTATATTACGAAACTGGTATTAAAATATTCGTCCTCAATCCTAAAACCTGACTGTGCGGAATCTCCAATTCTATTTTCTGCAACAGACACACCTAATTAATCTTAAGTTTACATAAATCTTCACATTGTTTTCCTTACGCTAAGTGACTGGGTACGCACTAGTGGAATCTTTCCATAGTAAAAGAAGACTGGACTTTAGTGAATTCCACTGATTTATTAATTAGGTACAACCGGTTTCCGGCCGTAAGGCCATCATCAGGTAGCATATCAGTAGCAGGCCGTCAGACCATCATAGGTACCTGATGATGGTCTGACGGCCGAAACCGGTTGTACCTAATTAATAAATCAGTGGAATTCACTCAATTCCAGTCTTCTATTTTACTTTCCTTACGCCATATATCGCATAACCATTTGATAGTGATGCCGTGAAAACCTCCCGAGGTTTTGTGTGTGTGCAGTAATCTCTACGTTTGCTGTTACACCCAAACAAGTCGATGAAATGTAACAAGCTCCATTAAAGAAAACCGGATTCCCCAACATCAACTACCCATGGAGAGAGTAGGGTTCATCGTTCCTAAACCCTCGCCTGCCCTAATGCCGACACGAAAAGCAGGAAAAATGAAATTCCGCTTTTGACTGGCAGCAGATGGAGCAAACACTCAAGCTCGGAGAGATTTCATTTCGTGGAGACCGTGGTTTTTCAGATTTCTTCCAGACTTGAACAAACGTTCATTGCTGAAATTCTCAACGGAACATGGAAAGGAACTGGCCACCCTACCCTGAAGTGCGAATTTCACACCCTGTTGGGTTTAGGACTGGGAGAGGTCTACTCTCACCTACCAAACCGACCTTGATTGCAGTGATTTTTTCATAAAACAATTACATATTTATTCATTTCAATTTTTGTGGTGAAATCGAATGCCTGCAATCAAGTGACTGAAGCAGCATCAATTCTTGTGAAGACATTTTTCAAATTATGCAAGCAGATTATGAACGAGCATAATTAATGCACACACCTTTGAATAACTAATAAGGCCCTAAAAAAGGCGTTAATATTTAATAATGAGGGCCTTAGCTTTCAACTTAGAATAAAGCAATAGATAGAACTGCACAAAACGCATTTACAGACACGTATAATAGTAGTCGGCTCTAGTGTTTTACACAAAGAAAAGAGTGCTTTCACTCACGACTGCCATTGTCCTCCACGCACGTCATAAGCAAAACGAATCGAGTACTGGAAATGTTTCAATACTGGTAAATAATGTCCTGGAATCCCAGAGAGTACATTGTAATATCCTGCACAACAGAGTGATCCGAATGGTGCTAATTTGAATCCTCAGTTAAATTCGGGATATTCGAAAGGCAAATTCTGCCCAATAGTGTGATTTAAAATCTGGAACATTGGTACAACATGTTTAGTTCCAGTCCCAGCCATCAAACAACCCACGATTTCACGATTTAAAGCTGGCACTCCAATGAAAAGTGCCATTTCCACTGCATCATTTCATTTACATTTAAAATCATTTCATTTACAACACCCTAGAGGATGAACATAAAAAAAGATGGCTTTTCCCACCTACCCCAGTAATATAACTAGGGGCGCAACAGAGAAAGTTTTTTCAATACATTTACAATTCTCCATTTACGAGGCAACTGAATGGCTGACTGCCTCGAAGCTTGTATGTTCAAGGCTATAAGAGGTACGACAACGGAGACCATTGAGCGATACACTTACTCTGCCTTCCAGTAACAAAAAAAATAATAAAGAACTGAAAAAATCCCGCATTTAGTGTCGTGAATGTCTAGGCGTCCACGTAGTACCTTGAGTTAACTTGTCCTGATTAGAGGAAGAGTTTTATCTATGACGGTTTCCGGATTGGGTCGACGAAATATTTTATTCGCCATTTCATTCAGCTGATAGCATGTAAACGTTTTTGTGAAAGTGTTTCGCCTTAATATCGATTAAATGATAGATTTTTATCAGGTTTTTAGAATTACCGGGGCGATAAAATTGAGGTCAAGTTCGAATGAGGTGTGCGATCTAAGGTAGTTTTTGTCCTTCCCTCGACTGTCAAGGCTTTTTTTTAGAAGAAAATAATTTTATTGGGAAAAACTAGTTTATAAATTACCAAAGAACAGAAGTTTCATTGAAATTTGCAGATATCGATTTATATTCATTCATCCTACCACGATTTTAAAACTAAAGAGATGCAATAACTGATCGACTTAGGGATTTCTTTTTCTTTCGAACGATTCGTGACAAGAGCAAGTTGAGAATTTCACCTCTAATCCAAACCCTTTCATCTCTTCACCATTCCCCACCCCTTTCCATTCTTACTTTTACGCTGTTTTTACAGAATTACGTTGCGTGACCTGCAGATAATATGAATGGTAAAAATGTTTAATAAGGTTGCAGCCCTAATTGTAACGTTGGATTCATAATTATACCTCAAACAGCACGGCCAATCATATTAGGAATGCTGAATTTTTCAAATGTTTGCAATCGCGAATAAGAACTAAATTCTGGACTAACGCTCCTACCTATTTGGACTATGCAATCAAAAATTCTGACCATCCGTCCGAATTTCCACAACGGATTGAGCACAAACGAATGAAAAATGAGAATTCCAGAGAAGACTTCATTACATAGGTACAAAAAATCCTACAAGAAAATTTTAAAAATTTTCGGTAGTGGGCAGTGACTTGAGTTTCTGATAGCCATTAAATCAGTTGCAAGAGACTGTAATGCGACATGAGGGAGGAAAATCATAAGAAATTGACTGTGGAACAAACCAATATAAGGAATACTTTCTACCTCGTACAATTCGTGATCACAACGATAGCTACAACTAACTAAGTTCCTCGTAAATAAATATCACCTAATGTGATCTAGATTACTTGATCAAATCGCAAGTTCCTCAGATGAAAGCTAACCAAAAAATCCTCTTTGACGCTAACAAATCCCTTTTGACGGCTTGCAGGATCATATGATGTAATTTATTCCAGCAGAAACATGAAATGTTTCATTTTCGAGCAATTTTTAAGAGACTGGAATTCATTGGAGAAAGATAGCAACCTATCCAAAATGATCCAAGTAGTATCACAAGGTGCGGATCGCTTGACGATTTGACAGACACATCCTACTTACCCACAGAACTCTTTACGGTCACTGACACACATTTGCAACCTGAGCATAAGTGATATTCCGTGGATTCGCCATAAATTCTATTATTTCCTGCAAAAATACCGTGCATTCTATTCCGTGTAAAAGTTGTACTATGAACTTCATCCGAGATTATCACCCTCGTTTGAACCTAGAGCATTCCTGTGGACACTCATGCTTGGCTAACTTATACTCATTATCGTTACAGCTTGTGAATCTCTGGTTATATTAAAAAAGACGACAAACGTATATAAATATATATTTATTCATATTTGTTCACATATTAAGTTGAATAAATTCGTGACACAAAACTAGATTTAAACTTAATTAGAACGAAAGCTTCGATATTTATCACTAACGATCAGAAAATTGGCTATCATTTATTTACATTTTTGTGGACTCTAGTGCGTCATGAAACACTAATTTAATACACGGCCATTAGGGAGTCAAATATGAGACACCCGTCAAGGATTGTTCTGGGGTAAAAATAATCTTTTTCAAAATGAATGAAATGATATTCAATTACTATGCTATAATTTTACTTATTGATCATTTGTATTTCAATCCACAAATTATAATTAGAAGTGCTTGATGGTCTGGAGGTCGTAAACGACCCCCCAATCTCTCCCGCTGCAAAGCCTACTCGCCAGATTTTGCCCATCATTAATATGGAATTTTTATTGCTAAAATAAACTAATACTTCGATGATTTACGAATTGGAAGTTATAAAATACCAATTTAAACAAGTAAAAATGAACAAGAATGGATTGCACTCTTGATACGATTAGCTAACCATTTACAGTCATATCAGGAGGATATTTTAAAAGTAAGCCGGATTGCATTACACTGTTCGTGAATTAAATCACATTCATTAAGCTTAAAGAGCACACGATCAGAAAATGTGGTCCCTCGACATTTTTCTGTCGTCGAGATTCAAAGATTTCTCTTTTCACTTTTAGTAATTCCGGGAAGACGAAAGAAATTTCTACGTGAAAATATGTGTTCTCCTTAAAATAGACAAGTGGCCCAAGTCTTGAAATTTTCGTTACGTATCGAACATAAATCGACGTTATCGTTAGCAACGAAAACTTCGTTAGCCTTGTAGCGAATTTCGACCGCAACAAATTATAGAGCGAGTCAATATATTATTCTTTTACAATTCACCGAAAAAGTTCGTTTCGTTATTCCCGATAGTTCTGCATCGACATCCGTGACGATAACTAAAACTAAAA
>LYUA01000108.1:446212-463423 GCA_002093875.1 Calopteryx splendens
GCCACCCTACCCTTATGTGTGAATTTCACATGCCGTTGGGCTTAGTACTGAGTTAGTTCTACCCTCACCTACCAAACCAATCTTTGGGTTGATCAGTTATTTTTTTAAAGTTGGAAGTCAGCTGACAGCAGACATCCTCACAATTGTATTTTAGCATACTTATTGTTGATTTTCATGTTGTATTCTAAAAGCATTTTATCGATAGAGCTCAGAAAAAAATTTGAGAGAAGCAATTATTCCAGGTAAGTGGAGAAAGAGCATGCATGTACCAATCTATAAAGGAAAAGCTGATGTGCAAGACTGTAATAACTAAAGATAAATATAACTAATGTCACATATGAAGAAGACCTGGGAAAGAGTGGTATAAGGAAGGTTACCACAGAGATGGAGATTGTTGAGGAGCAGTTTGGTTTTATGCCCATGAGAGGAACGACTAATTCAATATTTGATCTATGGTAAGGATTGAAAAATATAGTTAAGTGCCAGCACAAATATAAATTGTTTTTATAGCTTTTGAGATAGCATACAATAGAGCCCCCAGACAAGAAGTATGTATGTATGTGAAGAAAACAGTGTACCAGAAAAATGAGAGGTTGTTAAAGGAGTTGTATGAGGCAATAGACCAAGTTAAAACTACTGTCAGTCATACTGAAGGATTTCCCATAGTAGTTGGGTTACATAAGTGAAGCTCTCTGCCTATATCTCTGCAATCTGATTGTGAATGTGTTTGTAAGGAATACGAGGATCAGAGCACCATGAAGCATGCTGCTTGTGGATGACATCGTTCTCTCCAGAGAGGCCAGAGAAAAACTGGAAGAGAAGGTGGGAATTAAGTCATATTGAGGAAAGTGTTAGAAGAGTGTTGTGGCATGTGGATTAGTAAAATGGAGACAGTATTTAACCTCTCAGGCCGTTTCGACATACACGTGTACGGGCCCTATTTTTTGTCCCATCAGCGTTTCGACGTACATCCACTTGCCTCATCCATTCCATGTATTTGTGACAATTTTAAATACCCACTGGGGAGGTAAATACCCAAATATTTAATCCCCGCTTGAGGAGTTAACGATAATAAATATAAGGATACAGCTTAGGATGAGATGTGGGTGGAATAACTGCATAAGGATAAGTTGAGTATTGTGAGACAGGAAGATGAATTGTAAAATGAAAGGGAAGATTTATTTGTCAAGCCTATTGTGAGACAGATGATGCTCTATGGTACAGAGACCTGGCCAATTTCAGGAGCCCAAGAGAAAATAAAGAAGTGGCTGAGATGAGGATGCTGACATGGCTGTGTGGGTTAACAAGGAGTTACAGGATAAGGATGACTACATTAAAAGAATAATCTCACAGTGGGACCCATTGGTTATAAGATACAAGAAAGAAGGCTAAGATGGATTGGACACATGGAGCTGAAGAGCACAGAATGTTGGAAAAAGAGTTGGGAGTCTCTCCCAGATTTAGTCACAGCAAAATTACTGCTGACATAAAATTAAATAAGCAGTTTTTTCATCACTATGGGAAATTTTTGTTATTAAATATTTAGATTTACAAATTAGCTTTTACATATCGAAAAGGACACTTTTTGATGAAGGACAAAGCTTCCAAAAGGAGCCCTCCCTGAAGGAGGATGATTGGTCACCTTATTAATCAATACCCTTACTTCCAAAAAACTACACTACTTGTCTTGAGTCTTGTATCATTATTTAACAAAGAGATTAGAAACAATGGGATTCGATAAAATTTGTATAAATATCTATGGAAATAAATTATCATATCCTTATCATAATTATCTTATATTATCATATCCTTGGGAAGCTAGGATTTTTGGTAGTCCAGGACAAGAAATCCATGTGTCATTATCAGATGTTAGAAAATTTAAATTTTGAGAATAACAATTTCAAATTTTTTTATTGGTCATAGTCAAAAGTCAACTATTCTACACACACTGATTGGTATAAAAGGTAATATTAAAGCAAAAATGTGCAACATGTTGAAGATTTTAGTTATTTAAATTAGCAAAACGTAAAGTAATTGTACTTATAATTTTACTTATTACATTGCAAAAAGTAATTTGTAATAGCAATTAGTTACAATTTCCACAATATATTGTAATTTTATCTGCTTACATTTTTCCAGTACTTTTCCCATCACTGCATATCATAATCTTTAGCAGAGGAAAGGTTGAAGTCATAAAATGCTATCTTTAACCTGTATGGACATAGGTCAGCACTCAAAGAGTGAGAAAATTCAAATTCATTTGCACTTAAGCGGAGAGAAGACAGCAAGTAACTGGATTTAAAAGTCTGTGATAGATCTCTGGGAGACACATGAAGCTCTGGTCTGAATATTACGATTGAGGTTTCAGCTTCACTACACAGCAGTTTAACTATTCAATATAAACTTCAACTATAGTATGTTCAAGTTTCACATGGGCTTCAGAAGATTCGGTCTTAACCTACAAAGAGTTTTGGGTCTCATTATAATGGTTCCAGATGGCATAAACAAAATCAAACACAATGTTCAATATGTGGTTAATGGTGAAGCTAAACTTGTATGTGTATCTAACAATAAGACAAACTAAGTCAGGGAACGAAGTAAGAAGAGAACTTCAAGTAAGAGAGAACTTCAAGCAAGTATTTGGAAGATCATTAGGTAAAATGCTAAGATCATTTTCCAGCAAGAAATTTGAGTCATACATGCACGAAGTACTAAATGAAACTTTATTATCATTGTATTTTGAGTATTAGTATTGAGTTACTGCCACAATGCAGTAACTCAATAAATTTTAATGTGATTCATAAAATATGGTTTCAAAGGTCATAAGGACAAGGATTGAGAGTGGGTGGAAAATAACATTATAATATACGCTTGTGCTTAGTCTCCCTTTTACAGCCTTATTCCCAACTCATGGTGGCTTACCTTCAACATGCTGGTGATACTTTCATGCTTCAAACCACCGCAGAAGTATGGTAAAGAAAACATTTGAGGGGGAAGACAGACTCTATCTGACTGCCATGAAGATCACTTTGGTCTCCTCATGACTGACTTGCCACATTTAGTGCAAAATTTGCATTATGTTCTTGTTAGACCTTCACCTTTTCACATTTATTAGTAGTCAGTTTATATCTACATAGTCAGTGGCATGAAGAAGTACAGTCACCGACTGACAAGGATGGGAAATAATTCATGGCAATTCATAAATTGGAAAACACTAAATAAATCATTAAAAATATTTTTTCACCAGTGCTGGTCCCAAGCCTCGATCAAAAAGGTTGGGAACTTTCCCAGAACTAAAATCTAAATTAGGAGAAAAGCATTTCATTGGCTACTAACTCTGTGACATGAACCCACCAAGAGTCTGAAGAAAGGGTAGTTAGCCAGAATAAGATCAAGGTGCATCAACAACTTGGGTCATGTCACACCTTTGCTTAAGTTGAAATATAGAAAATAAAATCTTTTCAATTTTTTCGTATTGTACAACTATATGTTTAACATTAATTAGCTAACATGTTTTATAATTAGGCTACCCTTTTTACATCAAATTAATCTGCAGTTCCTTGAGAAAATTATAGTTTTAAGTAGATATACTTCCCAGAGGAACTTGAACACATTATCTGCACTTAGAACATCGTCACCTAAGACATGGCACAATTCCCCAGACACTTCACAACTGTTCTAGTACTTGGGGTAGTCTAACAAGAGGTGCTTTAAAGTCAAATAAGAATGGCAATCCGAGCATTATGGCAGCTCCTTCTCACAAGTGAGGAGGTAAGATTGAGTCATGGCACTGTGGCCTATCCTCAGCCTCATGAATACAACTCATCCTGTCCACCTCCCTCCTATATATGCACATACCTTGCATGCATGTGTAGATAAGCATACATATGCATGTACATGCTTTATGTATGTGCATAGATCTCACCTCAGAAAAAAAACATCTGGTAATTAATGGTTGTAAATAAACTGGAAAACCTAATATAGTTTCAAAAATGAACTGTACTTAATATAGGGTTGTCAGTGAAGTCCCACCAAATAATTTCATATCTTTTCCAGAGCTGTTAGAAAAATTCCCAGTCTTCAATAACCATCCCATTAAACTAGCAAATATTATTGCTTCTGGATGATTCAATTTGCATTATACCTCATAATAGTAGCAACAATGGGATTTTACTTCTTTGGTATAATTAACCCTTTTTGGACGTTCCTTTTGTAGTGTTCCATTGACATACATCACATAAATGGTATTTCCAAGGTTTTATTGAAAAAAATAATCCTCGACTAGGAATCTTTAAGAAAATTCAACTGCTTCCAATTATAATTTTCTCACTCTTTATAAGGTAATATTAAAATAAAGGATTGGAAAAATAAATTTAGAATTTTAATGAAGAAAAAGGACATTAAGTACTTCCATCAGATAATAATATAATCTAGCACAGTAATGTTTGTATGCCACTCATGGCCATTCCCCTTTAAAATTGTCATGAGATAAAACTAACTGAAATGCATTTAAAAATAAGCATTTTATATTTCTTGAAGGGACATAGCTGTTCAGTGAGTAGAGCACTGGACATCTCACAAGAGGGCCCAAGTTCGATTCCTGGTGATGACAGATTCTGGCCATCCTCAGCTTCACCCAAACTATAAAATTTTTCCAGTACGAGGTCATCCTGGGTAATCACAGGTGACACAGGGAAAGGACCCTACCCTAATGCATGAATTTCACATAACATTGGGCTAGGGTGATCTACCCTTGCCTATTAAATCAACCTTTGGGTTGATTATTGTGGTTGTATATTGCTGGAAAATATCCCAGACGTTTAGCTTAATTCCCTGATTTTTCTGTCACTTGTCACCCCGTAATAGAGCCACAATTTTGCAGGTTTTATGTAGAGAAAGGAAAGTAAGGGGCATGGTTCTGTTATGGAGGATTTTGAAAAGAATTTAACAATCATTACAGATAAATACCTATCTCAGCCTAAATAAAGTATATTTCAGCAGAGCACCTATCAATATGAACTTGAAAATTAAAAATAACATGCCTTATGATTTTCAATTTATTAAGGTTTCCCAAGAAAAAATAAAAATACAATCAGTTTTAACTGATTACACAAGTAACACTATATTTCACCAATGAATTTACAATTTTATCTATTATTTTTCATCACTTCATAACATTGCACACCATAAATTCAAACTATTCACAGCAACAGAGGAAATTTCTTTTAAATCTAGCATTTATGTCTTTGGGGAAAACCTCATTAAGGGTAAAGAGTGGTTAAAATATCTAAGGCAGCGCACCAGCATAATGTGTACACACAATGATGTACTGCCCCTAAGGTTTGATAAATTTTAAGCTGAAACATGAACTGCAAGAAAGATATTACAAGACATTCAAGAAAAGCCATACAAAGATATTAAATAATATAAAGGGCAACATTTCCAGACAAATTATAATTTCAAATCAATACATTACAAATATTTATGGGCTAAACATTTCATTTTCAACAGGACCTTCAAAAAACTGGTACATTTTGCCATGAAAATATTGTAGGCAAGGAAACAAATTTATCAATACAGAGCAAATAAGCAGTCAGTGCCAAGTGGAAAACCACTTCCTTTTATCTACACCCACTCTATTTTACACAATCATACATTGTTTAAATATGTATATATGTATAACATCAGCATGAAATCGTTTACAATTTACACATTTTTCAGTTTCCCTTTTTAAGTACTTAATGTTACATAATTTCTGTTCTCTCCACAGATAATGATTAGGATTTTGATGACTATAGTTGAAACAAACACATGTAACATCATTAAACTTGGAGAACTCTAATGATTATGGGGAATGAATAATTTTACAGAAAATTGAATGTTATGTCCTCATTTTCTCCTCCCTTATTTGTGTTCTGTTAGTTTCACTAATATCTGGGACCCGAATCAAGTTTCTGCTCCAAATGAAAAGCAAACTCTCAAAGAGCAGCACAACAAAAACTTGCATCACAATTTACTCTCAGACAGACCTGAATATTCAATAGAATTTATACATTATAAGCAGAATGAATTGTTATACTTTTGGTTCCATGTAGATTGCCCTGTATCAGGGAGGAAGATATAGAATAATTGTTAATGGATGTAACTGTGGCATTGGTTTTTACACAGATAAGAGATTTGTCTGCACAAATTGATATTCCCCTCAGAAATTAATCTTCCTATCCAATGAAAACAGTGCAGGATGTGATTAAATACTATAACAAAATAATACACTAAAGCTATAAAAAAGGTGTTTTTAAATATGAACTTGTGATAACTTATAAAGATGAAAGTTTACATAAACAATAGCAAGGTCAAAAATTACCACTCAAAAGTCAGCCCTCATTTTGTTCATTCGATGTAAACCTTAAAAGAGGTGATAATTTTAAGCATGGGTGAACCATGGTAATATTTTTAATTAATTATGAATAAATTCCTACAATCATAATGGATGTTCTCTTAATGTTATTAGTCATATTCTACTAGTACAACTTTCAAAAATTAGTACTTTTAATTGAAGAACTTCTTCAACACTCAGAATAAAAAAACTGTTAACAAAAAATGAAATTCTGCATCATATAATACATGGAGATATCCAATTATTATTGTCACTAATTTAAAAGGATACTTTCCCTCAGCAAAAATTTCATCTAATTCACTCATTTGACAGAAGCAAAAACTGATGAAACAGAACTGGGAGGCTTAAATTGCGACAAACCATACACTAGGTCAAAAAGATGGTGATGCTTTTCAAGGAGGCCAGTACAAAATGAACATAGAGATTCGACCCCTTCCCTCTCCGCCAGAAGAATAAGAGCAGCATATCCTTTTCTCTCTCTCCACCCCACTCTCTCCTTCAGACCTTCCCAGTGGGCTGGGGTGGGGGCGGTTCTCTCTTCCCTCTCCATAGGGATGGGGGAGCCTACTTTGCTGCTGGGGCAGGAGCAGGTTGGGCGGGAACTGGGACTTGGGCAATGGGAGGAGCCGCAGCGGGTGGGGGGTTGTCTGGCATGAATTTAACTGAAGGAGACACAAAGGAAAAATTAAAAAACAGTGCCACATCAACTAACATACTTCAAAATAAACACCTATGCCTACACAATATACGTCAATGAAAGTAGAAAAATTAAACTGCAATCCATAAAAAGAAATTGTGAAAAAAAAATACTGAACAGAAATAACTCAAGACTCCACTCTGCTGCTCCCAACACTTTTGTATTCATAAAGGCATCTTTATATAGTTAAACTTTAATTGACCTGTTTTTAATCAATACCTCAATAAACATTATGTTCAATGATGATTCAAACTACAATACTAACATGTTAATACAGAAATATGACAGTGATTTAAGATTAATGGAAAGTATGAGTCAAAATAGGTAGAATAGAAAATTGAACTTCTTAATTATTATTTTTCTTAAATACCCTTTTGAACAAATTTCTGATTTGCATTTGGCACCATAAAGAAGCCTTTATGACAGATATTTCAAATAATAATCAAAAAGTTCATACCATAAAAACCAATGAATGCTGCTTCCTTAAACATTTACTATAACTCTCAGCTTTTTATAACATTCTGTATGACCTGTTGAATCAATTTGTAGCTTAAGCATGCACAGAAATTCAGCCAATAATTTTGATGCAAAATAATATCACTATAACACATAACACCAACCAGTAAACAAAGATCAAATTAAATTGCAGAATGGATCTCACAGGTCAGTATGGGCAACACTTACAAGTATCCTACACAGAAACTACATAAATCAAAATAATATGGTGCCCAGAAAAGATACAATAGTTTAAGGCACAAGAATTACATGTACAAATACAACACTGGATGCTAACATTTATATAGTATTTTTTCTTATTATAGTGATATACAAGAAAACTAAAATATTAATATTATACTCAACATTTTATTTTCAATCAAAAAATAAAAAGCTATAGCAACCAACAGATATTTTAATGAGAAAGTAGCAATTGTACTGAAAACTTTCAGTTATTTTATAATTTCTAAGAAGCAACATCATTGATATATTCATAGAGGATATAGAATCCTCCCCAAAGTGTGTAGTTGTCAAGGAAATCTCCACCTGAATATGAATCCAAAATAGTCATGATTTTTGTACATAGAAAAATCAGTTACTTGTTCCGTGGTATTCCACACCGAAACGAAGGTACTAGATGTAACAAACAGTACATACAAGGGGCACACTCTCAAACATAGATAAATATAGCTTAACAGGATTTAAAGTCTGAAAAGGAAAGAAGAAAAAGTAGGCTTCTGTATTTAGTCCACATATAGCCTTGAGACAGAGCAGCTACTACAAGCTCAGCTGAAGAGGAAAGATAACCATTTGGTCACATTTTATACGCAGACATGATAAGTATGAACTGAGTGAGTAATTGATGCTGGTTGAGAAGCCATGAACTAATAGCTGCAACATTACATCAATTATGACAAATTGTTAAGATCTTTCTATCTGACAAAAGGGTAAAAATCTGTTTAAATCAATGCAATCAATTAAATTAAAAGGAACCATTTCAAAGTACATATTAATGTCTCCTACTAATACATATATGTCCCTTCAACAATGAGTTTCTAAGGGGAAAGTGAATTCCATAGGCACTTTATCAAACAAGCATGCCTGGAATAATCAGCTAAACGAAATATTTCGGCAAACCTTAATTTCCATGAATGAATCATTTTCCCTGATTCCCAGTTCATTTTTCGGCAACTGATTCAAAGAAAATATCTAGAAAAATGGATATTGCTAATATTTGTAAGTTAAAATGTACATTTGCAGCTATACTCCAAAACTACTGTGTATATAAGAGGAAATACCATTTAAAACTGGTCAATCATACATATTTCAAAGAATGCACAATGCACACCATGCACATATTTACATTTATAAATCATGCACACACCATACTTGGCTAATTACTTTTGAGATCAAATGTGAAAGCTGATTATATCCCTCTTCCCAGGCACCATAACAAACAACTGACACACATTTATACGATACTGACACGAAGCAAAAAAGCAAGAAAGGAAACAACTGAATAATGCTGATTTAAGGTTGGATGGAAAAATACAACGAAGAATTACTAACCCCAGCTTAAAATGTCCACATGGAAAAACAGAATTTAACTACCCATTTAGAGAGATGATACCTGCTGAAAACTTAAACAAATGATGCAATAGCTTTAATTACCAATGAAAATTGAGGGATCGCTCAACATAATAATAATGAAAGATAAAGGTGGATAAGCAGAAACTTTAACAAGCATATTTCACACATGGTGTTTGAATTCTAAACAGTCAAATTTAAGTGTTAGACGAAGTGCTACTAGTTGATTCCATTTTAATGTCCTCCCAAAATTATTCCTTCAAAAATGCTTATATCCATGGTTCTTATAGTTATTACCTTTTGAAAGCTTAGACAAATTAACAATCAATGATAAATTAAGGTTGGGAACAGATATTTCAATAGGAAAGTTAGAGCTTGAAAGTGCTACAATACACCATTCTCACCCATGCCCAAAAGAGGGAGAGCTCTTTTTTGTTCAAATTGAAGCACCTACTTAGTGAATATGATGTGAAAGAAATGAGAATTAAGTAGCATACAAAACTATAAATTATCTAAAATAAATTTTTAACAATAAGGCTGGACTATAGTAGTTGTATATGGATAACTATTTAGGAAATAATCTATTCAATAAAACTTCTGATGGGCCAGAAACCCTTAGATATTATCAATTAGAAAATATTAAAACATTCAAATGTAATGTTATACCACTGGAGATGACATTGAGTAGTGCAATTTGTGAACATGAGCCAAGTACTCTTGAGTCATTAAATGCCTTTTCACATAATTCAAAGATCATTTGAGGTCAATTACCACAAAATAGAATAAAGCATAATCATTGAGGTTTAGCATTCAATAACAATAAGAACAGTACTTTTCAAAATATTCTATCTCAATAGTACATATTACACCTTAACATGGCACACCAAAAAAAAAGCATGCTGTTGCAAGCCCACCCCTATCTTATACTTTCTTATAGTACAATGATATATGAATTTATATATAGTATGATATTTTATGGCATTTATGCAAGCAGCCATTTCTTATTATCAAAACACTTCCAAATACCTGAATATGGAATTTGAATAAATAAATTATACTGAAAGAATTTAGAAGACAGAGATGACAATCATCAATTTTTTAAATAAAATCACAAAAGGATCTGTCTGCATATTGACAAACAATGCTTTTGATTATTATTTTTCCAGGAATTTATTTCAGCCTCCAGCCTTCTCAAATTCAACTTTTATTAAACACTATAAAAACTAAATATAGGCCAACTTGTTCTATCCCCAAGTCACAGTCAAGGCACGATCCATCCCACAACACATCATGGCCCAAGCAATTTCAGGGCACAAAAATTGAATATCAGTTAAAATGACAAAAGTAATTGAAAGCACAGAAAATTAACCAATGCATTTAGAGCAACATTATATTGGAACTATATCAGCCTCTATTATAGTAATTGGTCAGACACCAAGAGACAGATTTAAATGATATTCTATGAAAGAAATTTAAAATAAATTAATTCTAATATCACAAGTGTGAAATGAAATGGATTATTTCATTGCCAAGGGAAAAATTCCAAATTACAATGCAGAGAGAATATGGCAAACAAGGACATATCTAAAAAAGAAACATTTATTCATTTCATTGACATTAGACCAGGGAGAGTTTATGGATCTTGAAATTGTAAAATATATCATTTGAGACTCAAAATGAGATCCAAAAATTAATCATGAAACAAAATATGAAACCTCAATTTCATTTCCCCATATTATGCTTCATTAATTTAAATAAGTATATAATTCATCAAATTATAACATTTCAAGCCTCATTTTGCCTGAATACTAGTTCAGTAAGGATCTGGTCATGTTCATATATATATAGTAGTATATGTATTCATATCCTCTTTGTCATGCATTTTAGTATATAATTCTAGATACGAAAAATGAATGTGTGGCGGGCTGGCTGGAGAGACTTCAATGATGTCCAAAGAAACATATGGTGCAGGAAGTAATAACTGATGTGGAGGAGGTCGGGGAGGAGGGAAGTGGCAGGATGATTCCGTGCCGGTGAAGACGAGATGACCAAGGGAGTTGGAGTTCGTTTTTTCTTTGCATCATATGTACAAGCATCGTAAGTATATATGTTTTTATATACTTCCATTTTTTTCTATCCTTTTTCCGATATTCACTTCCATTCAATTAGCTTGCAGCCCAAGCTGTGAAGAGATGTAGAAGGGAAGAGACAAGAGGGGTGGAGGAGAAGAAACCACCCTTTGTTAGTCAGTTTAAGAAACCCTGCTACCATTTTCCTCCCTCCTGATAAATAAACTGGCTAATCAAGCACATATAAAACTAACCTATGAAAAAATTTACTACTTCAGGCTAACACTATTTAACTTATTAATTTGCGGAAATACTTTTTTACAGTAATTCTAGTATTTTGAGACAATCACCCCCAGAAATTACCACGTTAGATGAAAGGTTACGATGAATCGGAATGATGAATTATTTAACTCCACTGATTAATTCTTCCTAGTTTCCAAATTTATTCAAGTAAAAACAACAACCACGGGACAATAACTCTGATAAGGCCCTTGAAAAATCAAAGTTTAACAGTCAGTGGCAGATATGATGACAGTTTTCGATTTCAAAAAGCACAGAATAAATGATTTCTCGGAAGATAAATTAATCCCCTTTGCATGCACTTAACATTAGATGAGTAAACTAATGATTCAGCTACTGAAGCAAAATGCATTCAAATTAATGTGCTAGGAAAGATTCTATATAAAAATGCTATACTGCAGTCCTAGAACATTTACAGTTTATAATAAAGGAGCATAAAGATAGTAAACATACAGAGCCACCTTCCAACAGTTGCTCAATTTTAACATCAGGAGACAATATGAACAACAGTAAAGCAATATCCAAACACTTGAAAACCGAGAGAGTTGGTCAAATCATATGCAAGCAAAATCAGCATCAGGCTCACATTAGCTGTGAAATTACAAGGGAAGGTAGTCCCAGCAGAATGGCTGGCTTGAGTGGCAATAGCATGGAGGCAAAACAAGGTTTAAAAGAGTAAGAAAGAGTAGAAAGAGAGAAAATATAAAAGTTCAGTCCCAATAGATAAGATAGAAAAAGATGAATAAAACGATTTCCTGAAAAATGTACTAGACTTTATGTAGGTATATGTATATACGTTAATAAAAGGAATTTCAATTACTAAGGCAATGAAAGTTCTGAGCAGAATAAGATGCTTACTTACAACTCTGTATGAATTAAATTGGATTGAATGATTTGTTCACCAAACTCAAAAAAAAAACTAAATATAAATTAGTAGTGGAAAATGCATTCATGAAATTAAAGGTTTGGATCACATTCTACCACTATGCAAATTATTTTTATAAGTGGAAGTTTGTCATAGGATCAAATTTCAATTACTGTTGCTCAAGAACTGCTACTGTAATTTTGACACACATTATTTTTCTTAACATACCTTTAAAATAAAAGAATACAAATCTATTATGAACAAGTTACTTTTGTCAGTTTGGAGAAGAGGCTAAGGATAAAATCATCCTAAGGCAAAGAGATTAATAGAAAAAATTAAATAATCAAAGAAGTACAAGTGATAACCTTTCCTGGAAGACCTTTGCAATTAGTAGAGGATTGAAAATATCCACAAGGGAATAGGAAAGTAATAGTAGGTAGGTGCCACTTTGCCAGGGACCATCTTCGCTGCATACTAAGAAGAGACAGAAGAACGAAAGAGGAAGAGGCAGGAGTAGATTTCATGTGTACATCAAAAAACAAATAAAATCACATTGAGTTTATAGCATAAAACAGTAGTTTTTTATAAGTGCATCAATGTTAATCACGGACATCAGAGACGAGGGTTCTTCTGTAAGTGAATGGTTTACTGATAATTTTAATGCCTACATGTGGAATAGATAAAAAATATCCTCAATTTTGCATTTTATTGAATAGTTATAATTTATTATATAGAGGTTGTTGTCCAATGGTTGGAGTGATGGGCTTCTAACCAGAGGACCAGGTTCAATTTTGAGTGACGCCTCTAGATTTTCCCAGAAAGCCACAAGGAGTGGAACAGGCCCCGTACACTGATGTGTTAATTTCACACGCCATTGGGCTTAGTATTGGATGAGCTCTACCTTCACCTATCAAACAAACCTTTAGGTTGATTACTATGGTTTTTTTGGCATTATATAGGTAACATGACAAAAACTTGATGCCTAGAAATAGATTTCCAAATGAGTTTGCTTTCTTACTCAGTTTTGTAAGGCAACCCTGTAGTTAAAGGCAGAATTATACTCATACTATGGAAGCCAATAATTGAAATCCTCATTTACTCACAACATAATATATTACCTAAACCCAACTTTCTTAACCAACGTCAAAGTCCAAATTTTGAATAAACAGCATACATAGAAATTTAGTATCTTTTTTCATAGGTATTCATATGAAATAAAAAAATTAAACAACTGATATAATAGGGGTATAAAAATAAATATATCAGCCTTATCTTAACTCTGGCTACAAATATGATCTCTTTCAAAACAATGAAAATATTTAACATTCTTGAAGTCTGATAGTATTTTGAAAATGTTAGAAAAATACCTGGCAGTTACCTCCAAAGTAACTGACATGAGGAATATACATTTTTACTTTATTTAATTATAAATCCATTGTTCTTACAATTCTCAAGCTCTATAAAATATCAATTTTTTTCTCTTGCCTCCTACTATTCTGTCAATGTAGTTATTACTACAAGTTATTGGTATGTTTATGTAATTTTTAGCTAGTTCATCCATCAATTCTAAAATCTGAAAGATATCAAATGTGAACAATGAGCATCATAAGAATATTGCATGAGTGTATTTTTAATGTAAAGATACAGTATATCAAGTTAATCCCAAAAGAACAAGAAAACAAATCCTGTGCTTCAGACTGCAAACAATGAAATGTCACGAGTAAAATGTTCCAATGTTTCCTGCTTCTTTGAATATGCCAATTTACTTTAATGTGAAATGAGGTTGCTTATGGAAAACAGTACATAGTAGATATGAGAGTACAGACCAATTTCAAAAAATAAATATAACCATTTTACAGCCAGGATTCCCTAGGCATTAAGATTTACAGCGTGCAGTCATGAACCCTACAAAACTTAAAAGAACAAATTGAAACAGATTTTAAACATAAGTATGAAGTAAATCCCATCCCATGGATGGGCTAGTATGTTCTGATGACCCCTAGAGCTGTACTGGAGGGAACATGGTAATCACTCCAGGTAGGGTCCCCATTCCAGATAGATCAAAGGGCAGGAGCACAACGAAAGATAGTCCATGAAGTGTCTGTTTCTCAGTTAAGGTAATGCTAAGACATCTGATCCCAGTAGCGTGGCTATTTAAATGATGGTATCGCGTTAGAAGCACTACTGAAGAAGGCAACAGGAAACCACCTCAATTACTTTTCCAATGAAATCAACAGTCCAAATCCAGGGAAACAAAAAGATAATTAATTCTGGTAACTACAGGACTCAGCCCACTGGGGCGCATGTAATACCTGGCAGTGAGCTAACAGCAGTGGAAAAGAAGACACAGAAGAGGGTCATAACAGTTTGGACAAGGACATTGAATATCAGGTCAATTTTAAGGACAAGGAAGTTTGAAAATACTAAGAGAGGAATGGAGAAATGAAGTATAGATGTTATGGGGTTGAGAGAGGTGAAATGGAGAGAAAACAGGGATTACTGGAGTCATAGTTAGAGTAATTTATAGTGGGAGGGCAAGGAAAGTCAACGTGGAGTAGTGATGGTTCTGAATGAGAAATTGGGGAGAAGGGTGGAGAATAAAGAGCCAGTCATTAAATTTCATTTGGAGAAATAAAAGCAGACCTGACTAATGAAGTATTAATTCAGGTGCACACACTGACAACTGGTCACCGGGAGGAACAAGCAGACAAGTTTTTATAATCAGTCAGAATAAATAATTGAGAATGTGTTGGGAAAGAAACATCAGTGATGGTGGATATGAACACAGTGGTAGGCAAATGGAGAAATGGGAAGGAGGTAAAAGAGTATAGCTGAGTTAAAAATGATCGTAGAGAGAAAATTATCGTTTTGCAGAAAAAGAGTTTGATAAAAACTATAAAGTGGTTCAAACACCATCACATGTTGAGTTCCCCATGGAAAATTCTGGTAGAAACTGGAAGGTATCAGTTGCATTACATTAAGGTTAGGCATAGGTTTAAGAAGTGTTATCAACTCGCAGTTTCTCATGGGAAGATCCAGATCTGATCATAATTTAGTAGTTATAAAATTCAATGTTAGAGACTATTTACAAGAAGGTAAGAGAATTGTCCGAATATAGAAAGGAAGAATGTATACCGACCATTTAAGACAAGATAGGGAAGTTATTAATGAAGCTGCAACAGAGTCAGTGAAGGAGGAAAGAATATATTTAAGACCTTTATGGTAAAAATATTAAGCTAGGAATCTTAGAAAAAAAGGGAATTTTAAGTAGACCAAGATGGTTTGGGTCCATGAATGCTAAATAGTGAGAGAAAAGGCACTACAGGAAATGAAGTCGCACAAGGCATTAGGAATAGATAATATCCTGCAGGTTTACTAAAGAGTTTAAAGTATAATTGAATGAAGAGATTTAGTGGACTTCTGGTAGGGAGGGAATTTAGCCAGAAGGCATTATAACCATTTTGATTCCATTGCCAAAAAAGAGTAGAAGCTGTGAGGAATATAGGATGACAAGTATATTTTCCCATGCAGCAAAGGTAGTTCTACGACTAATAGAAGAATACTTGATACTCCAAACAACTACCTATGTGGAGACGAGTTAGGGTTTAGAAAAGGAAAGGGAAAATGATTCAACTGCGGTAATGAGAGTATCAGTAGGAAGTAATATAGAATATAATCTTATTTTATATAGATTACACTATAGTCTTTGTTGCTCCGTGGATTTAGAGTAATTCAGACTGGACAAAGGTAATAGAAGCATTGTGGAATATAGGAGAAGACTGGAGTGATTGGTGACTAACTCGAAGCTCATGAATAGGAAGACACAATGGGTGGTTGATAGGCAAGGGAGTAAGACAAGAGTTCTATTATCACTGGTACTTTTTGGCATAAACGCCAAAAGAAAAAAAAAGCTTCCTTAAATAGTCAGATTATCTTGTGAGAAGAGTACATAATGAGAAGTGTTTTAGAAGTCAAACTGGAAGTACTACAGTATGTGGAAAAATAGGTAATCTGAGACTTATAAACTGCTCACTCCAGACAATCAAAATAAAATGGCAGAAATATTGCATAAAATAGAGGAAAAAAATGAACTTTTTGGATGAAATCAATAAAAATGCTTAGTAATACCCACTATAAATTTCTGTATTCTCAATTCATATTCTTGGCAGTTAATATAATTAAACTTGGTATTATTGCATCCTAGATGAAACTAAAATCAGTTGAACGCCTAACCACTAAAAAAACCCCAATTTTTCAAAATCTCTATGCTATTAGAGTATTTTGAGATCACCAAATCTGATCGAAATGTGCTGAGGAGATTTAAAAAAAGTGTCCCAATGTCGAAATCCACAATGACCTGGCTTGCACGAACATGGGAAGAGCCATAGTGTTTCTATGTAAATAAAAATATGGTTGTTCCAATGCATATGCTGATAAAACTAAACACCAAGAGCTAAAGAAAGAACAATCGAAATTCTTGAAAAGTATAGATGGTGATTTTGTTTAGCATGAGCAAGGAATCAGATACCCAGGGTGCCCATCTATGAAGTGGAGTAATTAAATCATTAAAAAATTATGTCCCTAACTTTGTATCTGCATATCCAGTGCAGCAGAAAATAAGAGTGCAGTTTATTTTACTCTCAAATACTATCCCAGGGTGACTGCAAATCCCAGATGTAAGGACTATGGTGAAGGAGAACTCTCTTGCCCATGTTAGTCTCATTCAGAAGTTTACTTGAGTTTTGTAACCACCATGAATATACATATGGATATCCTTCTTCGCTCTCGGCCCAATATAAAG